>OY727105.1:6600000-6864756 GCA_963402855.1 Ormia ochracea
GTGGGCTCCCACTCAATTATACCTTTCCAAAGGATTTTATATGCATGCATGTGCCTGTGCATGTGTTCTTAATCTATTATCTATTTCCTATTTCGTTAACACAAAACTCATTCAGGTGAATATTTAATACACAAATAAATATTTTTATAGTTTAACATGGTATCGCATGTCCGTTCAGGATGTTTGAATAAATTATTTAAAGATAAAAGTTTTTCTTTTTTTTATATAAAAAGAGAAGGACTCCAAAAATTGTTTCTTTGTGTTTGAAAGCTCCCTGCATGGCATTATTAGAATTTGTAATATATTTCCGGTTGTCATGATGTCAATATTTAAGGGCAATACGATACAAAAGGTGTAAATGATCAGGCATACCGAGTGACTGTACAGAAAAACGCACTCAGCAGAAAAACGGATGGCCCCGCTAACAAGCACAAAGGATGCGTAAGGGACAATATTTATGGGGAATGACTTTAAATTGCTGAGCCTACCAAAAAAAATAATCAAAAATATGTCTCCACAATCATAATAAACATTAAAGGCTACTAAAATTGGTAACTAAAATGATACCTGGGTCATAGTTTACGTAGACACAAATATCGTTCGAAAATTGGCAAAAACAAAAATAAAATTTTTTTTTTTTTTTTGGTAACTTAAAGAACAGTTTTAAGTAACGTAGTTCTTTGGAGTAACGTAAAATATTTGATGAAATTCATTATCAAATTAACAAGGAGAAAAAATTAAAAAGTCCTTTTTTGCTATTTTGGTAACGAAATTGTATTTTAAAACGCTGGCATTTTTTTAAACATTTTTCATAATAATTTTTTAAAAAAAACGAAGAAACATAAAAATTGTTAAATTTTTTTTTTTTTTTTTTTTTTTTTTTTGTTAGTCAAATGCGTTTGCAAAGTATTTGTTTTCAGTAACGCAGGTGTTTTGTTTCTATTACTATATTTTTTTGTTTAAAGTGAATTTGGTTAATAATTAACTAAAATAATTAAATTTTTTTTTAGAAAACTTTTTACCCGTTTTTGAAGAAATTTATTTATCTTTTGGTAACTCAGTAGTTTTAATTTACTCTCTTGTTATTATTTATGAACGAAATTATTAAATTAGTATACATCTTTAGTAACAAAGTTGGTTGTGGTAAAGCGGTTGTATCTATCTTTTTCTTATAACACTATTACTCTACTGTCTTAGTAACGCAGTTGTTTTTTGGCAAAGCTATTAGTTGGAATTTTAATATACTTAATATTTTACATATATTACATACACATATTCTTATAAAGATTTTTAACAAGAGTTATCGTTTTCAGGCATGTTTTTTCTATAAACAAGAAGAAAATACGAAATTATAGCCAAATTCGGTGTAAAATCAGAGTTTTTCTTTTATTACATTCTTTTTACATAATTTTTATCAAAAATAAATTTCTTTTAAAAGTTTTTTATGGATTAAATTAGTATGCAAATACAATTTCTATGTTTCAAAAACTGTGTTACCTTAAAGAATTATTTTCAGTAGGGTGATTTTATGGTACAACATTTTCTCTTCCTGTAATAAAAAAAAGTTTTTCTGAAATTAAAGCTACTGCTGCTTTAAAATAATATTGTTCATAATTATTTATCGTGATCCTGATCCTTTGTTATATGGAAGACTACTTTGAGAAGTTTCTGGGAAGTATGAAGATTCAAGAGTAACAATTTCTTGGTAACGTTACATCACGCAATACAAATACCGATGTCATGCTTATGAGCAAGTATATCATATATAAATATTCATGTATATTTACATGCATTTTATGTAAAAAAAACTGCCTGTAAATAGTATAGACCGTACTATACTTTTTATCCTCAAGTTTATTTAAGCTTACGGAAGCATTCTTCGGGAGAGGAGGAATTATCTCGAAACAATTTCATTTGAAACTGATTGATTCTAGTCATTACACGGAGCCGTTACTCTACCGAAATAAATTAAAAGATAAATAAATAATTTAAAATTCGTAATTTAATTGCAAAATTCTGTCAGTGGCTTTCAACCAAATTAAACACTTAGAAACACCAGAAGACAGACATACGCCTTCCAAAACGAAAAAGTGTATAAGTTTGCTGGTAAAAAAATTGTCATCCTTAAAATAGCATTAGTCCTTCACAAATGTGAGCATTTACCATTTATTTACACACGTAAAAATAGACCTGTTTCACATGTTGATTGTAAATATACTTGTGTTGTTTCTTCTTTTTAACAAGGATTGACATTGATTTTGATTTGCGTAATTTTCAGCTTCATTAAGTGTTTAATGTCTGTAAACGACAAAATGTAATGAAGAGAAATGTAAAAGCTCTCTCCTTTCACTATACAATTTTATTACCCTGCACTAAAAAGACAACATCAATGCCAAAATGAAAACACACATTAAATTAATGTGGTCCTTAAAAAGATATGGGAGGGAGAAAGAGAGAGAGAGCGAGAGAGAGAATAGTAGTTATTGTATATTGTGGTTTTTGTCGTCTTTTTTTTATTGAAACAGTAACGTTCTGACACGGCAAGTAAAGGAATGATTAATAATATCCATCGTATGTGTATCGGGTATGCTGATATCAGTTTATTTTGAGCCAATATTTAATCGAATAGGTTGAACGACTAAAAATAATTTTTTAATTCTATTCATTACACAGAAATATATACGAGGCATGTTTAACAAGGGCTCTGGCTGGCATGGCAATTGTACTGGTTTTAATGCTAGTTATCTGCTTTAAAATTTTTTTTACATTTTGCTGATTCCTATATGTGAAAAATCGGAAGGAAATTGAAGAGAATACATTTTAAAACTTTTGATTTTAGACAAAATTTAAGCTCGATTTGCACCGCAACAAAAATACAGAGGACAAACAGACAAAAGGACAGACGGACGGAAAAATTCCCATCAACTCTCCTTCTAATAAGAATCCACAGTGGGATCTTATAAGGTCGCACGAAATTCCAGCTTCTGTATCAACCTATTAATAACCTTCCGCCCTTTTTGGAGAGGAGTACAGACACTCTCATTCTGCATAGCAACGAAATGAAAAAGGAGGACAGGACTTTCTTACGGAATCGCAAATTAACATTGTGGATCTCACAAACAGAATGACAAAGTTGTAAATATCATTCCTTCCTTCCTTCGCTCCCTTTCATGTGAAAAAGGGCATAAACATTAAAGAGAATTCGGCGTTTTTTGGACAAACTATTTTTTGTCCGCTGTAAAGTAGGCAACATAATTATTTTATTTAATAAACTTATTATTATTTAGGAAACATAACAATAGGTCTTATAGTCCGATCTTTAGTTGTAAGGCGGTGGAATATTGATGTTCCTATTTTTTCTTGGTTATAGAAGAAAGTCCGGCAAGGTCCTGTTTGGGGAATATGTAGGCTGGAGTATCATGGCAGAGTTATTTTTGACCAAAATATTTTCGCTATGAAATATTTTAGATGCACTGAGATTTGAACTAGTCATGCGACTGCCTACTGGCTGACTTCGAGAGCACTCAAATCCATACAATTGCAGAAATTGGAAATGACACGTGAGCATGTGTATGTGTTTAACTTAGGAGAAATTAAGTTCAAAACTTCGATCAGGGAAGAGATAATTTTTTTTTAAACAAAAAAAAACTTTTGTAGGAAACATGCTTGAAAGCTTTTTGGTAGCTTCTTACCAAGCTGAACTCACAACATTATTTTAATCATTTTTAAAAATATTTTTCTTTTTTAAATTCATTCCACCGTTTTTGCATACTTTTAGGAAAAAATATTGTTTTTCTCAATTTTACTGCAGCGATTTTGAAAAGTATTTTTTTTTTTTTTTGTTACCAGTTTTAGAAATTTGATTGCATTGTTTCAGCAGCCAAATGAGAAATTTAATTTAACAACTCTTGGCCAAGAAACTAAATGCAATTAAGGACATCAGTAATTAAGATTTCCTCTCGTACAATTGTTACCGAATCAACGACACTTGAAATTGGAAAATCTAAATGAAAACACTTAAAAAAAAAATGCCATGTTGCGTTTAAAATTGCAACGTACGAGCGAAGCAGCACTAATTGTTCCCTCAAATGTCATTTGGCTACACAACACATGGAGAGATGCACGTAAATAAATTACGTTTAATACAGCAAGTCTTGTTCACTTATGACAAGGCAAGCGAATCTTAACTTTATTTTAACAATTTTTTTTATCGCTCACCAATCTGCACCAGCAACTGCACGAGCGATTAATGGATGAGCGCTGAAAGCAACGGAACATGCAAAAAGTTGAAGAAGCAAAACTCTTTTTAAGCTCAGCCAATGTGACAAATTACTGAAACACACAGTTTGTGAAGTTTTTTTTTTGTTTTTTTTTTTTTTTTTTTAGAAATAAATAACAAAAAAGAAAAAAAAGAAACAAAAAATAGAAATAAATTTAAGCTGCAAAAGTAACTGACAGTAAATGCATAACGATGACGAGAGGCAGTTACTGGGAAATTTACTTTGGAAAACATTGCAAAAATCAGGACGAGAAATTAGAAATTCGCCAAAGAAAATAATAAAAAAAAAGAAAAGCTTTCAATATTCAATTTACATTCGCTGCCATGACTGTGGAGGTTCAAAGAGAAGCATAAAAAGTTTGTCACGAAATGCAATCTCTGTTTGTTTGACAAGTTTTGAAAATATGAGAAAAGGAGTTTTTTAGTTCAGTAGCGATTTTTTTTCGTTGTAACGTGTTTTATTAAATTTACTACTCCCTGGGTAATCTTTGGAGCCATTCAAAGTAGCCAACGATTCTAAAACCAAAAAAAAAAAAAATCGAAAAATTATCAAAGAGCACAGAATTAAATTAATGAAGTACAAATGCTTGTAATTAATACACTGTAATTAAAACACTGTAATTTCTAAATATCAGGACATTGCCTTTATGCGGTTTTTTCCATTGGGTGCCTGCATCCTTTAAATTTAAATAAATATAACATACGGTATCATGGCAATGAAAACTCTTTGTTTATGTTTTGAAGCACTTTCATTCAAAACTGCGCCATGCCTGCCCTAGACATACTGCCTATGATCCTTCCCATTTTTAGTACTTTTTCTCTCTAAAGCAGTCTGCAGTTCTCCAGCGAAATGTACAATATTCCAGTCCAATGCGTAAAGCAATCTCGTCATATCACCCCTTTGGATCATAAAATCCTTCGGCGCAACTTACTAATCCAAAAGTTGAAATTAATGACTCGTTCAATTTTCCAAGCAATAAATCCGTTGCATCGCCAGCTGTATATGAAGTTTCGGCTACCATTTTCATTGATTTTTTGGGGGAAAAAATTATTCGCCGCCGACCTATACCGCACTCCCTTAAAGGTAATTTGTAATTATTTTTCTATCATTTTTCTTTGGCTTTTAATGGGTTAAAGAAAAGCCAATTTCCTTTAATCAGCTGGTTATCAAAAGTGATTGTTCGTTCCCTTCCGCTAACACCACCAGCCGGAAGAGCGTACTTTATGTAAATTAATTTTGTCCAAAATGAGCATATTTTGCTTATTAAGGAAGCCATTCAGCAAAAAATGCTCTTCAACCGAAAACACAATTTTTCGTTAAAAAAGAATGCATCATTATTTCTGTAATCAAGTTTTACTGAATACCCCTACTACTTACCCCTTAATTATTATTACGTTTCAGCCAAAGATATATAATTTTATTTCACCACAAAACGAAATTGATTTTTAAAAAGCAATAAAATTTTTAATAATTTTTAAAAATCATGATTTTTACTCTTCATAGCGGCCTTTTCTTTAAAAGTTCAGAAAATGTCACTCTATAAAATTGCCCTCCATATTGTTTGGCTTAGTCGCTTAAATGTTAAATTTGCTACAAATAACGTTAACCTATTGACGGCCATTGTACCTATTTGGGCGCACCTTGTTTATTGAAAATGTATGCCAAAACTATAAAAACAAATTAAACATTTTTCATTTAAAAATCTTTTATTTTATTTCCGCATTTCTGAATTATTTTTTGTCTAAATTGAAAGCAGCTTTTTTATAATTCTTTTACAGTCATTTTTCTTTGGCTTTTAATGGGTTAAAGAAAAGCAAATTTCATTAAATCAGCTGGTTATGAAAATGAATTAAGAATGACGATTTGACGGAAAACTGTTTATCTAATAAAATCTTTTCTGCAACGGGCAAGAAAATATTTTTAAATTTTATTTATAAAAAATTTTTTTTGAAAAAGTTTATGCAGAAACAGAAAAGAAAAGAAAATTACTTTAAAAGTAGGATAAATTATTTTAAAAGTGTTTAATTAAAGAAAATTGTAGGGAATAGAATTGTATGGAAATTGATTTACAAGCGTAAGAGTTTCACCCTTCCAATGAGGTTAATTATAGCGAGGCTTCACTGTTCATAAATTGTTTTGCATGGCGTTTACTAACCGTCTTTCTGCTGTTATGCCTGACAACATGCAAGCCGCATAATCGAGGTTGAATTGTATATAAATTGTTGCATATTGAGATAGAGAAGCCATATTAGTGTGCGTGAAGGTGTGCATGTGTGTGTTCGTGTGCCTGTGCAGTCTGATTGCAATTGCCATGCAGGTGGTGCGCCAATATCTCTTTCATTTAATTATAAATGCATTTCCTTTTAATTTTCTTGGTTTTGGTCTTGTTATGGAACCTTGAATTATTTCTTATACCATTTTGTTAGTTTTATGCTTTGAAAATAAATTTTATTGTATTTTATGAAAAAGTTCTTAACACACATGACTGTCATTTGCATTGTTGTTGGGCTCTGTGCTCATTTTGTGGATGTGTGGCAAATATGGGAAATATTTTAATAATTTCATATGAATAATGAAATGAGCGTGTTTGCATTGTATGTGTGTGTGTGTGTGTGTGTGTGGTTGTGCATGTGTATGTGTGCATGTGTGTGTTTAGTAATTAAAGAAATTAAATTGCATTTTCCTCCTTTCTCGTCTTGATTTCTTGCTGCAGCTGTTTCTTTTATGCAAAAATTTAATTGCCGTAAATTTGCAATAAATAAAATTTAAATTTTATAAAAAATGTATTTCACAAAAGAAAAAGTTAATAATAATAAACACAAGACCAATAAAGACACAAGAAGAAAATTACGGAGCAGAGCACTCACCATGCAAAATATAATTGCTTATGAATATACAACAGAGTGTACACAAAAGTGTCAAAAGAAAAGCAATCATGTAACCGAAATACAAGGTGGTAATGAAAACTTTCAGAAAGAGGGTCCTGTCGTGATGTGTGCAATTTTATTATCGGCAAAAACTAATTAAAAATATAAATAATTTCTTTGTTCGTCAATCTAATTTTAATATTTTATGCTAACAAAGCAAATTACTGCAACATTTCCTTGCACTGTGCATTATCAGATGCGTTACTAGCTGAATGTCAAAAAGGATAATTCATTTCTCTTAGCAAGTTAAAGAAGGCAGCTTAAATGTTCCTCTTCCCAGAACTAAAATTGGTTACGCAACTGGTTCATATAAGGCTTTATATACAATAATAACATGCACACATCCTGTCGAAAGGACAAAAATTGTGAAAACATTTTAGTCATACACACGAATCGGTGGTCCAAAGTGGAGTGCAGTGGTGTGGAGTAGAGTGGAGTTCAGTGGAATGGAGAAATGATGACAACAAACGCCAAAAGAAAACAGAGGGTAGCAGCTTTTCTGTTACAATCAGAACAACAGGCAGACAAATTCATGATTTGCCATTGAATATGCATAAAATATTGTAAATAATTCTTAATACAACACCGTGTTAACAGACACTCACACACACATACACAAGAACAACAAAACGCAAATAAGCATCATGGAGAAGAGAACAAACAGAAGCATTTGATTCCCTCGACAAAAAAGCCGATGTAGAAGCAAAGATAACAAATTTTGTGCACATGTATATTTTTACACACACGCGCACACACACACACATGTATCCACAGAAAAACACACATGGGAAATGTAATGAATGAATGAATGAGTAAATAGAAACGATAACTCTCTGTCAGTATTCTTTGCATCATCGTGTTGCAAATGCAACAAATTGCATGCATGAAAGAAAAACAGAGAACAACCAGTATCGCATTCAAAAGAACAACAACAGGAAAAGTGAAACTGAAGCGCGCAAATATTGATTTACGTTGCAATATTTTATTATACACACACCCACACGCACACATAAAAATATTTTAACAAGGGCAACTTGGAGTGTCTGCTTGCAACTGAAACAAACCGCATCCAAAGACTAGTAGCGAGTGCCGAAGTGCACTGTGCCTCACTGTTGTATGCGGAAATTTCTACAAACGTAATTTTAATTTGCATTTTGTTATTGCAACTGATTACATTTTTGCCACCAAATATCTTGTGGTGACAGTGGTGCCAGTGTCTTTAATATATTCAGGATAGCTCCGTGGGCGAATGGTTAATATGCAAGCTACTAAGGCGGAGGTCGACAGTTCGATTCCTACCGACATCTTTGCAAGTTAAGTTGGACAAAAAATTTATATTTCTTAAATAATTCTTAGTAATAAATCTAATAAATTTCTTAATAATTTTAGTAGATTAAAAATCATTATTTACAAAAAAAAACTATAAAAAATAAAAATATATAAAAGTCTATTTTAAATAAAATTTACGTTTACATTATTGATTAGATTGATTAGAATTATTTTGATTAAATTAAAAATAATATTATCAAGTAAAGCGCATTTCCGATTAATCCTGCACTTTATGAATTCTAAAGCATTATTGTTGTGACTGGAGAAAATAGTTTATGTTGTTGTCACTGTGTAACCAAGCCATGGCAAATAATTTTCTGTGTAAACATTATTTGTAATCAGATAAAATCTGTTGCTGCAATACTCGCAAGTCAAAACTATCCGCAGCTCAATAAATTTATAGCAAATCGATTTCTATTAAAAATTATAAACTAGACACTATTTTTAAGTAACAAAATTTCCTCTGCTCACACTCACGTTTCCTCTGCTCACACTCACGTTTCTTAGAGAAAAAATGTTTTTCAAACATTTACAAACTTTTCTTTTAACTAAAACTGACAAGTTATTTATTTAATAATTTCTTTCTAACAAACTCAAGTTGAGAATCTTGAAAGTTTGCATGCAATGCAGTGAATATTCGTAGCCGGCGCATGTTATTGAATTTGTGACAACGTGGTTAGCAGAATAGATTACCACCCCGTAGCCTGCGGGAAAGAGTCGTTTTTATTTAAATTTTAATGAAAAAATTCATAATAAAAATTTACAACTTTTAATCCTGTTTCGTGCCAGGAATACCATAACCGAATTGTAAAAAAAAGCTTTTATTTTGCAAAGGTGCTTTTAATAGGTTAAATAAAGTGTTATTGAATTTTTGACATTGACAAGGTAACGCAAATTCTTTGGAAATAGTGCAAATGGTCTTTCGTTATAGATTAGAAATTTTACATTCCCGACTACCATGCATTCCCTCATGTTGTTACTTTGAGACTTCTAAAAGATGCACACGGTTGTCAAAGGACTTTCTATCTAGTCTATAAGGATAATAAGAAATACTCCGTGTGGTATTACGAGTTAATATCATCGAAACTCTAAAACATTTTTAAAGGATTGGCATTGAATAAAAAAAACATCTGGAATATAATTTGTGTTTTTAAAACCAAATGTTAAGGGGAATACCCGTAATTCGTAGAACAAGCGAAATAGGCGAAATAAAGCAATGAAGAGCAAAAAAAATTAGTTCAAAGGCCAACTCAGCAGCGGGAAAGTGCGGTGAAGGCCTACTCCACAAAGGAACACTAGAAAAGGAAAACATTTTAATAAAAAAAAATTTTATGGAATTTCGTTTGGTGGGAACTTTAAACGAAATGCAGGCAACTAGACAAGAAATAACAAAATTATATAAAATTATAAATTTCTCATAAATAACTGAAAAAATATGGTAAATTGAAATTATATTTCGCTTCAGCTGAACAAATCATTCTTGGATGCCATAAAACTTACGTGAAAAGGCATTTCATTCATCATCTCAATGTTGGTTGTCTTGCAGAAAATGTCTCCTAGAAATCGGCGAAAATCCAATCCTTTTAAAAATCTATTTCAGTTAAAAAGAAAATTATCCCTCTAGTAATCAAATTGATTTTCCAATTTCTGCAAAGGTATGGATTTCGTAGGTCTGATATGACTCCTACTAAACTTGAAAGCTTGATGGCTCAAATCCCAGTTCATCTAAAATGTTTCATAGTGAAAACGTTTTTCGCTAAACGGCTTCACTATTTCTTACTTTTAGTTCATTATTCCTGTGGGCGTGGCCATCTACTTCTGCACTACTCGTGCATAAGACAACATATTTTTCATTTTTTTGTATTTATTTTCAATTATATTGTTGTCCTTCGATTTAAAGCTACGAAGGACTCTGGCGGCCAAACTAAGATAAACAATTAACAAAAATTAATTCCTCCTAAATTAATTTTGTTTCGAATAGAGGCTGATGATACATATTTTCAACTGTAGAGGAGAGAGCCTGGCATTCGCTTTTGTTTTAACATCGATTACGCAGATATAAATAAATTTTACAAAAATTATTTCTTTTTCTCACATATTATGACTTTTGTAAATAATTTATTATTAATGGACACAAAAAATTACTCTTTTACTTCTACAAGCTGTGCTGTCTCTTCGCCCAAAATAAATGTAAAAAAGGTAAAATAAAGATTTTTTGAGGCCTGATAAGAGCTATAAAGTTGCGGCAGGATTTTCAATATCCTTTTGTGAGGCAAATGCAACTCATCTCTGGCAGCAGCTCTCTATTGTTATAACACATCTTAAAATAAACATAATTATTTTACAACACACAAACCGAAAGTAAAGATTATATAGCCGCAACCAACAAGATAGAAAAGATATGGAAAATGGAAATATGAAAAAAATAAAATAAAATGTCAACGCCAAGCTGAAGTATTTGTGTACCAGAAAAACAAGCGTGTTGATTTGTGGTTTATAATGTGTTTTCCAATAAAATGACGCTCTCTGCTGCTGATATTCCTTTTTTTTGCTCTCAGTAGCAATAAGAAAATTGTTATTGAATTAAATGTGATAATCGTTACAAGGACTCTAAAACTACGTGGGCACAGCATAAATTGTTTGAGCAACAAGTCTCTTAGCAAATGTTCCTTCCAACTGTCCACAGTTCAGGCAAGTACTCAATTTTTAGAAATTGATACAACCTAAAGTAAAATAAAGTAATTTTGCTACCGCCCTCATATATATTTTATATATTTATTTATGCGTGTATATCCCTGTCTATAAGTAATAATTTGCCATTTGCAATAGTTTTACTTGAAATTTATTTATTGCTGTATTCACATTCGCACATACTTATAGAGTGGGCCAATAGGAGGCTTCATTTCACTATTTTGAAATTGTTGAACTGTAAAAGAATTGGGAAATGCAGTGTAGAGTCATATGAGTACATAAATCTGGGTCTTGAGCTACCAGTTCTAAATTTATCATCAGCGGTACAGCAACTGGATGGCAACCCCAAAAATATATATATGTACATATATTTTTGGAATTTTAACCATTTCCGGTAATACTATATATAGTTTCAACTATCGACATTTTACTAACGTAGTAAGAGTCTACTTTGATGAACCAAGAATTACGGTTATCATATAGTTTTCATACTTGTTGTTTACTGGTCGCTGTCATGTCATGTTCTTGTACCTCAACTCATGTCAGCTGTTCGCAAAGGAATACTCTTAGTGGAACACCACATAAGTTTAGTAGTTGTGCATGCACGCACATGCACATTGCTGTGCATTTGTGTTTACCATAAAGATGTCAATAAATAATTAATTCCAATGGGAAATAAATTTCCCACATAACGAACCCAATAACAGCAACAGCAACAGCAACAGCAACAGCAACAGCAACATGCATCATTGTCAGAACCAAACAAATGCAATTGAAACACCAAAAAGCAATAAAACTACAAACACCAGCAAACAACAAATACTGCAGCAGGAGCGGTAATATTAACAGTCGTACAACACTAACAAACTCTGGTGTAAAACAAACTATCACATGTCATACTCGTACTCTGGCAAATAAATAGAATTCCATTTACAAGACTATTCATTTATAGATCGCACGTGCATTGAGTGCAGTTGGAAAAAAGTGTCATCAAAAAAGTTGCACAATTTATTTTGTGAAACTCTTGCTTTCATAAATATTGTTTCGTTCCGTTCAGAACATCACTAACAATGAATAATTAAATTTACATCTTTAAAGTGAAACCCCGAATTAAAAGTGGCTTTAATTAAGAATTTTATTTTGTGTCATTCCTTTAATAAAAATAAAAATATCTTCAGCTGCAATAATTCAAAAAACATTCGTCAATTGAAACTACATTATTACCGGAAATGGTTAAAATTTAAAAAAAAAACAGTATATATTTTTTTTGGGGTCGCCATCCAGCTGCTGTACCACTGATGATAAATGTAGAACTGATAGCTCAAGACCCAGATTTATGTATCTTCGTTTATCTTCCCGATTACAAAAATTTTTTTTCCTCATGTAAGCATTTTTAAAAATTTGAGCAAAAATAAAAGGCATACGAGAATTACAAAACTTTAAAATACACAATATCTTTTCGGTTGACTATAAAAAAGAAACATTTTAAAAAATTGCAATTAAATGAAAGTCATATATAGTACGGCGAAACATTTTAATTTAAGTGTTGGAAGAAACCGAAAAGAGTTTCAGAGGGGAAGTGTGACCAAAAGTACAAAATGTAATTTAATTGAAAATTAGTGGAGTAACATTTTAGCTTACAAATTGCCGATAAAATTTTTACATATAAAGAAAATAAATTCTAAATTTTTGCAAGCAAACTGCGCTACCCTTAGATGTTTTTAATTGCAACTCTTTTTGAGTGGAAAAGGCGTCACCCTTTGCAGAGACGGCATCAGAAACTGAATGCATTCATTTCATTATTCATTTTCATGTTGTTAAAGTTTTAATTTTTATTTGATTATTTTTTTTTTGTTACTCACATTACCGCTTGTTTTAGGAAATTTTTGCTTGGGGTTACCTGAGGATGTGCCCGGAAAAGTGAGCAGGACTCAGCTGATAGCAGTTCAAAATCAATTTAAAAAGTTAAAAAGGTTTTTTTTTTGGTATTAAGTATAAAGCCAAGATGGAAGGCAGCACTTTGGATCAAAGAATTAAAAGAATTTTATAAATATATTTTATCCTGCTGTTGTCGCCTCATCTCCCTCTTTATAGGCAATTACCTTTGAGTTTCCTTTAAGTATACTAAAAAAGCCATTAAGTTGTAAAAATATCATTCACTGGCTTGATATCAGTCGCCCTTTCAGAAAGTACTTCTATATTTTAGCACAGAGTCATGGCCTCTTTCCACACGCACACGATTACACCCACATATACAGATGTATATGTATATGTATATTTATGGTGCATATTCCTGTTGTTTATACCTCTACAGTTGTGCATTGATATTTATTGGCAGAAATTGCTGTAAATTGTTCTCTGTTTTTTCTAGTTATTTCTGGCATTGATTCATATTGCGCTGGCATTTTGTTAAAGCGAGCTGGGGCCACATGCGAAACCAGTAAATTAAATACACCCACTTTGGTATTTCGACGCTCATTTAATGAAGGTACACTTTTAATTTATAACTACAGAACAATACGACCGACGCCCTAAATTAACAATTACGGATTGTATTCACGCTGTAGAAAATGATTAAGTGTGCGTTCATGAGCTCGTTCGTATCAGTGAATGAAAATGTAAACAACAACTTGTGATAACAGCAATAAAAATTGCCAGTATTATAAATTTAATTACAACAACAAATTCCTCATAAGAAAGAACATGAATTTGCCCATAAGCAAGTGTTAAGCGAATTCTTAATCAGGAGCAAAGGGGGAGGCTGAAAAGAGAAATTAGAATTTTTGGCTGATTGAGTCCGAACATCTGAGTGATGCAACACAAATAAATTTAAATGTGAAAAGAGAATATTTATGCCCCTATTATGGTTCACAACACCTAAGTGTTGTGTTGTAGAGCAGACAACACAACACTTACACTTTCTTGATTATGGTTTACAACATCTAGATGCTGCGTATTTCACATGGTGGTTCTTCAAAAAATGCATCTGACAACAATACTTAAAAACAACTGTTGTAAACCATAATCGCAATTTCAAAAATACAACATCAAATTTACAACTGTTGTGAACCATAATAGGGGCCTTAAATTAACAACATTGTAAAAGTCTTTAAGTCTACTTGATTTCGTTTATAAAGCATTTTATACGGCTGTAAAGAATTTATTTACAAACTGTATGAGAATTACAATGCAGAGCTTTTTTAAATTTCCATTTTACAAAGACAAACCGTAAAGTTTTTGGCTTGTCTGCAGAAAGTAATTGAGGTATTGTAACAGAAATCTTACCTGTGACCTCCCACTGGCTACACCGAACCCTCAAATAACAGCCATTATTATTTTGCAAATTATAAAAACATAAAATAATAAAAATAATGTCGGCCGAAAATTTATTTTGCTAACAAATTATCATTATTAATATTTTATATTTTCCTTTTTTAATTTAAATGTAAATTGTGAACCAATAGAATCCATAAGGTTTGTCATGAATTATCTGAATTCTAATACTGAGTTTATTTAAAAACGAATTTGGAGCAGCTAAACAAACTTTTTGTTTTAACATTAAATCAATATTTATTTCAAATACATTCCGACAAGTAAACTTTCAATTAATTTTGCATATTTTGCGTATGAAAAGAATTGAATGCCTCTTTGCTGGCAAAGGAAGCAACAGCCTCCATGAAATTTTCCAAGTATAAATTACATTCGCGGTTTTCTTCTTCTGAAGAATTAGTTGAACATTGTTAGTTATTATTGCTCATTCTTTTATGGGCTTATTAAAGAGAAAAACTTTTTCCATTTGCATTTCCTTACTGTCAATTATAATTCAGGCCGCGCTAATAGAAGAACTTAAACAGCAACAGCGGGCACGGCGTTTAAGACAAAAGCAAGACAACATAAAAGAAAAAGTTAAAAGAAAATTACACAATTTTACATTAGAAATGAGAAGAGCAAACAAGGAAAAAAAAATAACCTGAAAGGGTGCCAGCCGTAAAGCCACCCACCGCATATTTGTAACCAAAAGCAACAAGAGCAGAGTTTGCTAAAGTACAACTCTCGCAACAATAGAAAGAATTTATTAGAAAAAGTTTAATTTTACACATTCATTTTTATGCTTCGCAACAATGAAATTAAAAACCGCAGTTTTATTTGCGAAGATGAAAATGATGGTAACAAAGGAGTTTTGCGAAAAACTTGTACAGGAACGAAAAGTTTTACACAATTGAATGAGAAGTACAATGTAGAAACATATCGTTAAGGAAGAGTGATTCTGCGTGTGTCTTTCTTCAGCCAAAGAAAAAATATAATTATTCCCGAATTTAAAGAATCATGGTGTCGCCTTATTAAGCACTCCAAAAAAAAAAAAAAAAAAAAAAGTAAATAAATCTCTTAGATTCAAGCTTAAAGTTTAATTTATTTACACCGAGCAAATAAACAACAAAACATTTGCAAAGCACACAAAAGCAAAACACAAAGCGAAAAGGACATCTGCAGTTGCCTGTTTTGCTGTTGCATTGCACTTCGTATTGTATATGAACTGTAATTAATCTCGCAACATGTTTGCAGCAGGCATTATCTGCCATTTAAGATTACCTTACAATGATAGCAGCACCTCTGTGTGGACTCTTCCGAACGCTTCTTTATTTTAAACTTGCCATGATGCTACAAATAACCAGTTCTTGATTACACTTTGCATTAAGCATTATTTGGTTAATACGAATGCAAATATAATTATCATGGCTTCACTTACACACCCGCACACACACATACCACAGAGTAACTCAATTTGCACATAAATTACCATTAAAAAAATTTTGCAATACAAAACAATTTTAATCGATAACGTTTCTAGTTTTATTTATTTGTGTAAAGAAAAATTTATCGTTATTTGTATTTACGCCAAGTAATTCGTATTTATTTAAAAAAAAAAAATTGTTTTGTATAAATGAAAACTTATTGATATTTTTATTCCCAAATGTTATGTTATCGGCCGTATTTAGTTTGTGCGAAAAAAAATTATTAATCTGAATCATCTATGAACGGGGAGAGCAAGAAGTAATTCATACTTATTTAAAAAAAACACTCTGTTTTGTATAAATGAAAAACTATCGATATTTTTATTACCAAATGTTATGTTATCGGCCGTATTTAGTTTGTGCAAAAAAAAATTATTAATCTGAATCTTCTATGAACGGAGAGGGCAAGAAGTACTTCACACTTATTTAAAAAAAAACTCTGTTTTGTATAAATGAAAAATTATCGATATTTTTATTCCCAAATGTTATGTTATAGGCCAATTTAGTTTGTTGAAAAAAAAATTATTAATATAAATTTTTTATTCCCGGGTAGAGAAAAAACTAAATTATATTTATTTAAAAAAAAAATTTGTTTCGTGTAAATAAAAATTTATCGATATTTTTATGTACGAATTTATGTTGTGTTATCGTTATTATTTAGTTTTTGATAAAATTTCCAAAGAACGTAAAATCAATTTACAGCTACGTAAATAATATTACAGTTAAATTTTAAATAAATATGGTTTGCTATCGATAACATTTTATAATATATCAAGTTTTTGAATTATTTCTGTTTCGCATAGAGAGCTACTTTAGTATCTAAATGTATATAACCAGAGCATTTAAGGAGCCATATTCCTACCGTTCTGGGCATACCAGCTGATCAAACCTATATTGTCATGAAGATAAGGTATTGCACTAGTAAACTGCATTTATAGAATATCTGAATTGTATTTGAGAAATAATTTAGAAAGAGAGATTTAAGGTAAAGTGCTTATATACATGACTTTAAGTCATCGATAAATTCTTAGGGCATATTTCTCTTTGCAATTACTTTTTCTAGTTAATGTTATCTGTAGGCTTCCTTCCTACTTGTCGATATTTTCTTTTAAGCAATAAAATTATTGTAATTTTTGTAAGAAAATAAAAATTTTTCAGGTAACAATTAACTACCGATAACGATTCTTTTTAAGTCTAAACTTCTTATGAGTAACACAAATTGCTGCAAATCATCGTTTGTAATTAAGATCTTCTGACAGAGCTTTAGGTAAAATCACCAATTGGATACAGTGAAATAATACTGGAAAAAATAACTAATCGATAACTTACGAAATGTTAGTCATGAAAATTCAGTGCATAATTTTAGGCAAGAACAAATTCAAAAAAAATTTATAAAAATTAGTTTAAAGTATTTCTCGATTTAGCTGAAATCTTAAACATTAATGATAACGATGATTCTGAAATTTATTTATTTGCTTTTCTAAATAATTGAGATCATGCTTGTGTTCAGATTTATTTAATTAATGTGTAGATTTTAATGTTTTTTGTTTTTTCGTATTTAATTATTCCATTGTTATCTTAACGCTTCGCTAATACTATACGCTGAACGTTTAAAGCGTTGCTTACATCGTTAACTGCCCATTGCGCGAATTTGGATTATGTATATATAAAAAGTTCTGTGTATTTGGCCCCTCATTGTTTTCCCTTTACATTGAAAGTTATCGATGTGTTTGGTCAAAGCCATGCTGTTATTAGACCAGACGGCAACAAGATTATAATCACAATTAAGCAACTATTGCTCAGTAATTTAAAATGTTTATTTTATTATTAATCATTAATTTTCGCCTGCCAGATTTTCCGCAAAGTCAGCAGGCATGGTAATTACATTTCAGCAATACTACTCCTATTTTAAAAAATTAAATTTTTTTTTTTTTTGTTTTTGATATTTTTTTTTTTTGTATTATAAAGAAACCTTTGCTATTCAGCTGCAACATGTTCGTTTCAAACCAGTTTTTATTAGCTCTGCCAACACTAGTTTTAAACTCCGCCCCCTCTATAACTGAGCAGCCATCAGAAGCAGAGCTGCCACTTTTCTAATTCCAATCATACATTATAATTTTTTTTTTTAAAAATTTAAATCGGGATTTGGAATTAATTCAAAATTATTTACGATTTTGTAAAAAATTTAAAAAAAGGTCGATTTAATTAAATAGCTTTGCGGTGTTAATTCAATGGAAGAACAGAATCTGCAACACATTTGGATATATAAATTCGGAGGAAAGTATTACAATATATTAATTACAGTTACAAAATGTGTTTCAAAGGCGGAAGTAATACCTCTGCCGAAAGTGGGCAAAAATTTAATGCTTTTAACAAAAAAAAAAAAAAAAAAAAAGGTTTTTGGGCGGAACCTCCCTCTAGAGACTGCACGAAAGAAGCTGCACACAGCTGATAATCTTATCATGCTCTAACATATAAGCCATACATTGCAATAGTGTGCAGTAGCGTGAAGTACGATCTGTCCCGATCTCGGAGTAGGAAATAAGTCATATCATGAAATTAGTGTTATGGAATGTGTCATAATTTTTCATTTTTGTCTAGTAGTAATTTAATTTGAAACATGCAATGGCAAATTAAAGCTGTTTAGTTTATTAAGGTGTGTAATTCTCGTATGCTTTTTCCGGAAAATATGTTTATAGATGTTAAAACTTTGATATAATCTCAGAATGTCATGCTAAATGAAAATGACCCTACCAAATCCTTTCGTATTTCATGAGCTAAAAATTTGGGAAAATTCTTTCGGAATAAAGGACATACAAAAAAAAGGCAATGAATAATTAATTAAATTTATAGAATAAAAATTAATTCGTTAAATTTTTCTGAGCAGGGCTTTGTGGCGAAAAGCATTTTATAACAAATGGAAACGAAGTAAAACATAGTTTGGCAAGCCTGATCAGCAGATCATGTTGGAATTCAAATAACACAGCCAACATGTTCGCTTTAGTATAGCAATCGCGCCAAGTTTCTGTTGTTTCAGTTATGGCAACAACTCTGCCATGGAATAGTTTTAACACGTGCCGTTGATTTTGCTTCGCTGCGTTCTTATGAATAGCGTCAAGATGGTTGCGGCAAGATAACACAAAATTATATTCTGCTGGTGTTTTTGACACTCATTCTCTTTCCTCTTGAGTGATGCTTACAGCCAAATACTGCAAAGTGGATGATGTAGTGCATTTGAACATGCACACACACACATACACACACACACACATTCATTGTCTTAAATTAAAATATTTGTTTTGGCTTTTCAAATACTTATGCTGCATAAGTGGCAAAATACATTTACTGGCTGTAGCACAGTGTACCAAGCAACATAATTGTTTGTATGCAAAGTTGCCGAAAAAATTTCATAGAATGTGTGCTGCTTTAAACTTTGTGTAGGAAACATTAAACTAAATAATTCTCGTATGCTTCTTTATGAAAATATTTTTATGAGTCAACGAGTGATCTAATAAAAAATTAATTATTCCGTTGATTTTTGGAGTTCATTTCATTTCCTATTAAAATAAAATTCATCAGGCCTTCACACCAGCAATTTTATAAAAATAATGCCACGCCCTGCTACCTTGTGCACTTAATTCCAAAAAATTAATTAAGAATCACAAAAGTAAAATCACAGCAAGTGAATTTTTCAAAGCAATTTTATTTTCAATTCCATTCAATTTATTCATTTTCCACAATATATAAATTTTATTCAACTTTAACATTATTAGTTAAGAGTTCGGTCTTTATTGTCTCTTTTTACTTAATTGGAATTTAATTTCTTTTATAAAAAAAAATGTAGAAAACAAAGGTAAAAATTTTTCAAAAACTTTTTTTTATTTATAGTTTTTGCTCATTCAATATGGAATTCATTGCCCGCCCATTCATTGACAATAAAAGTTGACAACAAAATCGTTTTTGTGATTTTTCTCTGAACGAATAAAACTTAATTTAATGAACTTAAGCCAGAAAAAATTATTAGTCTCAAAACTTAAATTGCTAAATTTTTTAAATAATAATAAACTTTTATTTAGGTATAAAATCGTTATAAACTAATTAGGAAAAGTTAAATCATTAATAGAAGACATAAATTGTCATAAATTGTTTAAATATTTTCTATTCTACTTGAGCAGGAGTGAAACACCCTTTGCTGCTCAAACAGGATAAAAAAAATTAATTAATAATTAAAAATTAATTAATAATTTTTTTTTTATATATAAAATGCAAGAAAACCAATCGGAACTATGGATTAGGATTATGTAGAACAATTCTACAAGGACATGCTCTACAAAATACTCCATGGTTAGTGAAAAATGGAAATATACGCTGCCGTCTAGAAATGCCCAAAATGAAAGAAGAATTTGTTAAATTTTTCAATAGATATTTGCAAAGACTGGAAGACCATTGAAATGACAGTGGTGTAGTAAAAGGATTAAAAGGATATCACGTACTAGACCTGCTTTTATGAAAATAGAAACAATGCTATATTGTTAATTTAAAATCGGACTAAGTACATATTTATCTTTTCTATTACCTCTCACGGTTTTATAGATCTAGGGATTGTCCACGTGTAGTATGATAGCATACCACTTCCCTTTTGTTGAGGTCACAGGATATCAATAACTTGAAATTAGTTTATTTTAAATTTAAGAAGTTTACTTAATGCTTTATTAGCAAAGAGATCACAAATAAAGATAAACTGTAAAAAAAATACAAAATCTGTAACTTCCTGCCAAAAATTAAATTGCAGAATGAAAAAAAAGGATATTGATATTGATAAGCGAAATTCCAATTTTCTGAGTTAGTAGAAACCACTTCGACTCGCATCCACAAGTTTTTGAACTTTTCACTTGGAAAGTATCACTTCCCAGCCGAGCCAAAATTTCTTATGTTGTTATAAAATTTTAATAAATGACAAAATAAATGGAATTTTAAAAATTCTCCACAAAATTATATTCCTTTTTTTTCTCAATAACGCCGAGCACTAAATTCAAGTTTTGGGCATCTTTTGAATTAAAATACTCCTAATTTGAGTTCAGAATTGCAGAAACGAAGTTAGAATTTTTTATAGCTACTTATGAAAGAAATAGAACTGAGTGAAGCAGGACATCATTTAAATAATAGAAAAAATTTTATAATAAATTCCAACAGTGACCTCAGCCAACGGTGTTAGAAAAACAAAATTTCTTGCAATTTGTTCACTTTTACCACTCTTTCGTCCAGGATAGCTCTTTGTTGCACAAGGATATAATTGTTAATGTTATTTTTGCTCTTCCTTTTAATAAAATTAATTCAATCTGCGTTACAGCATAACATTTCAAAAGACCCATGGCTGTCCTACCTGCGAAGAAAAAAGAAACATAAAAAGCAATTGTAAGTAAACAGGAAAACATTTTCCGAGAGTGTATGATAATGTTTTTAAGTGGGATGTGCCCTCATTAATTTAATTTTAGATAAATTGAATTTTAAAATTTAAATTGAAATAATTGTTTTATTATTACGCCACGTAGAATTTTTCTACATTAAATGTCATGCCCCATTTCAAAAGACCTCTAATCGAAAATGCTTTTAGTCAAAAAAGAAAAAGAAGAAGTAAAAAAAAATTACCGAAACCCAAAAGCAAAACATAAATTTTCCTTATCTGTAATTGTAATCTGCTTAGGCAGTTTTACAATTTCAAAAAAGAATTGCCAGGGATTGATTTACACATAAAAAAGGTGCACACCGACACACCGACACACCAACACACCCACAGACCAACAGGCCGAATCACTTAGGAAGAATGTGAATAACGAAAAGGAATAACTTACCGAGCCGATTATGTGGCATTAATACCAACTAATTGATTTCTTTCTCTTAATTGTTTAATGCTTGTCGCATAGTGAAGCACGAACGATGAGTGTATAACGCAAGTGAAGCCGTGAACACTGCCACTCAAACACACAGACACGTCAACCACTTTTGGCACAACAATGAGCACATGTTTATAATCACTTATTAATGTGCCGGTGCCGGCTGCTATACAAAAGGCTGCATGCAAGCAAGAGGCTGGAGACAGCTCGAGAGCATTATGCTCCAACAAGACAATATCTCAATACAAACATGACACATTGACAGATATTTTCATTGAAAACAATCTGTTCATTTTGGTGTTGCTCTTACACTTCTTCTGTTATTTAGCCAGCCGCCAAAGTAAGAAGTCAAGATAAAAAGCTACTAATTGTTTTACAGCTTTGCTGCTGCTGCGGGCCAGTCTTGCGCTTGACATCACAACAAATCGCGTTTTAATGATGCGCTACCACGTAGTGGTAAATAAATATTTCAGGCGAGATACAAAAGTATGTACGTTGCAGAGACAACCATTCTTGTATAAACACAAGTGTGATGCCGTCATATAAACACGTACAGTACAGTACATGCCCACACTTTTCATATGTGCGCAAAAGAGACAGATATATAGAAAAACATGACACTAGCCAGTATTTGTTTTAATGCCATTCATGGCAATAATGTGAGTTCATCATAGTGGGCCAACATGTGATGGGTAGCATATGCATATGCAGTCGTACGATTTATTCCTACGAGATCCTCAAGTCGTTGTATAGTTTTTTTAAAAATCAACTCAAAATGGTTCAGCTACAGATTCAGCTGCTGGCGGTAAGTGATTCTCTAATCGCATGGGCACTATAATTTTATGAACATTTTCATAAAGCTTCACAAGTAATACTATTAGTGGGCCAACATGTGATGGGTAGCGTATGCATATGCAGTCCTACGATTTATTCCTACGAGATCCTCAAGTCGTTGTATAGTTTTTTTAAAAATCAACTCAAAATGGTTCAGCTACAGATTCAGCTGCTGGCGGTAAGTGATTCTCTGATCGCATGGGCACTATAATTTTATGAACATTTTCATAAAGCTTTACAAGTAGTACGACCTCGTTTTATTTCTTACCAGAAAATTTAATTATTTATTACAGAGGAGTAGTATATCAATTAAATTTTAAGGAAAAAAAGGACGATGCTGTTTAATTCAAGTGAAAATTGAAATGTCCTTATTATTACCGCCCACAGTGTATCTATGTATATAAGCTTTAAAAAACTGAGAACGTGAAAGCAAATAGAGAGCATGTTGAGAGACCTGCAGCGTGTGAAAGTGTTCGTCTCGTAGCCAACTCGTTATAAAACTTCGTTCGGCAAGAATCGCTTTGCACAAACAATAAATATTATGGAAAATAAAATTATTTAAAATTCGTTTTAAATAATTTTTATTTAACAACATTTTTTGTTAATCAAAATATTTCCGTTTGAAAATTAAAAATTAATTAATACTGATTTGTTGATCCATCTTGTATTGATTTTTTATTATTTCCGTTCCGATATTTTAATCTTCAAGCCAATAGTGATACAAAATGTTTAATACCAGTCAAATTGTTTTGCATAAAAGTGCAGTTTCCATCACTTTTATGTAGTGAGCGGTTTTTATTAACTTCATTTCTCCATTGAAAAATGCCTGATGATACAATATTATTCATAACTTTTTGTTTCTATAACGTTTCCATTATATTAATGTAAGCCAGAGGAAAAAAGATTACATTTTTAAACACAATTTTCCTTGTTAAGAGCGCATTCATAATCGGTTTAACTGCTTGATACTCGCTGTTGTTCACATTTACAAACCGAATTTTATATCACGTGCTACATTTTTTGTAAAATGAAGCAGTGCTGCATGGTCGTGGAAAAGCAAACGAGTATTCCTGCCAACTAATCATGTTGCATGTCGTTATTTAAAACTTCATCGTTTATTTTTTGGTTTTTGCTTGTAATGCTTTTTTTTGCAGTTGCCAGCGATTTTTTGTGCAAACATTTGCAACTTGCGTTGCACCACTACTCAGTACTCAGTACTCATTTGCCATCAATTCCTTTCCTTTTCTCAGCACACTTTTCTAGTTTTTAATTAAAAAACCTTAGAAAGATTTTTTGTCGTTGCTTAGTGTATATTTAGTTTGTTTGTTTTAAGCATTTTTTCTGCTAATGCTGAATTCTGCATGGAGAGGCAGTAAATATTTTATAACAGACATGCATGTTTGACAATCACAGAGGCTGATAAAACTTTTTGTAAATATATTGTTCAGAAGTTCCAACAATTTTTTTCGCCTTAACAAATTGTTTATGATTTCAAATGTTTGTGGTCTTTAATTGAATGCTTGTCAAGCTTATTTTGTTACCTGTTGCTGATTGAGCGATTTTCGATTTAACATATGCATATCATTTGAAATGGAAGAGGGTCTAGATTTTCTTTAGCTGAGTTTAATTTTGCCTGATGTATTTATTACAAATGGAAAAAATCATATTTTTTATCAGTGTATGAAAAATTAAAAAAAAAAATCGCCTAAAATAGTGGCTGCATAAAAGACACCACTTAATGATAAAAAGTCTCACTTATAAAAAATCATCTACAAACAAATTGCATTGAAAAAGATATTGAGATTTTCGGAATATGTCTGAAAGGTCGCAAAATCAACAGTGCTGAATACCCCTTGGTAATCAGAAAAGAACTGGATCATAAACAAATAATAAATAAAACAATTAATGTAAGCTAAAAACGCTAAAATGCCAAATAATATAAAAATAAGCCGAAAACTTTATAAAAAAAAGTTAGTAATAATTATTAAAAGGAGAAAAATCATTCAATTAAAAAATTTAACAAAATGTAAAAAAAAGCAAAAAAAAAACGCCAAAAAAAATCGCTGAAAAAAATCGCTGAATAAAAATCGCTGAAAATAAAAATCGAAAAAATATTAGAAAAAAGTTTTCAACAACAAGAAATTCTATATATAAAAAATTTATAATATTCAGAATGTAACAATCGGCATATTAAAGTGAATTTAAAAAAAAATCGTCAAAAATTCTAAATATTTAAATATCGAGAACTTGTTATGTATTCTCTGCAGTAGGATGGGCAGTTATTAAAAAAAAATAATTTCAATGCGTAAACTAGTATCAAAACATGCCATTTTAGTTTGCCATCTGCAAACTTGAGTGCATCCGCAAGCGAATGAATAACTCTCAGCCTTCTAAACCGAAGCTCGCTGGTTCGATTCCTATTTTCCTGTGGGCAAGCCGAAAGCTTTGTAGATTAAATTAATTACCATAAAAAAAAGTGCTCATTAACAATAAAGAGCGTGGATATGTTTCCTAACAAGTATTTGAAAATCATAATTTCCGATCAAAATTCGAACCTCCCAGTCAAGGGAATGTGTAATTAAATTTCAACTAATATTTTTATCAACGTTTTATCGTTTTTCTTATACAGTTTTTGCCCTTCATGGTAAATGTGCATGCGACTTTGTAATGAATCTAAACTCTTTTTGCGTTTCTTTGCTTTATACGCTTTCTGCCAACAGTTCCAGTTCACAGGCATTGACACACATTTGAAATAATTTTTCTAATTTCTCTTTAAGTTTTCGTTTTTCCATTTTTAGTTTCCATTAAAAGCGCTAAAGAGTATTTTCATTTCCACACTATTCTCACCTCGTATTTTAATGATTTTTCTTCCATGATAAATAAAGACACCCTCATTTAAATAAAACGTAATAAATTTTTAAAATTTTTAAAATAATTTTTGTTACAAAATATATCTGCCGTGCCCAGAAATGAAAGCTTTTAATAAACCTCTTGATCAAATTCCTTAAAACAATGAAACAAACATTACTTTTTTCATTATAATTATTTACTTGATTTGGCGTTAAATTAAAACTTAAAAATCTGAAAGCAACACTCCTTAAACCGTAACGTAACGAACAAGAAACCCATCAGGCGGAACAAAAACAAAAAAAAAAAAAACAAAAAAAAGCGAAATCATCTCACTTTTTTTCTAAGTCGAATTTTACAATCATCATGCAAAATCAAGCAATAAAAAATCATTTGAGCACAAGCAAACTTTTAATAAGAATCATACCAGAGTAGTAAAAAAATAATATTAAAACAATAAAATCAATAAACAGCCGTATCCATCCTTATGAAGAAAAGCCAGCGAGATGAGAGAAGTGAACAGGAAAGCAAACAAATGGAGAAGGGCATAAATTCACTTCAGTAATGAAAATAAAAAAAAATAATAAATAAATAAATTTGTGTTTTTATTTATTAAACGTAAAAAAAAGTCTCTGCTGCCGCCTTCTCAACGCTTAACGATACCATTCAGATCAATAGCAAATGTATTTATAACTTCTCAAATCGAAAGCCCATAAAAGAAGTAAATCGCAGAATGAATTACTCTTGAACAGACAGCGACAATTGTAAGATAAATATTAATCAGCACAAGAGAGGGGAAGGTAAGCTATTTAGGAAGGCAAATGGGCACACCAAAAAAGTTATAAAAATGAATTTTCCAAAAAAAATTTTTTTTTTAAATGCATAAGCGTGACACTTTAACATTAAGCTCATATATAAGTTACGAAGCACAACTAAGACGGCATAAAGTGTTTATTTGCCTATTTCGTCTTTAGTAAATTTACATTATGCAAATTTGTGCACTTTGACATTGAGCTCATATATAAGTTACCAAGCACAACTAAGACGGCATAAAGTGTTTCTTTGCGTATTTCCTCTTTAGTAAATTTGCATTATTTCCTAAGCATGCCTACATTTCTAAACAAATAATGTATACTTTATGCTTCATACTTTATGCTCTATACCTTATGCTTTATACTTTATGTCTTATACTTTATTACTTATACTTCATTCTTTATACTTTATTCTTCCTACTTTGTACTTTATAAAGCATACTAAAGAAAACCAACATATTAATACACCGTTCTGGAGCCGAGCAGAATGAAAAGTACACTACTCAGTAGATGTTCCATTGAGGAGAAAAAAAACAGCTGATTCTAACGCCACGTTTTCAATTTATACTTTATAAAGTATACTTTATTAACTCTCACGAATCTACTTATACTTTATTAACTCGCAGGAGCGATTTTTTCTAGACAGTGAAGAAGTCTAAAATGCGTCGGTCTTACCGAATGCTAGAAATCCCTCCCCCCAAGTCGGAAATATTTTTATAAGCAATTAAAAGAGGTGAATGATGGCAGGAGACAATAATGAAATAAAAGTGAACTTCTTGGGTATACTTCGCAGCGATAATAATTTATAATTTACTAAGCACGCCAACAGAAAAAACTTTAATTATGCTAAAGAGGAAATTAAGAAGATTTGCTTGAATGCATAAACAGCAATGCGAGCCGCAACAACAGCAGGAAAACGTATTCAAATTTAGCAGCAGCAACAAATGCGAGTATGAAGCGGCAAATAAGAATCTACATATAAATGCCGCTCATTGTTTTCGCACATACGAGGCTCGCAGATGTTAAAATATTATTCATTTTGTTTAAATTTTACTTTCCAACTTTTAAGCGGCAATTATTTTTAGGTACTTTTTTCTCAAGCAGAGTTAATCAGGACTTTCTGCTCTTGAGTGTCACAGAGGCATTAAATTTTTTCGATTACAAATTTATAGAAAATTAAGGAGTTCCATTTTAGAAAAATTTCATTATAGTCGGCCACTAATTTGGAGCTTTTTTAGAAAGCCTCGATTGTTTTTCTAAATAAATTATGCAATTAATTTTAAATTGCTTCTTGAGTTAATTTAACTGGTAAATGCAACGCTGTTAAAAGTTTGCTTAGATAGCAAAACGAGAATTTTTATATTTGGCAGGACTAAATACCGTGACATTTAAAATGTCGCAGACGGTGAAAAAGGGGTTATTCTTAACTCGTGTCTGCCATTTGACTGAACACTATATTGAAAACGTAGCGCAAAATTTACTACGTTCGAATCAGCTGTTAGTTTTCTCCTCAATGGAACACCTGCTGAGTTCCTTTTTCGTTCTGTTCGGTTCGGTTCCAGAACGTGGTATTAATATATTGACTGAGAGAGAGAGAGAGAGAGAGATGGCTCAACATTTTACACTATTTCATTTGATTTCATTAAATTTCCCACTTTAATAGAGCGTTGTAAAATGAACTAGACTACTAAAAGGCAGTAGGTAGGAATGAAGATCGGAAGGTATCATTACATTGCTGTATGCTTCTACTTGGTCTGTTGGCGTTACCATTTTATTTTCCAATACTTAATCACTACAAATGAATGTTTAATCTATATAATCTGTAAAAGCTTCCATAAACTAGTTGCGAGGGATTGCCTTACACTGAAGCTTATCATTTTTTCTCAAAGACCAGCGTTTAATCATGCATTGGTAGAGACGACAGATTAGTTTTTGTAAGGCCTCCGGTGTAAAACTTGGTCTTGTTATATTTTTTCAATTTTGTTTACTTTGACAATGAAGTACAGCTAGAGAAGAACGCAGCTAATGGCTGGATATCCTTAATGTATATTGTTCATTGGGAAATGTTAGGCCACTAGTGCCTCTGCCTTTATCACATCAGCGTACTGGAATAGGTTTGATATTGCGGGTTTTAAGGAGAACTCATGAGAATTTTTTTTTGTGTTTTTTTGTTTTTGACTGCTGGGTATATGCAGTTGTTGCTTAAAATGACATCAGCTAATGACATCCACAACGTAATTGGGAGAAATTATTCCCAATAAATCTGGCAAGCTTTTGCCATTGCCAGCACTGCTAGAGATGAGGTTGTCGATACTTATTTAATTTTTTTTTTTTTACACTATTGACACAAAGAAATTTAACTTGAACTATTTCTATAAAACTGGCTTGCAGGCATAGAAGGCTAATTTTTGGCCAATTTTCAGGCCTACTTATAAATGACAGGGAGAAATGTACAATAATTGTCCCCCTTGTTATTTCAACTAAACGGAGACGCTATTTATAGCACACTCTTCTGCTGGAACTGCAGTTTTTGTTTTAATGAGATTTATTCACGGCCGGGCATGTTCGTTCATTTCATTAATAAAAAGAGTTCTTCGGTTCAATGACGGTCGGCTGATTCGCACACAAATTGTTTGTGTACTTTTTTGTTTCTTTGGAAATAAATTTTTGTTTTATTTTTATTTTTATTTATTTTCTTCTAATGAATGTGTCTTGAAATAGTCTTATTTGGCTTAAGCTTCAGCTAGACCGCTTAAGGCATGCCAGGCGAAAGCCCATGACTCAAACAACTCATCCATAATTTCGCTGAACATCGTGTATCTGCGTTGCATACAAATTACAGCTTTAAATGTTAATTTTTGTTTCTTTATTTGCCTCTTAAAGCATTTTGAAGTCATTTATTTTTTTCTCTTCTCTGTTCAAACTGAAGAAGGGTCTGTTTTTATGTCAATTTTAAAAATAAATGTTTGGAAAATTGAAATAATAAGTGCATGAATTGTATTGTCTGTGTTGCTAATTCGTTGGCAAGAAGTGATATTTTGAAAACGTTTTAAGAGAAAATATTATGGATCTGCTGTTTTTTTTCTTGTTTTTGAGCTTAAGAAAAGCATTTATTGTTAAAAGTTTTTTTTCTTATTTTAGCTCTTGAGGTCTCAGTGTTAAGAAGAGGAAGTAAAGTGAACTAAATAATTTTACTTACACAAGCAACAAAAAAGCGTATTTATGACAAACATTTTTAGAATTGAGATATTCTCGGCTATTGAAACACTGCGAATGTGAATTTTAATTGTAACAATTTTTTCAAGTCGTTGGAAGGCCACACCTTTTATGCCAGTAAGCCCCACCTTTCCGAATTTTCCTTACTAGTTAGTACACTAATACTTTGTGAGTCGGAAAATTATATTTTATTCACTATAACGAAAGATAATCTATTCATATTAGTTTTGTCTGGACAAAACTGTCATGGTGTTCTTGCCTTGATCAGGATAAAAGGACCCTGTATGGTTGTTGAAATTGAAATTATAAATATATAATTTGTTAAAATAAATTTAAATTTATATATGTATAACTATATTAAAATTATATTTTAAAATTTTTTTAAGATTTTTTAGTCATAACTGATTCCTTTTAGTGATTTTTTTAGTGATACATTGAAATCCCTGAAGAAATATGCCAGTTAGAAAATGCATGTTAGGTCCTTTCTACCTCAGACGAACGTTGTATAATCTGGATCAGTGCCACAGCAGACTAGCACTAAAAGCAAGCATGAAAAACAGAATTTTTCAATAAATATTATTATGAAAATGCTGGCCAAACTTTCCGTTGTCCTTATAAATGCTAGCCGATCCCAGTTTGTTGCGTACAATATGATTTAATTGGGTAGATATTGCGAATTCAATAAGATTCAAGGTGTTTTTTTTTAGCAGCTTTTATATAGTCAATACAAGTCCAATATTTATTTATAAATTAACCTTGCAAAATCATTGGAAATTCAAAAAAGTTCACAAACACAATTTAGAATCGCGACTTTAAGCTTTGCAATAGGTATAATAATATTTGGCTTCACTTAAATATGCTTATTACGTAAGCTCTTACGTCAAAGCCTTTTTAACTAGCATTTTCACATGCATTGATAAGGACAGCATGTACTTTCGTTATAATTTTTTCAATTAATTTCAACAGGATCACATGGATGAATAGATTTCCGTTACGACTTTTCCATAAAAGCGTGCGAAGAATACTAAAAAAAAAAAATATTTAGTCTCCCGTCGCACGATCCAATATATATTATTGATCTAAATTTCTTTTCAAAATTCACATAAAAAACTTTTAAAGATTTTAAAGATTCCATTTCAACTTCTGTTTGAAAAACGAAACTAAAATAAATTTAAAAATAGCAGATATCCTTTATATTTATCGCTTGTAGCAAAGCAAATACCTCTCGCTAAGTGCTATTGTTATTGGTGTTTTACTTCAATTACGTTGACTATTTTTTCCATGCTTTTCGTTACGCCTTTTATTCTATTCCTTTTATCTATCTCTATGGTTGGGTCTATTTTCCACTAACACTTGTACAGTTTTGTTATTAATTTAGTTGTTATTAAGGACATCCGCTAACGATTATGTTATTATTATCGTACTTCTCTAAAAGTATCTCGTAACCAAAATGTTAATAAAATTTTATGACAAATAGAGTAAAAAATTTGTATTACAATTTGGGTTTTAACGGGTGATTTATTTTGTGGTAATTTTTTTCTAGTAACAAATGACAGTTTTGCAGAAAATTTCCTTTCCAAAAAGTAACCTATTTTGCGGAGCTATTTTCAAGGTAAACGATATAATTAAATAATCACATAACCGTAATAAAAAATTGCTTCTTGGCTTTTTCGCAATGCACGTAAGCGAATTATCGACAGGAATTGGTTGCGTAAATTCGTCTATTGAAATAAAATATTGAACATTTTCTCTCAAGTCTCTGAGTGTTGTTTCAATTTGAATATTTTCTCTCAAGTCTCTGAGTGTTGTTTCAATAGGTATAAATCGTTGATTGGCAGATGACGTAACTATTTGGGTCGTACTCAAAATGTCTTTTGGCATGTGGATTCATAGAAAGGATAATGAATTAAGAACGTAATTGATTGCAAATCACAGCGATTCAACTACGACGTTCTAGTTGAGAGAGCGTTTTCTCTTTTCAAGTTGGAGAATAAGTAAAAAGTAGTATAGAAAATTAGAATATTCTGGCTTTCCTTGTGCTTTTGAAAACTATTTAAGAAATAAACTAATAAAAATTTCGCTAATAAAAAAAAATGATCGCCCCAATTATCGCTGGTGGGGCTCATCAATGATTTAAATCGCAAACATGCGGCGTTTCTCTCGTACATGGTACGAGAATAATCTAATCTTGATTTACAAAGGGATTTTATATGGATTGCTTTTCCCGAGAGGCTATACAATACATCCCGAATAAATGCTTGAGTGCTGCATAATAACCCATACTGATCTGATGGACCGTGAATGACCATTATATGTGTGCGTTGAACTCTGCCCACACAAAATGGAAATAAAGTGGCCTCTCTTGGTAAATATTTTACATTGAAAAGGAAAAATTTCAAATTGTCACATAAACAAAAGCCAAATTAGAAAAACATCGTCCTGCCATTCCCTGTTGATAATTTTTGTTTATTTATTTAGCTCGTGAGTTGAAGCGATGATGTTTGTTGCTCCCCTTTATAGCAATTTTTGTGCTTTGCTTTGCTGATGTTGGGGCAATTCAAGCCATCTGAAATGGTTTATGCGTGTCGGCAACTTGCTGGCTGAGTTTCTGGCTCGAGAATGAGGCTTCTCTTGTATGAGTTAATGAGGCTGAAGTAGCGTGCCTTCATACATGTCCTTCTGGACCAGTTTGCAGACTTTCTTTCATTGTTATTATTTAGATTTCTGTATTTTTGTTATTAAAAAAATATTGTTTATTTTGCTATATTTATTTTCTCATTCCCTTTTCTCCTCCTCGCCTATTGTTGCATAATTGTGTGGTTATTTTTTAGACAATTAACTTCTAAATTGACGCATTATTGAAAAAATTGTTTTGAAAATTGCTATAATAAATAAAACTTGAAATAGAAATTGTAATAATAATAATGATGTTCGCTCTGATGGCCAGGACTTGAAATAATATTTCATATTTTATAAATTTTGTGTCTATCCTTGTTTCCTTTCTTTTTTTTTTTGTCGTTTTCAAATAATGAATTTCTAATTTAATTTATTAGCAAATTTTATGTTCAGTTGTCATTATTGTGTAAAAATTATGTTAATGAAATTGCCATGAAAAGAAAATTGCTGATATTTTGTATTGTTGAAGCGTGAAGGAGGGGGAAAGCAGAGTCATTGACAATCATGGCCAGTAATAAAAGAAATACATTTTAGTAAGAGATTTTATGGTTCATAATAATTTGAGTTAAAAATTTGGAAATGAGCAAATTGAAAAAGGGGGAAGGAGGCAAAATAATGATGCCGGAAAGTTAGTTGTCAAGCAGTTGGAAATTCAGACCACTGAAGATGATGCTTAAAAAAAGCTTTTTAACAAAAATGCTTTCTGCCGCTAACGAAAACTAAATAACAAGTTATTGACAAAGTCCTTAAAATGTTCCCCTCTGCAAGGATATGTTTGACTAGAGGTTTCCTTGTCATCTGCTGTATCCTTGTATAATCAATTAGAACTACTTTTTTTAAAAAGACTTTATTTACACATTTTGAAATACGTTTAAAGCAGTGCAAAAAAATATTTAAAGAAAAAAATTTATTCGTAAAGTTTTTTCTTTTCTTTCAATTCGATTAGTCTGAAATACATCAAAGAAGTTCGGAGCAGAAATTTTTTGTATAATTTGTAAATTAAATTTTAAAATTTTAGCTGCAGACTAAAAGTTTCTTTAATCGAATAATTGAATCATTAATTGTTGTATTTTTATAATGCAAATTAATTAAATAAAATAATTATTCGGATTAAAAATGAATAATCTATAATGGCAACTTTTTTATTTTTATAATTCTTTTAATTGATTTAGTTATATTTTGTCTTTTAAATGGAATAGTAAATTTCTAAAATAATTACAATTATTTTAATTGCATAAGGTTTTAATTACAAAAAAAATTTTTTTAAATATTAAACGAATATTTTATTAAATATATTTTTATTGTGCATATTTTTATCCAATTTATAAAATAAAATATTAAATTCTAACTATTTGCAAAAACTATTGAAACTTTATTATTCGAATCGCTAGATATGTGTGTTAAGTGAATTTATTCAATAAATTTAGTCGATTAGTTTTATATAGAGAACGTATTTTAAGGTAAATACAAAACTTAAACGACAGCCGAAAAATTCTTTAAATTATTTTATTTAAAAAGTTTTTTTATTATATGAATTTATTTGAATTGAAAACGATTAATTTGTGATGGCAAAGATAAAGAGTTATTTACAGATTTTTTATTTTCATGATTATTTTAAAAGGCTTTTTTTTTATATGTGTGGTGTTTTAAATATAATATACAATTTCAATACCTGCAGAAACCTTATAAAAACTTTTAGTCGTTGGTTTATAGCTTGACGATTATTCGCCCAATTGTAGACGAGGGTTTGCTATGAGGCATTAGAGCTATTGCAAAATTTAGAATTTACTAAATTTCGTGTTTACTTTGGTTTTAATTGTGTGAATTTATTCGAATTTTAAGCGAATAATCGTAATATTTTTTTTTAATTACAACTTTAAATTGTAACTCTTTCCCGAAAAGCGGGTAGTTTAACCAGTAAAGTAAATTTAATCGATTAATTTTTTGTTTTTAATGTTTTAAAATACAATTAATTAAAATTTCAGAGTTATTTAAAAATTTAATTTTGATTTTCGTATGACATTCACACATTCAGCACACTTTCACCTGCTAATAACATTTTTGTTAGGCCAGTTATTATTCAAAAGGCATAAGTAAAATATAATAATAAAATTGAATATTTTGCGCAAAAAGCCGACAAGCTGTCATGCGTTGGCTGGCATAATCAAAAGCTAGTTTTACTACTCCCATGTCTAACCAATCGAGATTTCGGAGACCTTTGGAATCCGCTTATATGACTAATAACATTTCTGGAAAAACACTTAAAATGCTACTTGAAAAAAAAACTACAACAACAACAACAATAGCAATAGCAATAACAACCATAATAATAAAATCCATTATACTCCATTTCAATAAAGAATTAAAAAAATTTATTTGACAGGTATGAGCAGCAGTCGAAGGTTTTTATCCGAAAAGTATGAAATATGCATGAGTACGTATGCTTTTTACTTACAATAAGATTCTCAACAAAAGCCACTTAATGTCTACAATTTTGAAATGTAAAAGACAGCCTACGATATGCACACAGTTACACACACATGCAAAACATGAACATCTTAAACAATGAACGCACACATACTGGTACACTTTTTAAATAATGAAATGAATGTACGAGTATTACATTGATGGCAAAACAGTTTTTAATTTAAATTGTCTCGATAAGATAATGATACATTTGTAAAGATAATTGCATATAGCCACACTGGCAAAAACGCTCACGGACACACACACACACACAATCACAAACAGAAACACAAACACACATGTACTCTTTTATGAAGCAGCACCCACAATTGCGTACGCACTGTACACTCGCTCGCACAAACTTTCTACAAGTGCATGGGCGAGTGTGTGTGTTTAAGGATCTTCTTTTCTATGAAATACAATAGCAGCGATTCTAAAGTGCTTTTCTGAAATAAATTATTTTAAGATAAAGACATTCATTGTAAATAAATTTATCTGTTGTTTGAATCTTTATGAATAACTGCTGCTTCTGAGAAAGAAATTATTGTTCTGTAGATTATTTTGCTTCACATACGAAAAGCTTTAATCAAAAAATACCCCTTAAAAAACGAATTTTACAGAGGCTGGCATTGTGTGTGCATAGATTTTTTTACACAAAAGTACTTAAATCACAAATGGCTTATGATTTTTTTGCACATGGCTCTTTTTATTGGGGAGGAACGGCCTTTCAAAAATAATTCCATAGTAGGAAAACATCTTTCGGAAATCACGCCTTGCAACAAGCCCTCCTTCCATTCGCCAAAAATGTATAGAAGAATGTTTATTTAAACAGCGCAAAGAAAAGTACGTTTTAAAAAATTATAATTATATTTATATTTATATTTGCATTTATTGCATTTAAACAAAAAAAAAAATTTCTTTCGAAGAAACCGCGATTTAAAATAAAATTATTTTGAAAGCGTATTTTTTTAGTAAAATTTGTTTTTAAAAAAAGTTCTTTTTTAAAAGAGTTTTTTGAAAAAGTACCTTTAAAAAAACGTTTATTTGAAAGTATTTTCTTTAAAAATCAAGAAATTGATTTCAATGTTCCTTTTTAAAGAATGTGTTCCTTTTGACTGAAATACATTTTAAAGAAAGAATTGCTTTGTCAAAGCACATAAAAAAAAGTGTTTTTGAAAAATGCCCCTTTTATGATACAAGTACCTGAAAAAGTAATATTTGTGCCAAATGCTTTTCGGAAAATGTCATATTAAGGCAAATTATTTTCAGCCAAAATTTTCCGTGGGAGTATTTTTTTTTAAAAAATTATTTTATTTAATAAAGGTCTTTTTTTTATAAGATAATAAAAAAAATACTTTTTTGCTCTAAAGCGAAAAAGTTTTTAAAAGATACATTTGGAAAAAAATACTTTGAAAAAAATAAAAAATTAAAATTCCAATACACACAACTAAAAAGTTTTTTAAAAATACCTCTCGAAAATTTCTTGCTAGAGTGATTTTTGAAGAAGGTACTTTAAAATAAAAAATAATAAATAAGATAAAGGTACTTTTTCAAAAACTATGTTTAAAAAGGGAACATTCTTTAAAAGCGACTTTCATTAAAAACTACGCATTCAAAATATTTTTTTTAATCGAGTTTCCTTTAAATACCAAAAATCTTTTAAAAAAAGACGAAATTTTAAATTTAATTTAAATAAAAGTACAACTTAGAAACACGGACTTTTAAAACCAAAAATAATAGCCTTTTTCCAAAAGTACTATTCAAGGAAACACTTGTTAAAAAAATATTTTTTTTTAACATGTATTATTTTCCAGGTTGTAAAATAATGTAAGAAAAGTACTGTACTGGAAAAAGTGCCATTAAAAAAAGTACTTTAAAACAAAGTATCTTTTTAAAATATTTGGCTTTTAAACTATTTTTTATTTGATTTTTATGAAAGAGCATTTTAATTAAAATATGCTACAAAAAAGAATTTGGAAAAATCTTATTTAAAGCGAAGTTTTGAAAAAAGTACTTTTTGAAAAGTCTTTTTTAAAACTACTGGGAAAAAGTTTTTTTTTTTTATAAAGAAATGTGTTTAACAGTTATTTCATTTGAAGAAAAGAAATTTTTGGCAAAAGTACTTTTGCCCCAATATAGAAAGTACTTTTGCATTACCGCGATTGCTGAAAAAACTATTTTTGTAAAATTACTCTTTAGAGAAGATGTTGGTGCTTAAAAAATATATTCTGGGAAATAAACACGTACTCGTTAATAAGTACTTTCGGAAAAAGAAAGTATCTATTTCTTCAAAATATTTAGAAAATTGTACAATTTCTTTAAAAAAAAAGTACTTTAGGGAATAAACCTCTTGGCAGAATTATATTCTAAAAAGTAATCCTTCTGCGGCCACCAAACAAATACATCAAAACAACTCGCTAATTAAAGTCCATGCCTAAAACGCTTTGCAAAATTAAAATTACATTTATTTCTTTTGTATTAACAGCCGGAGGCTTTTCTATTTCCAAATGTATTTACAAATAATTTTTTTTTTTTTTTTGCAAACAAACTTTTTGTTATCTTTCAAACAAAATCCGCAACAAAACTAAAAACAAAAATCTGAAATCGTTAGCCATGCTTAGCGTTGATTTAGCAGAGGATATTTAAGCTCAGAACGAAAGTTTTGCGCTGCTTGTTTTCTGGTCTAAACACAACCATTGCTGGAGGGACTGCAGCAAGTAAGTGGAAAGCGAATGCATTAACAGACACAGACACAGGACACACACACTCACACACACAGTCATCTTGAGGCATACATACGAAGGGTGGCAGTGTGTGTGTGTATGTATTAGTGGCATGTGTGTAATATAATAAAAGTTCTCGCATCTGGTTAGCTACACTAACCTACAGTGTAAGCCAGCAAAAACAACAGATTCGTATAGACCCACATACAGTACCTGGCGAGCATTAGCGGCGTTATGCTTGGCTACTCATCAGGCAATAAATGAGCAAAACAATACCAAAGAAAAAAAAACAAAAAGAATTGAAATAAAAATTTTAAAAAAAGCAATAACGAAAAATCATGCACTGTTCGTCGTAGTTGTACAAACGGCTTAACGTGCATATGTGGTTTTTCATAGATGTGCTGCATTTGCTGTTATGCTATTATAGGAAAAATTTAAATTTGTGGAAAAACTACAATCTTTTCACAAATTTCAAAATAACAACTGAAAACAAACAGCAAAAACTTTTCAGAAATTAATAGTTTAACGAACTCGTTACATTTTTTGTATTCACTCTGGGCATACAGATTATGAGTATAACACAAAAACACACGTGTAGCGTGTGGCAGCAGACAGACAGTGACCAGTTGAAGGGGATTGCAAAGCTTCTTATTTGAAAGCCTTTCTTAACAAGCTGACAAATAACTAAAAAAAAACTAATCGCGATGCACAGTTTTTTAAAATTTCAACAACCACAAAAAAAATTATTTGCTTAATTAAAAAAAAAAAATTAAAAAAAAAATTCAAGACTTTTTTAAAAGTATTTTAAAAAATTAATGATATTTAATAAATCGAAATTATAAAAAGTTATATATATAAATAGATTTAATATCTATTTTGCTATGTCTCGCAGAGAATGATGAAAAAATATCAGCTGTTTTTGACAGCCAATGATGACACACTTTACATGCTAATTGCAATGTTATCGATGAACATGCTCGTATTAGTGTAATGGATTAAGTTTTTCTCCTTTTTGTGTAAAAGAAAATTGTTAATAAAAGAAAGAGTGTTCATAATAATTATTAAAAATTTTGTACTCTGACTATCGATTAAGTTTATTAAGAGATTAACACCAGTGTTGCATTTATTATAACAGTAGCAGTAACACCGCGCTCTTGTCAAGCGTTTTCTATGCCCTTGACGAACAAATTTTATGAATACAAGCTCAATGAATTCCAAAAATTCTTCTCATGAGAATCACAATTTCATTTTTAATTCTTAAAAATAATGGCAATACAGCTGTAAACTTCTAAAACGTTTTGCAGGTAACTTGAAATAAGAAATGAAGAGAACGCGAAAGCTTAAAGCTTTATAAGCTTGGATATTTCCATGACGCCACTCTGAGAAATTTCTCATTTGAGAAAGTAAAATAATTTTTTTAAAGCGAGTTTCCGTATTAATAAATTACTTACAATATTAATTTCAGCACTATTTCAGCTCATTGCCGCTCATAATATCAGAAATTAAGAATTCAAAATTCGCCTCCGCATGCGGCTGAATAGTGCACTAAACCTGAGTTCGCAAGTTCGATTCCTGGCTAGACCCTGGATAATTCCTGCAGCCAAGCCGAAAGCTTTGCCTGAAGATATTCATTTTCATGTAAACACATGCATTCTATATTTGTAGTAGATTATGTTCTGACTTTGCCTTGAAGAGAAAAGCCAACAGGCTTTTAAGATCACCTGGTATGAATTCGCCTTGTTGCCAAGGAAAAGTGAAATCTTTTATACTAAATTACTTTCTAAACACGTATAAATTTTAAGCTCAAAGTATGCAAAGTGTTTTTTTTTTCATTAAAGTATAACAAAAAAAGCACGGTATAAAAAGTTTATTTAGTATTTCTGTTGCTCCATTTGGTTCAAGGTATAATAGTGGCAGTAGCGGCAGCAACACCAACAACAACAGCACCAGCAGCAGCAACATCACATAAAGGAGATGAATATAAATATTTCATTTTTAGCAATATATCTATTTTTATGTTCACATTTTATTGCATATAAAGTCATAAATAATATACAATAGCGCAAGCTCTTGCTTGCTATTCCCTACCTCCCTATTACCTACCAGCCACCCGCTCCAACTCTCCCGCTCTTGTGCTTTCCTTTTCAAAATGGAACGTGTAATACATTTGAAAATTCTCCATTTAAAGTTTAAATGCATGAAATAAAAAAGAAGGACCAGCTTTATGTCTACACACACACACACACACACACACACGCGAATACACACATTTACTTTTTATTACACAGGGACTCAGGGAGTTGCTCCAAAAATTGCAAAGGAGCCACATGAGAAGACTGAGAAACTGTGAGAAAAAAAAATTTCCTTAATATGAAAATATTAAGAAAAAAGTTTATAATACCGCATAATGAAAATGTATATAAAATGTGCAATAAATAGTCGGGATTTAATGTTAAAGGACTTTTTTCTCCTTCAAATAAAATATTCAACGAAAATTAAATGAGAGAAGCATTTCTTTGTGACGATTGCCCAACATGTAAAAGAAAAGTTGTGTTGTAATAAAATATTTCATTGATATTCACATATGCCACACCACGGCTTCATATTCGCATATTCCTTCTCCGGCTTCATTTTCTCTCTATAAAAAATAATTTGAAAACTGATTATAAGCAAAGATCGCATACAGGAGCTGAACTCCTCTGGTAATGCTTATAAAATGCATTTAAAAAGCCACCTTTTTCTATATGGCTTTGGAGAAAAATTAGTTTTTACTTTATAAGACACTCAACCTCTGAAGATATTTCCTTGTATAAGGATAACGAGCAGTGCCTAAGCAGGAATCAGGCATGCTATACTTTCGTACTTGGCTACAGCGTTCTACAGGGAATAACATTTTAAAGATATCAAAATAAAGGTATTTCAAGGACAATAACTCGCACCAGCAAATTCTTTAAAAACTCCTGCTCAATTTTGACTTAATAAGATGTAACGGCCACATTGAGAGTCTCATTCAAGTCGGAGCAACAAAGTATAATCAGGAATCAACACAGTTTGCAAACGTAGCTTTTAAGGCTTTTGAAACAGTCCTTTTTCCCAAAGCCACTTTCTTTCTAATATGTTCGTTTCATGTGGCACTTAAAACTCTGTAGGAAACTTCTAGCATAACAAATTAATCTAAAAATTAAAAAGTACCAGGAGCAGTTTTAAAAGTACCATGTATTGTTAACTTCGGTACCAGAAGGTTTTCTTTATGTTAACGATTAAGGAAAAGAAAAACTTTTTGTGTACAAACAAAACAAAAACTGTAGTACTCCGCACCAGACAATGTAATTATGGGAAATTTTCAAAAATAACCCAGTACAAAAAATTCCCTGTACATATTAATGGCTACCAAAGTGCTTTATAAAAGACTACAAAATTTACGTTTAACTGGCAAGGAAAATGTACCAAACACAAATTTTGCCTAAAAACGATTTTTATGCTATTATATGAAACGTACGAAATTAGTACCAAATTTTTCCCTCTCGATATTTTCATTAGCATATTTATCGAAAAGGCGGAAAGTACCAAACTACCACTTCTTAGCCTCTAAAAAGTATATTATTATTTATTTTTATTACACTCTGATATTTGTGTGTTATACACTTTTTAAGGGTGTAAAGGCTGTGTTTAACATATTTTATTGGAAGGGGGGAAAATTCCAAGGTACTAATTTTGTAAATCAACATGTTTTTTTTTTATTTTATATATTATAAATACTATTGCTGGGCTATTCATTATTTTTAACGAGTTGCGAAAAAGTACCAAATTAACAATTTCCCCTTTTCATTAAACTAACAAGTGCCATCCGCTAAGCTTTTCCTAAGCTTCACTTTCACTTTCACGTTCATATTTTTAATTTTATTTTTATTTTTAATTCTTTAACATTTTTTACGCCTGCATCTACTTCAATTCTACTCCGCTCATTATTACCGTTTTCATAATTCTCGTTTCTTTTAAAGCAATTCTAAATCACTATCCCCATACACTTGACAACATTCCCCTTAAATCCCAAAGCACTTCTCTCCGACTACGTTCGTTTTCTAATACATCGTAAATGCTTTTTTAAATCGAAAAAAATTTACATTTTAAAACATTTAATTTTTTATTTGATATCTGCCCAACATCTGCCAAAAAAAAAAAAAAAAAAAAAAAAAAAAAACACCGCCAAAAGAACGATATCAGGGAAATGGAATGTTTATTCACAAAGTGAAATTTTTATATTTTATCAACACAAAAATGAATAAAGATTCAAGAAAGAAAAAGAAATGAAAAAAATAATAATAGAAGAAAAAAAAACATTTTTAAATTAACTCAAGTATGATGATTTAAAAAATCCATTTATTTTATAACCATTTATTACACTAGACACGAATAAATATTTTTTAAATATATTTTTTTTTATTCGTTTTTTTGCGTGGAGAAATACTTGAAAAGAAAATTAAATGGAATTGGAAAAAAAACCAGAAGAAACCGAAATTAATGTTCCCGAATGGAGCGTTAAGTACAATAAATTTAGTCGAGAGAAATAATTTTTCTTTTACAGAAGGCATGGCATAAATTGTCGCTGTAAATGCGCCATAAGCGAGTTGATTTGCAAAGCCAACAGCAGCGATGCCTAAAAATCCCTTATTGAATTAACATAATAGTGTTGCGAGCAGTAATGGAATTGTTATAAATATAAAGCTGCAACAACAAACTATTGAGCGTGTTTCCGTTTCCGCTGAAAATCTGGCCCACTCAGTCAGCTTCAATGTTTCCATACACAAATGCAGACAAAAACTAAAAAAAAAAATTTACTTGCAGCCGCCGCACAATACAATTCATTGCAACCACTAGCTGGAGTTCAGTTGGAGTGGCGGCATGTTAAATTATCATGAAATTATTAAATTAATTATTAAGGGTTTGGCAAGAATATATTTTCGTGGTTGAGCGCAGCACAAGTCGGAGTTGGCTTTTGCTCGTTTGTCTGTCTGCAGATGTGGAGTTGGAGACTGTGTGGCAACAAGTTAAGAAAACGAATGTGGGGCTTGTATGTTTGGTAAATTAGTTACAATAAAAATGTATTAAATAGTTAATTAAAGCGTTGCGGTTGTCTGCCTGCATGGACCGGCAAAATGCTAATTTTTTCCCCCCTCCGGCTTTAAATTTTGAAATTTTTGCACAATTTCGGTATGCCTTAAAAAATTGCTTGCTTTGTCAGAAAGCAGAACATAAAAGCAATATTTTCTTATATTTTCACTCTCATTTTCGTTTGGCCTTAAATGGGTTAATTCTTAAGTCATGTTCTATCATTGTGGCAGACATTATTTTCTGTAAACAAGACAAATTGCAATTTAAAATGTCTTTTTAATTTTTATTTTCTATTTAGTAAGAAATTGTGCCTGAAGTTACACTTTTGTAGACAACATTAACCCATTAAAAACCAATTAAGCTTTTTAATGCCAAAGAAAAATGTTAGCAGACATTTAAAAATTTCTTTTCATTAAATTAGCAAAGCAAAAATTTAATAGAAATGAATCTAAAAAATTGAAAAAGTATATTTTCGGGCTACAAAATGGCCGCTTAAGGACAAAACAATTCTATATATGTTTCTTCAATAGCTGTTCAATACTTGCCATGTGCTCATAGTCCTGAATTTATTTTCTAATTAGTTTCTATTTCTCTGATTAAACACTTTGTCCACCTACCTCAATTCTATTTATTTATGATGATTTCTTAATGGGTTAAGAAAATGGAAATTTCGTCTTGTTTACTTAGTGACTTAACCTCCTCTTGACAAAAAGAAAAATTAGCGTGTCAGTGTAAGAATTTTCTGTAAACTGTAAATAAATAATTTGTTTAGAAAGAAAGGAGCTGAAGATTTTGTGAACCCACAAACAACAACAACAACAACAAAAAAATAATATTGCAATTAAAATATTGATTTGGAGGCAAACGTTCCTCCTTCCTTCAGTTTCAGTGTCATTTAACATTTAGCTACAGGATAGTAAGCCACAGCTTCTAAGAAACATAATGAATATAAATAATGTCCTTTAAAAAATATAAATCCCAGCGGCTTGTAAGTTTTTATCACAATTCAAATAAAAAAAGGAGAAACTACTCGTAAATAATGTAAATGATAAAATGCAGAAATGAGAAGAATTTTTTTTTTAAAAAAAAAGTTAAAGCGAAGCTTTCTGACTTCGTTATGAATATTTCATTTAAAAGTTTCATTCTGTAAGACAGGATCTTTTTACTTTATAAAATTGAATAAACTACATATTTCCGTTTTTGTTCTCTATCTCCTCTATCCGTGTGTTAATTTACTGTGCGGAACAAAAAGTTTTTGCTAAGAAAAGAGCAAACTATAAAACACAATCTGTTTAGCAAATTTTTTTAAAGTATTTATTTTAAATTTCAGCTTGTCTTTTAAGAAAATTCTACTTTACTAGAACACAAAATAAGAATATAAAAATAATAATACAAAAATCCTATGCAAAAAGCAAGCAACCTTAAGAACTTTAATTTTGGTGTGTACTGTAGATTTTTTTCCTGCTTAAAACTTTTTGCTACAATATTTTTATTTTAATATTTTCTGAAATCCTTTTCGCGAAGATTTTGAAGTTGTACAGTAATCTACAAATCACCTTTTCACTTAGATAAGCAATATGCTGTTATTGTTGTTAAAGGCATTTCTTATATGACCACATATTTCATATTTAATATAGAAAACTTATTAAAAACTTTGAAAAAAGATTTGTGAAATGTTCCACTAATTTTTAAAATCTTATATATATACATATATCAAGCCTATCAATTTTTATAATTTAAAATAAAATATTTAAATAAATAAATAATTAATTATTAATAAATCATAGTAATTAAAATTAGTAATTAAAAATTAATTTACATTAATAATTAATTTACATTAATATTTATATATATATATATATATATATATATATATATATATATATTTGCATCAAAAGTAATACAACCCGAAATTTTTATTTTATTTTATTATTGATTTCTTACATCAGGAGCGTTTCCACCAAGCTTGGAATATATTCTTTACATAACATGTTTTACTAATTTATTTTATTAAGCCTTCAGCTCTGTTTTTTTAAAAAATAATATATATTTGTAGGATTTGTTCGTCTATATATTTCTCTAAAAAATGTTAATATCCGGCGGATATAAAGTTATCTTTTATTGAGAAAAAGCAGATCGTTGAACGGATCCAATCTACACCAAGGTAATCTAAGATTTGGTACATGTTTTGTATTAAAAAATGTCGGCTTTTGCAGGAATCGAATTGAGTTGCGAACTTATACTGTTTTTATATTTAAAAGTGAGCAATAAAGTCGGTTTGGCTAATTTCCTTATAAAGCGATATAGTTGGAGCAGTTCTTGGAACACAATTTCCCAAGATTTATTTTGAAGACGTTGCCTTGATTTCTGGACAACATAATTCTTAATACCCTGTAAATAAATCAGGGCACTATAGGTCATAACTTTGGACTTTAAATTCAATCTTCAATTAAATTTGTATAATATTCCTGCATCTGGCGATACTTTATATAATATTTCTTTAATGTGAAGATTCTCCAGTTCAAATTGTTGTGTTTCGCATATTAATTAAATTTCTTTTTTCAGACTAAGCCATTTAAGCGCTTAAATTCAATTCAAAGTACCGAAAATTAAACATTTGTTTAGCTCAAACAAAATATTTGTTTAAATTTACACACTGAGTTTGTATTCATGTTGTATTGGAATTACGAAAAGCTCCGAGCTCTAAAGCTTAATTAAATATTAATTTAATCAGAAAGAAAATGGATCGAATAAAAAATAAAAATGAAAGAAAAATATTTTCTTATAATCATATTTTAAAAATAACAAAAGAATTTCTTATTAAATTCGAACAAGCACGATTACTAAACCAATAAAAACATTTATTCGCATTTAAATTACATTTGAAAATTTTTTTTTATGATGGTAAGTGAGACGAGGGAACTTCAATAAGATTGAAGACATTATTGTGAAAACATTATTTTCAATACTCTTCTCTTCAGTAATAGATTTTATGAGGGGATTCGCGTTTGCTAATTTATATTGTTAAGCTGAAAGCTCTCTTTTTGAACAAAAAATTTATATTTTATTTATAATTTCTTAACATCCTGCGGATGTTAAAGTTATTTTTTAATAAGGAAAAAAAGGATTCCATGTGAACTAATTTGTTTTCCTTAAACTCTAAAAAAAAATATTTTGTTCGCCTGTATAAAACCCTTGAAGGCAATTTAATATTTATAAACATCTCAAGCAGCCATGAAAGTTAATGTGTTTAGGAAAAGTACATTTTTCAATCATTTATTAACGAGGCAAAGTATGTGCATTGTTATATGTTTGTTTGTGTGTTTGTGCGTGTGTGTGGGAGTGTGTTTGTGTGTTGCTGTGTACTGCTGTTACAGATCTATCTGAATTTAAATTGGAAGCAAGTTGACTCTCGCCTAAATCATGTTAACTTGAATGCATACTAAATGATAAATCGATAAAGTGAACCAATAACCCAGCAAACATAAGCAAGTTATGTAAATATGTAATTGAATACTTTCATTATTTTGATGCAGGGTTTTTCTAAATTCAATACACCAAAAGGATTTATTCGATTAAAGGGTTATGCAAACTGTGATGTATCTTTTAGTTACATTCAGCCTTTTAAATCTTTTTATGTTTTATGTAGAAGATATTTTTTTGTCAATATTTTGTTTTATCGTATCTCGATTTAATAATTCCCCTGTTTTTAGGTTATTATTCCATATACTAAAATGGAATATTTATAAAAAAAATATATATATATAGTTATATATTTTTTAAAGATTTTTAAATGAAGATTATAAAATAAAAATAAATTTTGCTGGCTGTAATATTTTTTATTTTTTTTCATGTAAATCTTTTGGATGAATAATAAAAAAAAAAAAACTTTAAACTCATTTTATTAATTTTTCGAGATATAAATAAAACCAGTAACTGCAGTATTGGCTAAATAACTGAACATTTATGGCCATTATGTAACATTTCTTTGTATTCAAAATTAATTAAACGGGTCTATTTGTGTACATTGAAACAATGAAATATTTTACATTAATACTATGAAAGTCTCTATTAGCTGGTTTTCTTTTTATAGCGGTTTTGCTTTTCATATTCCTGTACTAAGTAGAATATTTTTTTACTGCTGCCTTAACATACAAACAAATTAAAGCTTTTTACATTCAACGGAATTTTCTCTAATTTTTAAATGGCATGAAGAAAATCTCATTATGACAAATAGGAAATTAAAATCGTCTCGATAGTTAAACGGTTTTTATACACCTACTGAAGCAATACATGGCTGTCACTTTGCACTAATTAATGATTAAACTATGTCCTTTAACACAATATCCTTTAAATTACTGCACAATTAAAATTCAGCCAAATTATGTTAAAGTATTTGCTTAATGAAATGATAAATCTCTTCTGTAAATGATAAATCCTGAAAAATATTTTATGGCTACTAAGAAAGAATTAAAAGATCGAGTTTCTTCTAATTCCTTTCCTTGTTGGCATTTTTATTTTGTGCTTCATTTTATTTGCATCTTCCACTGTCTATTTCGGAAGTAGAGTTTTTATTTTCCTTGCATTTGGGAGAGGAAATGTGAAAGAGAAATTCCGGTATGACACCGTCAGCGTAAATAATTTCCTTTCCAGACACTCGCACTTAAAACGCACTAAAGAATAAACATAATTCATAAATAACTAATTTATTAATATAATTATTGAAAGAAAATAATGGAAAAAAGGTTTTCCCTAATGGATTAACACAATCTTGACTAGAAATATTCATTAAATAGTTAACTTGTACATTAGATTTTTATTAAGTGGCCGAAAGTAGGCCATGAAAATGTATTTATTAAATCCCCTAAAATAGGCAGCAATTTGAATTAAGTGCTCTCAAGATAATGTTAATGTTTACTAATTCTGCGATCAAACGTTCAATAAATTATTTTATTAATTTTATCATTTGTTTTAATAATTTTATTCAAATAATTTTTATTTTTTTTTTCTTTATTTTTTACAGTCGGCGACTCAACATTTTGAAACTACAACTTTAGTCGGGTAAGTAAGTTTTTAAATTATTGCATAAAAGTCCTTTTCTATATTTAAATTTTGTATCAAAACATTTTTTTTTTATAGTCCTGAAATTTTTTTTACTTTTTAAAAATAGCGGCACAGATATATTTACGTATGATGAATGTAAAACGACGGCTTCGTAGACCTCAAAAGCTTGAAGGTCTTTTTCCCTGCATATTAACTTCTTTGAAAGGTATTTTCGTTTCGATACTGAATTTTAAAATGTATAAAAAAAAGGAAAAATTATATAAATTTGAGCACAAGTTGCAAAAATTGATATAAAGGCAATTTTTTTTTTTTGAGCTTTAAGCTTAGTTAATTTTTAAAAAAATATGGATAATACTGTAAGATATTTACTACACAAAAGTCTAAAAATTTGTGAATCAAATGAATTATTCACCTTGCGGCATGCAGTAAAAGTGTTGCAAATCTTTTGCAACATTAAATACCATAAGCTACCAATAAAAGCTTGAATGATGCTACATTTTTACATGAAATAAAATTGTATAATTGAAAAATAATTTTTTCGTCTGATAAAATTATATTTTTAGAAAGCAATAAATCTTTAAGGACAATATGGTTAATGTAAAATATATAAAAAAGACTTTCAATTTCTGTAATTCTTTTTGTCTATATAAATATGTTGAATTTATTAAAATTTAGAAAAATATTCTTACATAAAGCCTAGCGTTCATGGTTCGTGGTTCAGTTACTTCACAGCAATTGGTTAGCACAACTTGTAATGCTAAATTTTTTTATAATAATAAAAGTTAAAATTATTTCAGTAATGGTATGCCAATTTATCCAAATTGGTAAAAAGCCTATTTACATATTTTAGTATGATCCTAAAAGTAGGCAGCAGTACACTGCCCTTTAAGTATGCAAGACATTTTCTTACATATAATTTACACTTGAAGATACTTGATTTATTCATAAGCCGAGAAAATTACGAAATTTAATTTTTTTTTCCTAATAAAATTGTTTATTGGGTTTGTTCACTTCTCCAGTTTGTAGTACACATAATTTTTACCCATAAAGCCGTATAAGCAAACCAAGTGCACAACTAAAATGCCAGCATTTACGAAAAGTTTTTAACTAAAGGCAACCAAGCATTAAATCCTAAATGTCGCAAAAATGGCATAACAAATGCTTAAGAAAATGTTAAGAAAAGCCTTTAAAGGATAAAAAAAAAGGAAAAATTTTTATAAAAAAAGAGGGCAAAGGAAAAACAGTGTAGTGAAATAAGAGAAACTTTATAAATAAAAGTGAACGAAGTAACCATGAAATAAAAACACTTGAACGTTGCCGCACTTGTAACCGTTTCGAAAAAAATTGTTTGCATACTTTTAGTCGTTAATTTTAGAACCCCGCATGCCCATATGCCCTGAGGTGTCTTCGACAAAAGATGTACCCACTTTACCGGAAGTGCATGCAAAGCTATAGAGACTGATATATAACGAGAATTTAAATGACAGAAAGTACAACAATAACAACCACAACGATAGCAACAACAATACACTTGCAAAAAAGAAAAATGTCAGCTAACAAGAAGCTGCAGCAGCAAAAAAGTATGTCAAAGTATTTTACCTGTGCAGTAAATTGACTAAAGGGGAAAAGGATATGAAAATAAATGAGAATACTGCACACATTTACATTAAACCGAGTATCTACTTGCACATAGTATGCAGTACAAACAAAACAAAAAAAAAAAAAAAAAAAAGTAAAAAGACGAGATTCAAGAGGCACGAATTTGCTATGAAGGCAGTCTAGAGGAAGGCGATAAAAGCACAGGCTTATGCAGGTTATTTGACAAAAGTAAACAAGTATTTAGTTTAACAAAATATTTAAGACAAGATATCAAAAGATTTTAACACTATTCTCTTGTGTAAGCGTTTATTTCATTTCGTTAGTCAGCTTCATTTTCTTTTAAAGTTGTTTTTTCAAGCACACTTTTAGGCAGGCATATCTACGAATATGTACATTCAGGTGTTTCTGTTTTTCTTTTTTAAAAATGAATTAATTATACTTAAAAGAAAATGTAAAATATTGCAGATAAACACAAATAAATCTCTTTTAAGATTTGAAAATATTTTGAAGATGGCAGTTGGCAAACAATATATTTATTTATTTAGTTTCAGGTGAATGATACTCTGATAACTTGTTGAATTTTCTCAAAAGATTTTTTAAATTTATTTAAACAGTAGCCGGCCATTATTCCACAATAGCTGTTTAATTTATACAAGTAACGAAAATAAATAATAGAGCAATAAAAGCGCAACTTTTCATCTAAAGGACTCTTACAGGACTAAACTTTGCATGCAAATTAAACACTTGGAAGCAAAAAAAAAAAAAAAAACTTGACATTACAAAAAGTTTGGGGAAAAAATTACAAATAACCAGAAGCAAAAAGCTACAAAATCTAGAAGGAAAATATTTTTCAGTTAACGATATTGTATTATAGAGTCTAAACTAAATAAATTTACAAATTAACAATTAAGAAGCTCACGACGTTTCTTTCTATTTATTGTTCGTTTATAATTAAAATTAGACTGAAGTAAGCAAATGTTTAGTTTACATTTTTGTAGAGTGTAAATGTAATTTAATTAGGAATTGTTTTTATCAGATTTAATATGTTCCAGCCAACTTGCAAGATTAAAACGTTTCTTCTGCACACAATAAATTTTAGTTGTGAGCCGATTTTATCCGAATTCATTAAGTGATTTGTCTATTAGAGTCCATCAATAACTAATTGAGGTCCACTTGCATGTCTTTTGCCTACAAGTAAGAAGAACCCCTTAATGAGGCCACAAAAAAGAAACCATAAAAAACTTCCCGATTACATTACTAAGAGACTTGCCTACTTCCGCTGATGTATCATTAACTATCACGGCATTTTTAATAAGAATGGCTACCATTTTTTTTCAAAAATCCTAAAAAAAAAAATATAAACAAAAAATTCACTAGAAAATTAATATTTAATAGAAAGTCATTTTTTTTACTTAAAATTAAATTTTTTTTGAGTGTTGAATGGTTTTTATGGGCATTTCTCTGCGTGGTAATGCTGTAAATCAGCGAACCTTTAGCAATAACTTTTCTTAGAAGAACTAGAATTAATAATAATTGGAAAGTTTTATATAATATGGGAACTTTAGAGACCTCTAAACTGTAAGAGCTTCAAGTCTACAGTTCTAGATTTCAAAGGACTTCATTTTGCTTTTAAATTAAAATTCTTCCCCAATAAACTGTTAACAATATTGTACAGTGGTTACTACTTTAATTCTTGTTTTATTCATAATCGAAAATACACGTTCCATACAGTGTCTGCTTTAGTTTCTTCAAAGTGCATTCAGCACAGCCGCATCTAAGTTTTCTAATGCCTTAACACCCAGTTCATCTTGACCATCCCATCACTCGATAGTTGTATACCTTTATCTGTCGCATCCCTCTTCAATGTATAATTTCTTAAATTTTTTCATTAATTTTCCTCAGACATTTCTTATTATCAAGGAATGCCGAATGCCAAGATATCTAGTGAATCCTTTTAATATTTTAATTAGCTAAGCTTTTGAAATGCCATACTAACTGAAGTTTCGATAGTGGAAATGGTATGCCTGCGAGTGATGGTGTTAATGAAAATTATGAGTTTACGTGATTGAATCGCAAACAACTGATGATGTACTGCATTGACAATAATCAAAGTGTGTGTTTTTTTTTTTTTTTTTTGGTAAAAGTTAATTTAAGATCTTCGAGAAGGATGCGTTACGTGTTGAAGCTAACAGCGTGACATGAATATCAATCAAAGTGAAAGAAAAAGTGTACTTTTAAAACTCTAACTTGTTCATAACTTTCCTAGAAGTTACAGGGGAAAATATTGATGTTGCACAGCGTAGCAGCGGAATATTAAAATATAAGTTACATTTTACAAATTACATTTACATTTTATAAAAGAAAAGCGTGGGGGAAGTGAAGAATTTTTAATGTTAATAAAATAGCAGTACAAAGCCGATTTTTCGGATTGGCGGCTTGACTTTATAACAGCCAATGTTGAGCATACAGAAGCCTACTAAACCGAAGTTCGCAGGTTCGCTTCCTGCGTAATCAATAATATGTTTGCTGCGGACCAGGAGAAAGCTTTGCAGTTTGATATCATTTCTTAAAACTTCATTGGAAATTCATAAAAATTTACAAAATGTGACTTCAAGCTAAATGCATATCATTATCTTCTTTTGTTACTTTTATAATTTTCAAATTTAATAAAAAAAAAATTTTTTTAATTTTTTTCGTGTAATGTGATCTTAATAAAATAATAATAATGATGAAATGAGAATTTTTTTAAAACAGGACCGAGCTAAGTCTGGTAATCAACATTGACTTGTCTCCTTCTCGGTGTGAATAGCATGTTGCCATTGTGTAATGGTCACCGACCCAGCGGTCGGCGCTACATAAACATTTTTCACGAAAATATGATAAGTAATAAAATGGAATATGATCAGAAAGTGTACCAAATCTGTATAAAGATATATATAAAGATATTTCTTAAAGGGAGCTTTTGTGTGTAACTTTGATCTTCATAAAATCAAATATTATTTTTTGTGACTTTAAAAATGGCTCTCCATTTTTCCTTGTAGGAAATCTATTTAGGCAGCTTAAGTATGACCAGTTTTGGTATTTCAATATATTTTATTTTAATTGTGGTTTTTTAAAAAGTCTTAAGCATTAAAATAGATGTAAAACTATGAGCGCCTAAATATATGCTACAAAATATATGGTTTTCATTTTTAGGCTACATTTGCTAATTAAAAAATTTACTGCTTGCTATACACAATTCACATATTACATATTGTATTAAGGAAGCTTAGTTAGAAAAAACTTATTTACTCCACCCCTTGACATAGTTTGATATGTGCATATATATACGAGTATTTCAAGAATATCTTAAGGATTTAGCTTATGTAAATACTTGCAACTTATTGCAAGTTTAACGAAACTGAAAGCCATCAAAAGCAAAAGGACAATTGCATACCTTTTATTTGTGATTATTTTCGTTATGCTGCTGCAAATGCAACAAATCCAAAATTATTTCACCAGGTCAGGTCACAACAACAAATCTTTGAATAATAATATTTTGTTATAAAATTTATATTTCTCTTCCAATGCTATTTGCTATGCTTTGTATGTTTTATTTTCAAACAAATTTTCTTTCATTTCGAAATACACTTTTCCTTAAACTTGGCCCGGCACACAACAGAATTTTTCAACTTGAATTTTTCTATAAATTTCAATAAATTTTTCTTTTATTTGCTGCACATCTCGCTGTAGGATAAACTTTTCCTTACACTCGCTGCACACATATTGTTGTATTTTAAATAATATTTTCATTTTGCATTTCCATCGAAAACTTTAAATTGATTTCGTTTCAAAATTGGTCGGAGTGACCTTAAAATAAATAAATTTCGCTTAAATCGCTTCTAAAGTTCGGTTTTGTTTTCATTTCCGGTACTGACTTTAATATTGAAAATTTCCTTCAAACAAATTCGTTCATTTTTATGTTGTACTTGCGTGTGTTATTATTTATTTTTAAGCTTGTTTTTATAATTATTAATTTAATGAAAAAATCCCGTTAGCGTTGGAGCTTAGCTTGTTAATGAGCCACTATCCCGTCTGAAAACCCGATATGAACTGAAGTGAAACTTTCGTTTTGAAAATGTTGAGGTATTCAATTCCTATGAAAACAGAGCGGAAAAGAAACAAATTACAATAACGAAACACACAAACGCACAGTCACACAGTCATGAAGTTTGTGTGGTAACGTAATGCACTCATACTCACGAGAGTAAAAAGAAGAAGAAGAAGACATCATTTTTTAACGGCAGAAATTGTCACTGCAGTTCTTGCTACCAGTTACCACTGGTGGAATATTTTTTAGTATTTGTTGTTGTCCAGAAATGAATTGGCAAATAAAACATCCGCACACCGAGAAACGGAATGAGTGAGAGAGACAGAAAGAGAGAGATTTTTTCCAAGTGTTTTAAAGAGAGCAGTTGTTATTGGTATGATTTAAGGGAACGGATTTGTTCTTGTGTTTTTTTTTCTTTTGAAAATTGGAACATGTAAAGGAATTTTGTTCTCTTATGAGTTAGTATTTTGTACTCGAAGGCCGGGTATACTTTTTTCAGCTAAATTATCAGTTACAAAATAAACAAATAGCTGCTTGTAATAAATTGAATTGGGCACATAATCGGCATAATAAAAATATAAAAACTCGCAGAAAATCAGAATGTCAACAAAACGTTAATGCTTTAAAAGATTAAATAAATAAATCAGAGATAAAAGTATTTATTTATTTACCAAATATTACAATTATATAAATATAATTGCAATATGTATAGAAGCACTGGCTACTGAGGCCTTTGGCTTCTGTCTACCCGGGGAATTGAACCCCTGACACTGCGTAACAGGCGGGTATACTAACCATTATACCATCGAGGGGCTAGAGATAAAAATAAAATTTAATAAAAGTATGAAAATCTATTAAGATGAGGATGGTGTTTAATCGGCTAGCCATAGCATTAGGAAAGTAAAGGACTTAACATTCTTCTTCCGTAATCCGGTAGCCAACGCAAGTCAAAGTTTCTTTTTAGGATAATGGCGATAGTGGTTTTTGCACTTCAATCGTATATACATATAAAGTATTTCAAACAAAAAAAAAAAAAAAGAAACTACAGGATTTAGACATAAAATTAATATATAGTAGCAGCTCGATTTGCGCAACCAAATAGGAAAGGCAGGAGTCTAGTTGGTTTTACCGGAAACTTTTGATAACCGGCCACTAGAAATTTTACTTAAAAGTCAGCACTGTAACATAAAAAAATCGTTTAGTAGGCAAAATGATAAAATTAATAAAAAAATAAGCTTTTTAAATATTTTGCAAGTGTACACTCGCATAAGCACATATAAGAGTTCTATTTACGAAAATATTTTTAAACGATTATTTTAAGGGGAAGAACGATGAAATTTTGGTTTGAGTTTTGAACTTTTTAGCCTTTCGGGAAATCGCCGCTTGATCTTGATCTTCCTTGATTTCTCGAATTCATCATGTGACTTGACGACATCCTTTGCTTTAACTTTTTCTTTATATTCAATTCTTATAGTTTCTAGAACTTCTTCGTCTGAAAGGACTATGCTACATACCAATCTGGCCCATTCGGTAATTTCACCATAAGTTTAGTTTATACCCTGTAAGATATCCTGCACTAAGTTTAAAATGGATGGTGTAATTGAAGCCTGTGATTTATTATTTCATATTATTTTAGTGAAAGAAACGAATTTTGTTGTATAGAACACAATTTTTATGAGTTTTAATGTACGAGTATTTGATATATGTAATTCTCATTTGGTTAATATTAAGAATATAGCAGGAGGACAGCACTTGCACTCAAGTTCATATTATACGAATGTTAACTGAACGCAATATCGGTTTTAGTATAATTAACTTTAAAAAATGTTTATTGCAAGACGAATGTTTTCTTTAATTGAACTTCATATTAAAAAGAATAAAAACTATTAAAAAAAACAGGATTACGGTTAGGAAATGAAGGAATTCAATGCATATAAATGTAAGCCCAACTGGCCTGGCCTATTAAATATTATTCGGGCTTAAACAAATTAATTAATTACTTTGATTTCATTGTTAGTTAATCAGAAGTAAAGCGTGCCCAAGAGCGACTTTCTTTATAAAAAGTGCTATTAGCCAAACTGTTTTTAATGCAAAACTAATAAAAACAATGCAAAAAAGCATTAAATAAATCACGTTAAATCCGGTAGAATTGCGGACTATGAGTGTGTATGTATCTCAAACCAATTTTGCTTCGCTCGCAAAACTCGTAAATCTGTAGCATAAAAACACCCAAACTTTTCTCTCACATTTCAAACTCTTTCTTTTCATATGAATTGAAAACAAACTCTGCGAATGAAGTGCAACTTGAGTTTGCAACTGCAACATGTTGTGTTTATAAATTTTGCACCCGCACTCAATGCACACGTAAGATGTTCGAGTGAAAATCCAGTTTCTTCAGTTGCCACTTTCAATGTTGTTGTTTTCTTAACAACATGGCGTGTTGCTTGGCAACATGTTGCCCTTGATTAGTTTGTTATCTAACTTTGACTATCATTGTTGACAAGAGTACAGTTAGCACGGCTCTGTGGAGTTATAAATTCAAATATTTGAAATTAAATTATTTATTTAACCGGCAGTACGACCATGTTGGGAATAGTATTTTATTTTAACGAGATAACATGTGAACCATGGGGTGGCATTTCTATTTCTATTTTATTTACGGTTACTTAGCAACATGTTGCCAATAAAAATCAATTGCTGATAGCGTGATGTGTGCACATCTGTGATATTTTATGGTTCGTTGGCTTTATTAATTATAACAAAAAAATTTGTCTCAGGTAGTGTTTTTGAGAAAAAAAAAATAAAAAAAAAATTGTACTGTACGTGCATTTAAACACACATGAACTTTACATGACAGTTTTTATTCTGAAGCCTATTAATTAATTATTTAATCAGTTTAAATAAAACGTTTTTGTGTGTGTTCAAATATGTACTTTAATGCTCGAGTAGCTGCGGTAACTCAAGTGCATGCCTTCATTTATTTTCCACAAATTAGTTTGGAAGAAAACAACTTGTGACAGCATATTCCAACGGAGGAGAAACTAAACTAAAAGTGCTACAGGGTATTACAAATGTATCCTTTAATATCATGAAACGTTTTCATTTGGGAACTTTTTATTCTATAGAAATTTTTGCCTAAAAATTTCATAACAGGATGAGATCGATTTGAGCCACTAACGAAAACTGCGACACACCGATTACCACAATGCCCAATTTCTTTTACACTAGAGTCTCGATAAGTGGAACTTTTTCCAAACACCAGTCCTAATAACTACAACTTTTTGTATTTTATAAAATTTAAAGGAATTTTCTTTTGAATTTATTTCTTCTTCACAAAAGCAATTTTAAGAAGCACTTAAAGTTCCAGCAAAAACCCAGCCTTGAGAATGTTTCCGCCATTAAGAAATATTAGAATATATTTTGGACCAGATAGCAGAAGAACTGACTTCAATTACACCATCCATTTTAAATTTCTTGTGGATGTTTTACTGGCCCTAAACTTATCAGATGGTGAAATTGCAAAATGGATCAGAGAAGACTATTCAGAGGAAATTGTGCCATAGATGTTTCAGACGAAGAAGTTCTAGTAACGATATGAATTGAAGATAAGAAAGAAGTTAAAGCAGATGAAGTCATCAAGTCCCATGATGAATTCGAAAAATCAAGAAAGATCAAGGAAGCGGCGATTTCCATAAGGCTAAAAAGTTCAAAACTCTAACCAAAATTTCATCATTCTTCCCCTTAAAATAATCGTTTAAAAATATTTTCGTACATAGAACTCTTATATGTGCTTATGCGAGTGTACACTTGCAAAATATTTAAAAAGCTTATTTTTTATTAATTTTATCATTTTGCCTACTAATTGATTTTTTATGTTAGAGTGCTGATTTTTAAATAAGATTTCTAGTGGCCGGTTATCAAAACTTTTCGGTAAAAGCAACAAACCCCTTCCATTCCTATTTGGTTGCGCAAATCGATCTGTTATAAAAAGATCTGAAATTTTTCCATCCAATTCTAAACTTGCCGCCATGTGTTGCTGATATGTGATTTACTTACTTGTAAAGTATTTGTTAAATGATTCAAGAGGATATTGTAAAGACGGCTCGGCTTATCTGCAAGTTCTTTGCCCATATCATTTACCTTTCGTACTGTAGAAATGCGGTTCAAAGTGTAGGAACACTGTTTGCAAGGGAATTAGTTTTGAAGGTCAATGAGGAAAACTTTTTTTTTTTTTTTTTTGAATGCACACTCCGTCTGAAATTTTCTTATATATTCTCCATTTATTTCACTCTTTGAACTTTCAAGATATTTAATATATAAGGAGCTGAAAACCTTAATTCCAGAAAATCGGTTTCGGTAATAGAATATATTATTTTTAGTTCTCGAATCACTTGATTATTTTCCAAAAACTTCTCTAATTCTGCCATCTTCATGTAGAAATTTAGCGAACATGTTTAATCTCAAAGTAATGCATCGAAATGCATTCTTTCATGCTTCTTGAATTTAACGAGATTTTGAATATGATTTTGGTGCAGTCCCTGCTGGAATGGAAGGAATTCACACAAAATTCCACGAAACCTCAAAAAAATAAAAGAAGAGGAAAAGAGAAAATTTAAAGCGCACTGTATTCGGTATCGCATAATTTTTATTGCCACTAAAAATAAACATTTCCGTTAATAATTTCATACAACGTTTTAAGTTTTAATATTTTCTTTTCATTTTCAATTTTTTTTTTTTTTTTTTTTTTTTTGTAAATCAAGATTTTTGTTTGTAAATATTTTGCTTTTAATGCGTGTGTTGCTTAGCGAGGCATGGCGAATGGCAGGAACGACAACGAAATTCCAATAAACTGCTTTTGCGAATATTTAACGTGCCTACAATTTCATTTTTCTCGATATAAACATTTTTTTTAGCATGCACTGGCTGTCTGTCTGTCTGTCTGTTTGTGTGTCTGTCTGTCCGCCCGCCTCTATGCTGGGCTGTCTAGTTGTCATGTGGCCGTTCAGCAGAGCTCAACTAGTTGTTAAAGGTGGCGGTGGATATAAGCTGGTGTACTGAAATGGGGAACGCATTCAGTGAGGCGAAGAACCCACCCCCTCATACGCGTACACTACACCATTATTACCACATACTACACATTAATAACAACAACAGCAGCAACAGCAAGAACCGCTTTATAGATTTAACAAATACGACAATAAATATTTGAATATTGTAAATCGTTCAAGCATGAAGTTTTGAGGTTTTTTCAACTCGGCTTGTTCTACTCTGTCTGTTACCAGCACATGAACTAAAATTATTCATTTTTTTTGCTTTTTTTATTTTTATTTTTATTTTTGTTTATTTTTTTTTTCTTGTTTCTTGTCAAATGATAAAAATAACGTCTGTTATTAAATACTAAAATGGATATTAAATACTCGGAGGGTTGTTGCTCAATATGTTTACAAATTTATAACTCTATAACTTTGCTGTGTTCCCAACCTAAAAAAAAATGGGTTGCTTTGGATTATATTTTTTAAATTTTTATTTAATAATAATATATTTTCTCAATTTCGATATTTTTTCGCTGTTTTTATATATGAAATTAATATTAAATTTAATTTGGTTTTTTATGTTCTGGGTTCTGTGCTTTTTTTTTTGTTTTTTTTTTTTATTGTGGAAAACCAGTTTTTCCTGAGTTTTCCAGCCGCTACAAGAAGTTTGTGCACTTCAAAATTTTCATTATGAATTTCAATTATAAAACTTTGTTTTCGTTATTGTAGTTGTGTTTTTTTAAGCATTTAACCAGTTGAAATACAGGAAAAAACTTAGTAAGCAATTTAAAGGAATGCAATTTTACCAAAAAAAAAATTTTATTTAAATTTTTTTTTAAATTAATAAAATAAAGAAAATTGAAAAAAAGAAAAATTATTTTTTAAAGGAGAATGTTTACATTCGATTGGCTTCTGATATTGCTTTCTAGCCTAGTAGCCTCGCTCGAGGTATTGCGGCTTATTGGTTTGTGGCCAGTGATGTCAACAAAGCGTTTTTTTTTTTTGAACAAATTTAAATAGTCTTTCTGTTATTCCCTACACATTTCCATAATAAAAATTTTGTGCTCTACAGTGTAGAAATAACTGACAAATTTTCCCCCACTATAATGCTGTGCTTTATTTTTAACAGCATTTAAGCAGCAATAGAAAAATGGAAGAAAAACAGTTTAAAAGTTTGGAAAATCAGAAACCGAGTTAAAGTTTTTTATCGTCGTAAACTGAGAAAAGTATTATTGGTTTTATTTATAAGAAATACTTTTGCTTTGTTAAAGTTTTCTTGAGCAGACACACATGGGAAAACAGAATTAGTTTAAAATAGTTGTTTGATGAGTTTGTTATAATTTTCAAGGAATTAAGCTGTCTCAGAGCTTTATGGCTGCAATATTATTTCCTGCTTTTTCTTGACCAAATATGATACTGCTTTTTGTATTTATTTTCAACTTTTTTTTTTTTTTTTTTTTTTTTTTTTTTGGTAGAAAGGAAAAACTTGAACTTGAACATGAAAATTTACTCAATGCAGATCTCTAATAATAATTATTAATGTAAACAGAAAACATCTAACAAACTTTTAAGCTTAGTTTTATAAAAATGTTCATGGTTTTTGGAGTCTGGAGCTTAAACCTGAACAGCTTTCAGTGACTGCAGAATATATGGGTTCAGCAGTCCACAAAAAATGTTATTAATAAGCCAGTTTTAAAATTTGCCTACACTGTCTTGAAATGTATCAGCCTCAGCAGATTCCTAGCATGACTGCTAATGTTGCTAAGATTGCCATAATTTTAACTTGAAAGAATTTATTTTTATATTTTATGCATACAGACGTACATATATGAAAAAAAAAAATGAATTTTTTTACTTCATCTCGATTTGAAATGCTCGAAACTCTGCTAAAGTTTTTATAATATTTTGCACAATTCATAGTTTCAAGTGTCTGCAAGGAAAATAATGCGCCTCTCTGTTTGCAACCGCATCAGTATTTGTCCCACTCAGCGCCTACTTGCCACTAAATGAAAACTAAAAATTAGGCAAGTGAGCATAAGTTGAAAGTACTACAACTATTTAACTTGAGTTCACAACAAAGTTCAAAGTGTTGTACCTTTTTAACCCAACTTTAATGCTCCACTTTGCGCCTCGGCTCGCCTCCTCCTTCGTTTTTTACTTTAAGTTAGAAATCGTTTTTAATTTAGATGCCAAGCAACAGCCATGTAGTGCTTAGTTGGATGTATGGATGTGTGGCTCTCTGGCTGAGTGTTTGTGTATGTGTATGTGGGCTTCATAACTTGTAATGACTAATGGACTCCTAATGATCTTTTCTTTTTCAAAAGACAACCAACTGGCTACAGGACAGAGGTTATACCACTTCTCTTAAGCATAACGATATTCTAAGGAATAGTGAAATGCAACAAAATATTAAATGCAGTTGAAAAGTCCAAAGAATGCTTTAGAAAACTCGAGGAATCTTTACAACTTTAGTTTGCAAGGCAATGCAGGTGGGTAAGAGGGGAAGCTGCTTATGGCAGGCATTACTTTGTTGGTCGCACTAAAAGTTAAATAAAAGATATTCTCTTTTCTGTGACTCGCTTTTGCATAAAATAAAAATTTCTACAGCAAATGACGTACTGGCTCGTATAAGACTTTACGAGGCGGCGTTCGTCCTGTTTTATTATTTTTATTACAATTTCATTCTGTAATGGCTGTTGCAGTTTCACTCTTTTCAGTCTCGGCTTAAGCTTAATACGCTTTAACACTAAACACACAGCCAGACATACCTTTCACTGGAAATATTCACACTTCCACCACTCATATTCTTTATGCATTTTCGAAAATTTATCATTTTATTAGGAAAGACGTGACAATTTTCTTCTCGTTTTCGTCCTTTTTTTCTCTTTTTTTTTGTGCCATTTCTTAGTTTCTGCCCCCCCCCAACACTACTTCATGCTCAAGGTGATGTCAATTTGTTGGCAGCTGGTGGGTTGCTAAATTGTCAGAATTGTTGGTGTTGCCGCAACTGCTGCTGCAGCACTTCTCCGCATTGTTTTTCATTTTTATTGTACTCTGGTCGCTGTAATGAAGCATGTAAAGTCCTTAGAAAGCCAAAGTCATGCAATTGTGTCAACAAAAAAAAAAAACAAAAAAAACCAAAAAAAAAAAAATTGTAAAAATAATGAAAACAACCCAAATAAATGAAGAATTAATGTTAATCAAAAAAAATTTTTGTTGCACTGTGTAAAAGCGCTTCTTTGGTGGCGTATAGTTCTAAATTGCTTTTTTTGCTACACTATATTTATTTATAATTAAATATTTAAAGCAGAAAAATTTCTCAGGGAAAGCTGTTCTCAAAACTAAGCTTTTATTAAAAATGTATTCTGAAAAAAAAATTTATAAAATGACTGTCGTTAACAAGAAACATACTTTTAGCACAAACTGTTGTAAGTCTTTGAACCGAAATTAATTTAAAGAAAAAATTCAAATTTAAAAAATCAGTTTTGCAGACAAAAAAATTTTATTGAAAGGGAAACTTTAGACCAAAGGATATTTAAGGATATTTTATTAAGTTTTCTGCCACAAAATTACATTTCCTTTTTGACAGCAGTTTTCCTGGTTTGCTGGAAATTCATTATTTTTAAGGAAAAATTTATTTTTATGTAAGAAAGAATATATTTGAAAAGGACTACAAGGATAACCTCTGGATTTTTAATAAATATTTTTGCCAAACACATCTGTGTAAATTTTTCATCAAAAAGGAATTTTTACACAAGCCAAGCGGTTTTTATAATTTAAAAGAAATTGGAAATATTGCATGAGTGAAAAGGAGGGATTGATCGTGTGAGGTAATAAATTCCAGTGGTTCGAACCAAATTATTAATTATTTTACATTATTTGTTTTATTTGTGTTTATAAATGTAAATTGCAATTAAAACATTATTTTCTTAAAAAAAAAATTAAATAAAATCACAAATTTTAAACTTCTATACAGACAGCAAGAGAAAATATTCCTTCTGACTTTTTTTGGAATTCGAAACTTTTTTATCCTTCTTCGTAAGACATCAGCTGTTATATATTTCATATAGAGAAAACGACTTACACATTGTAGGCAGTCCGATGTTCGATGTTTTCCTTCTTGGCCTCCTAAATTTATAAAGAAAAAAAATCTAAAATAATTATTTAAAAATATTTGCTTCAAACCCACTTCGCACTTCCCCTTTTGGCCCAATTTCATTGCTCATAGAGGCCACATGATCATTTAAGGAAATATTAAGTTCCACATTTTTCAAAATTCGATTACTCAAAAGCTTTAATGATTTTGGAAATAAACTAAACTGCTCAGAAATCCCTAAAATCTCCTTTTTTCGGTAAAAAAAAGCCGCATTCCACCACCACCTTCCGTCTGGCCATTTTCATTTCTCAGTGGTGCCACATGCTCATGCAAGGATATATTAAGACATTAATTAATATTAATTTATAAGTTTTGCAGTACAATAAGACACCCCCACCGCTGCAGCTACCAATATTAAGTAACTTATTTCTGTGTCACAATACAGTGGGAGTGTGTCCGACATTTTTCACCATCTCATTGTTGAAGGACCTTCTGTTCACTGTGCAATCGTACTAAAAAAAAGCGAGAAAAAATTTCCCCATTAAAAAATCTCATTCCTGTTGCCAACAAAAGAAAAACGATTAATATTTTTTCTATTTTGAAACGGGAAGAGGGTGGCAGAATGAAAGGTAAAAAGGAGAAACAAGAATGTAGAAAACATGATATTCAAGAAAACATTTTTAAGATCATGTTCTCGTTACAATTTTATTCATTTATCATGAGACTGTCAGTATTCGCATGTATTTTCTAATTTTTTCCCTTCGAAACGAATAGAGCAAATAGAACGCAACTTTTGCGGAGAAACGATTTTATACTGTTACAGCTGGTTAAAAACCAATAACAACAAAATAAATATAAAAAAATGTATAAATTTAAAAGGAAAAACAACAACAACAAGGGGCGAGCCAAAAAGTATGCAAAGGAAATTTAACACTATTTGCTTAGTTTATTGAATGCGTGTGTGTCTCTATGTGTGCATGCTAATCCTGTCATTTGTACATGATGCATAAAACTAAAAACAATCCACCAGAACGTACAATATTAAAACCGCCATGGCCACTACACAGCAAATAACAAAATATTTTAAAATAAGTGCGCTTCAGTCAGGATTGGCGTACAAGTAAATTTTACAAATTTTTTTTTTAATTTTTTTTATTGTTTTTGTGAAATCATTTAACCAGACCAGCACTTTAATTTAATTAATTTTATTGTATATATTGTGATTTTAACTTTTTTTTAATTAATATTTTTTATATTCATTAATTTGGTTTGTATTTACATTCACAATTTTTCTTCTTTTCTCCGCTTATTTTCATACTGTTGTGGAAATTGTGAAGTATTATTAATATTAAAAAATATTAATTAAATATTTTTTTATTTCTAAATTGCAAAATGAAAAAATGTATAGATTTTAATTCTATTTATCATTATAATTTTATGTTGTCATTTATCTTTATATGTGTAAGTAAATAAAATATAACCAAAGCTCGTATTGTCTGTCGAATCATCCTGTTTACTACCGACTAGCCTGAGGTCCTTGCCACCACGTAGCCAAATATATTTTTATATCATGTTATTTAATTTTAATATTTTTTCATTCCCCTAATCGTTTTTTATATATTTTTTATCTTATTTAATATGATTATCTATTTTATAAATGATTTTTGTTTTATCTATTTTATTTAAAGAAATTTAATTTTTATTTTCAATTACGTTTTGTTTCTTATTATTTAATTAATTTTCATCCATTATCATTTTATTTAATTTTTTTATAATATTTTATTTAACTTTAATTTAAAAATTATTGTGGATATTTTATTAAAAAATTTATTTTTTTTAGTTTTGCATCGTTTCTATTATTTATTATTGTTATTATTTTATTTTATTTTGTTTTATTTTATTTTATTTTATTTTATTTTATTTTATTTTATTTTATTTTATTTTATTTTATTTTATTTTATTTTATTTTATTTTATTTGTATTTCTGTTAGCAATTTATTTAATTTTAATTTAAAAATTACTTTTGTTATTTTATTATATTTTATTTTTTTTTAGTTTTATATCGTTTCCATCACATATTGTTTTATTATTTTTATTATTTTATTTATTTTTGTTTGAATTTTTGTTAGTATTTTATTTAATTTTAATTTAAAATTTACTTTTGATATTTTATTAAATATAATTTTTTTTTTAATCTTATATCCTTTCTATTACATATTGTTGTATTATTTTTAATATTTTTTATATTTATATGTATTTTATAATTTTATTTAAATCTTATTTCTTACAATATATAATTCTAATTATCATTAGAATATTAATTTTATTTTATTTTAATAATTTATTTATTAAATTATTTTATTTATTATCCTTATTTTTTTTAATATCATTATGAAAACAATTTTATCTCAGTTTCCTATTATGTTTATCTATTTTTAATTAATAATTTTTATGCTTAAATATTTTCTTTCTATTAAATTCCTTTTAATTTTATATATTTTAATTTATTATTTTTTTTTTTGGTAATAATTTTTTAATATCCTGCAGAAATTCGGTAACAATTACATAACCAAGTAAAATCAATTTAAAAAACTAAACAACATTATTAGTTTTCATATTTTATTCTGTTATTATTATAATGTATTTTTTTTTCAATTACTAAATATGAATTTTTTTTTAAGTTTTAATTTTTTTTTTTAGTATTCTATGGGTTACTTTTTTATTCCAATATATTTTTTTTATATATTTTTATTATATTTTTATAATTTCTTTTATATTTCGCAAAAGCGAAAAATAATTATTAACTGTCGCCGGTGGGCTTAGAAGCCCGGGCTTCTATCTATATTATTATATTATGGTTATATAGAAATAAATAAATAAATTTTTAACCGATCTTACTTTCATGAGGTCCTTCTTTTGTTAAACACAAAATTGATTTAATATATGAACGCAGCCAGGACACCTAAGAAGTACCGAGAACAATAAAATTATCAGTTTTATATTGGAAAACAGGGTGCCGACTTAATTATATATTATTTTTTTTTTAATTTACTCAACTATTTCTAATTCATGTAAGAATTTTGAATTTATTTAATTTTATTTGTTAAGTTTTTTATGCTTTTCATTTAATTAAGTTCATTTTGTTTTAGTAATTGTAAAGAATTGATTATTTTATATTGTAAAATTATAATTTTAAAAATAATATTGTTTGTTTTTATTGTTTGACTTCGTTGGTTACAAATTTAGTTATTCTAGTAAAAGATGCCATTAGGAAAATTTATCTGCATCACTGCAGTTGAAAACTGAATTTTATTTAATGGCTGTAAATTGTTTCCCTTTCCGTGATTTTGTTTGCTCTCATGTCACCACTACTAATGCTCCGCTACTACTCTCCCTTGTTCTGCTGATAGCATGCTTAAATGACAAAGTCCTTAATTAAAAACAAAAATGAAAATTTAATAGAAAATGAAACAAACTGAACTTAATAAAAGTTAAGAAAGTAAAGGACAGTCTCGTCCTTACGAACAACTTAATGGAATGGAAAATCTTTAACAGCAGCGAAGGATTAGAACAACAACGAAACAGCTGAGAGTGTGAGAGACAAATATTGGAAAGCAAAAACAGTTCAAGGTTGTTTGCCAACAATATTGTTGTTGTTACTGTGGGATTGCATTCAATGTTGTTTTTCATTGCAATTTGGGATACGTGAGGGAATAGTGCCAGCGCATATTCACCGTGTGTGCATGACACCGTCTGTATATATGCGTGTGTGTACGGGTGTGTGTGTGTGAGTTGGTCTTTCATATGAAACATAAAATTAACTCAGGAAGCGTCGTCTTGTCACAAATAAAAAGGGGGAAAAAATTAGAAAAATGATTGTTAAAAAGATTTTTACTGTTTGAAGGAACATGTTGGAGAATATTTTACTTGCTGTTGTGTTCGTTTTCTGCTCTGAATTATTTATGACTTTATTTTTTACAATTCGTTTTTGTTAATGCAGTTCTTTTTTCGTAACACTGTGTTAAGTTACAGAAAATTATGTGTTTCTTGAATGAGGTTTTTTATTTAAAATAAAGATAAAAAATGCAGCATGTAAAATTTAAAACCAAATTTTTGTAAATTGTATTAATTAATTAATTTCTAATATATTAATTTATATTTTTTTAAGAAATTAATTAATTAATTTATAATATATTATTGTATACTTTTTTGAATTATATTATTTAATTAATTTATAATATATTATTGTATAATTTTTTTAAATAATATTATTTAATTAATTTATAATATATTATATAATTAACTTACAATTTTTAATGATTTTTAAAATTTTTTTTAAATTATATTGATTAATTAAATTATAATATATTAATATATATTTTTTTTAACCAATAAATTAATTAATTTATAATTTTTTAATAATTCCTAAATATTTTTTTAAATTGTATTAATTAATTAAATTATAATATAATAATTTATGTTTTTTTAACAAATTAATTAAGTAATTTATAATATATATTTTAATAATTTTAAATTTTTTTTAAATTATATTGATTAATTAAATTAAAATATATTAATATATATTTTTTTTTAATTAAATTATTTAATTAATTTATAATTTTTAAATTTTTTTTAAAGTATATTAATTAATTAAATTACAATGTATTAATTTATAATTTTTTTTAAGAAATAAATTAATTAATTTATAATATTTTAATAATTCTTACATTTTTTTTAAATTATATTAATTAATTAAATTTTAATATAATAATTTTTATTTTTTTAACAAATTATTTAGGTAATTTATAATATTTTAATAATTTTAAAATTTTTTTTAATTATATTAATTAATTAAATTATGATTTATTAATTTATATTTTTTTTTAACAAATTAATTAACTAATTTATAATATTTTATTAATTTTTGATTTTTTTTTAATTATATTATGTTAAATTATAACATATTTATTTATAATTTTTTTTTAACAAATTAATAAATTACTTTGTAATATTTTAATAATTTTAATTTTTTTTTAAATTATATAAAGATAAATAATGACTTTATAATATATTGTTGTATTAGTTTTTTTTTATTATATTATTTTAAACTAATGACTATAATACATTAGTTATATTATAATTTTTTAATTATATTAATTAATTGATTTTTAATATTGTTTTTACAATATTTTTTTGTTTTTTTTACTGGTTTGATGGACAATTCAGAACAACTTTTTTAAATATTTGTAATTAAATACGGTAAATCGTTTCACCAAATTGCATGTCAAATACTGAGAAAAATTCATAAAGTATAAATAAAATATATTTTATTTTTATATTTTACATTTGCAAGTAGATCCCCAAAAATTAGTATGCGGTGGAATATTATTTATACTTTAATATCAACTGGAGCTTTAAAAAATGTTCAATGAATATTTTTGTTAAATATTTGAAAATTGTTTGTTTTTTCAGGAGAGTAATAGAAATATATTTATCTTAGTCCTTTAGGTGTTATTGGTGAGTCTTGTAAGCACGACGTGAAATGATTTTTCTTTAGCATTTTATTTATGCATTTAATTTTGTAATTGTATTGCACTTTGTTATCCTTTGCATGCGGCATGTATTATAATTATTAATTATATTATAAATAAATATATCTGAGAGGAATTATTTAAATAAAATTCCTGGCGTTATGCCGTCCTTCTTGTTGTTGGCATTGTTTACTTGGCTATAAGCCTGAGTTATTTGGTATGCATGGAAGTCGCAGAAAAAAATCATTTTATTAAAAATGTATTCTGAATTAAATAAAACAACTGTCGTTAACAAGAAACATACTTTTAGCGCAAACTGTTGTAATTATGTACACACACGAAACAACAGAAACAAAATTAAAGAAAAAATTCAAATTTAAAAAATCAGTTTTGCCCACAAAAAATTTAATTGAAAAGGCAACTTTGGCGCAAAAGGATATTTAAGGATATTTTATTAAGTTTTCTGCCACAAAATTACATTTCCTTTTTGACTACAGTTTTCCTGGTTTGCTGGAAATTCATTATTTTTAAGCAAAAATTTATTTTTATGTAAGAAAGAATATATAGTTGAAAAAGGACGACAAGGATAACCTCTGGATTTTTAATTAATATTTTTGCCAAACACATCTGTGTAAATTTTTCATCAAAAAGGAATTTTTACACAAGCCAAGCGGTTTTTATAATTTAACAGAAATTGGAAATGTTGCATAAATGAAAAGGGATTGATCGTGTGAAGACGTCGATAAAATTTTTATTCAAAAATAAATTTTTGCTCAAACTTTTTTTATAAATTTATAGAAATAAAGAAAGTAAAAAAAAAATTATTAAATTTAAAAGTTAAAATAAAATGCATTTAATATAAATAACATTTACTGGAAACAAATTTTAGCTCAGACGGTTTTTAAGACTTTTATATCAGAATTTTTTACACTCTTGATATCTTCTACAGGGTGGGCCAAAAGTCACAATGGGGTTTAAAAATTTAATAACTTTTTTGTTTATTTTTTTTTTAAGATTATGAAATATACAAAATGGAAATTTTTTTACGCTAAGTATGGAAAATAATGTCACTTAAATGACCGCCGTTATTAGCTTCGCAATGATGGGCTCTTTTGAGAGCATTTTCCATAACATCTTTCAACATTTGTGGCTGTAGCCCTCGAATTTCTGCAACAATGTTAGCCTTGAGTTCAAGGATTGTCTCGGGCTTGTTGACATATACTCGCTCCTTCAAATAACCCCAAAGAAAATAGTCGCATGCTGACAAATCTGGCGAACGCGCTGGCCAATTAATTTCTGAATTTCTTGAAATTATTAATGGCGACCATATGCTCTTTGCGTTAAAATAATTGATCGCTGATTTAAGTAATAAAATTCTATTATTCTTGTTCTTTGTTCCGTTGTAAATCCCTCCATTATTTATTCTCCAGATGTTATTTATATAATCTTAAAAAAAAAAATAAAAAAAAAAAAATAAACAAAAAAGTTGTTAAATTTTTAAACCCCATTGTGACTTTTGGCCCACCCTGTATATATTGAGTTTCATATTTAAAATTTCATGATTTAATTTTATATGCAGTTCTTATAAGATAAAAAAAAATTCTTAACTCAGATGAATTTTTCATAGCATTCATGAAATAATGCATGAAATTTAAGTTAGTTTTAACATTGTGTAGATAAATATTAAGAGATTTAAAAGGATTTTTTTTTTTAATTTGAAATGATTAAAAGTTGTTTAAATTAAAGCAGCAGTGCTTCTTCTTTGTTGTGTTTAAATGAGCAACGCTTTGTTTAGCTCTTTAAGCACCAGTTCTATTGGGATGAGGGGAGTGTGAGCATGACTTCAAGTGCTGCCTTCTGTACTCGTATATTTAATTTGAATGTTTAATGTTGACGATATGCACAGTCATCAACAGACAGTCGAAACACTTATAGGTCAGTTGTTATACACAAAAGACTTTTTAATCTTTATTATTTTCGCAAGTAAATGAAGTGCTGCCGGCTGCTCGCTCAAAAGTATGAATTTACATTTGCGGAATTATTACTGCTGCATGCAAATGTTACATGCCGCATGCACAGGATAACCAAGTGCAATACAAATGCAAAAGCAAACGCATAAATAAAATGCTAAAGAGAAATCATTCCACCTCCTGCCCAACGAAGGCCTCGTCAGGATGATCAACAGCCTGCCTACCAAACGACGCTCATCATTATCGCTATTCTCGTCAACATGAAAGTAAATATGATTATCTGTCGTTTGAGGAGTTGTGTGAGGAGTGCGGGTGTAAACAAACATATAAGTGACAACGATGAAAAAAGCAGTTACAGGCAACATGTAACATGCCACAATGTGTAAATGGAAGTTGTTTGTTACAGCCAGCAAGCACTGGCTGGCTGGCTGGCTGGCTGGCTCACTTGCTGACTGGCAGACTGGTGTGTTAACGTTAATACACCCAGCCTTGTATAGTAATGATGTTGATGTCGGTGATAATAATCACTCACATTTCTTTTCTTCTCCCTCCTCAAGTTTTATTATTCAGTAAAACTGTCACTTGTTTTTGCTTGCAAACGTATTTACATTTGTATTGTGGATGCAACATATTTATTTGTATCATTGTGGCATAGTTGATGACGCCATCAAGCATTTTGCCATGCAACTGATCATTATGGCGATGCCTGTGTGCAGCAACGGCAGCTGATTCTTTGGCACAACACTGTCTGTGGTCCAAACTGTTTACGTTAAAGTTTTTGCGAAAGTCAACTTAACACATTGGTTGCAAATTCTCATTATAACATTTGCACTCGTGCTTTTTCATTTGCCTCTTTCCTTAATTTGCTTCAAACTCACTCACATTCATTACTCTGTGCTGCCATTAAAACAAAACACATGCATTTCTTTTAGTGTTTTTTTTTTGTTTTTTTTGTCAATTATGCTGTTGCACCCTTCATGCCCGACATCATGTTGTTGCACCGCTAACCACTTATGTTTAATAAAGGAATGAAAGAAGGTATTAAAAGCGCAAGAGAAATGGGAAACGGAAACGTCATAAAATTAATGTGCAGTGCACATGATTTCGGGTTTATTTAACTCGAATAAAAATCATGCAAAGTGGTAGAAAACACCACCCCCTTTTAGTTTCTAGAGAATCATTTCAGGCGTACAAATTCTGAAAAAATTTGTGGCAGCACATGAGGTGGCAGAAGGAGTATAAAAAAAAACAATTTACTGTGAAGTGAAAAGTGCATAAAATGCTGGCAAAATTTTAAAAGTGAAAATTTTTTGCTTTTTTGTTTATACGGGGAATAAAAAATAAAATTAAAAAGTGGCCTTTTTGCCCTTTGAGTTTACGAGGCTCGATTGTAAGAAAAAAAAAGGCGCTAAAGGTCCTGACACACTATCCTACACAGTCGTCTGGCAAGCAAAAATTTATGTAAGTAGCAATTCTCATGCGGTCAGAATTGCATTTACTTCTATCAGCAAAGAAAAAATTATTTATGTCGTTTTTGTATGATAGTGTGGCACCAGCAACGCCATTTTCATGCGATTCAGGGAATCACATTACATTTTCGTGAGAATGAATCGTGCGACTGTATAGGGCAGTGAAGCATGGCCTTCAATAATTTTTATAATTACTCGCAATTAATATAAATTAATAAAAAAAAAACTATATGTTGCACTTTGTATCCCTTTTTGCTCTCTGTGCAGCCACTATTGCAACATGCCAGCATCTGCGCAAAAAAAAAAAAATATTTAAGCTTGAATTGTAATTTTTAATGAGTAAAATATTAATATTTTTATAATAAACAGCGGGAAAAAACCGAAAACACATGTAAAAATATATTGCGATGTAATAAAAAAGAACGGCCAGTAATAAAAAAAAAAAAAAAAAAGGAAACACATGTAAAATTATAATTATTTTCAAAGCTGTTCAGAAGTGCAAAAAGAAGAAAAGAGGAGAAGTAAAACGAGTTATTTTTTAAATTAAAAAATTCTACCCAGGTAAACAAATGTAATTGCACTTGATATTAAGTCGGAGCAGACCCCAGACATGCATAATTCTCGCACACTCAACAGCACATACACATCCGCGCACACACACACCCACACACACGTACGCGCGCACCTGCCCACCAGCATTTGCATCGTTTTTCACTGATATATGGTTCGCTGGCACATGCTTTCGCCTCACACGTAGAACTGCTAACGTGGAGCTTAAGCTGCGTGTGGGCGGTGGGTGGCATTTGCTTCTTATGTTTCCTTGTTGTTGTTGTTTTTGTTGTGATTTGCTCTGCAGTTCGCTTTGATTTAATCAGCATACGTGCATTTTGCAAGTCCTTTTTACATATTGATCCTTATTGAAATTAAGTCAATTAATTGTGTGCACAGCTTTATACAATTTCCTTAATTTAAATGAAATCAATAGTTATGCCGGCGTGTTTTCCATTCCCATTTTCTTGCTGCTTTACGACATCATGATCTGAGCGGAATTATTTAAATTACGGTCACCGTAATTATGAAATAATAAAGAAATTACAAAGAAAAACAAATTCATTCATGTGTTATAATTACGGCGATAAGTGATTAATAAGTTATTGAAAAGCTTTTAACTCCACCGGCTTGAATTCATTGAGTAATTGATTGACTGACAATTAAATAAATTGAATCGAATTAAATGACTTTGGCAAGAATTTCGTCAAGGGTAATGAATACTCGTAAGTAATTCGAAGTAAGGAAGCCTCTCGTCTCTCACAGACACAGTATGCTACAGAAAAGCTCCTTCAAAGGACATTTCATTTGAAATACTTCTTAGAATGCACTTTTTATTAAAAAACGCACTTTTTGAAAACAAAAACAAACTAAGAAATTAGTAAAAAAAAACTAAAATGGGAATGCTGATTTAATAAAAATTTATTTTATATAATTTTTCAAGTAATTTTAAAGAAAATGAAAATGTTGGGGTTCTTATTAGGTGCCTGCACACTTTAAATTTAACTGCAACCAACACTTATAAGATATCTCAGGTAATTCTGTTCTTATTTTATAAAATGAAACTTCTGATCTCATTGAAATTATTGGGTTGTAGAGCAGTTCGGATGAGTGGCCATTAAAAGTGACTGTCTGATGGGCTCTTTAGGCAACAACGTTTCCTTTAACAGACTTCGTTATAGGTCGATGCTGAAGAAGTTTTGGTCCTAAAATCAATGAAAATGGTTTAATGGTTTCTTGCAACCAGACAGTGTAACTTCACAATGGACTCTGTGAAGTAGTGAGTAGGCCGCCTAGATATTGTGATCTAACGCGATTGTATTACTTTTTACTGATTTATTTATTATGCGAACAATCCATAAAAATTGTCGCACTGGAAGTTAATATTGAACACGTCGTCGGTGAACTACAGCCTGCTTTATGCGAAATAGTTCTTTACAAGGATTACAAGGATCGTAAGCAGTATATGATAAGCAGCGGTGGCGGTAATTTTAATGAAATCGTCGTCAAATGATAAAAGCAATTGGCTTCATAGCTTACGAGGAGTCTATAGTTTATGTTTCATTTAAAATTTAATGTGTGCAGGCAATTAATGGAAAACCCGATAGAAAACGGGGAAAAAAGAAAATGGAAATAAGAAAAATCATTTTATGAAAAGGTTTAAAGAATAAACTTTTATTTGATATTTGAAATGAAAATAGTTTATCTGCGCCTGCGCCTGCTCCTGCCCCTTTCACCGCTTGCATATCCTACTTAGACAACTTAAATATAAACAGATCTTCAGAGAAATTTTACTTTAGTACACCAAATGTTTGAAAAAAGAAATTTTTTTTTGAAATCGCAAAAATTAAAGTCGACTTAAAAATACAATGAAATTAGTTCATCTGCGCCTGCGCATTTCACAGCATGCGAATGAACATCTATAACATCCTTACAACAACTGCACATGCACAATGGGAAAGTTTAGTAAATCATTTATTAAATCCATTTGTTCATTCGCTGATGGGTTTTCAACTCTGCGTGGAATTGCAGGCCGACTCGAAATATCAAATAATGGCGATGTTGCCATTAAAAATTCCTCCAGGATAAAACAAACCTGTATTTTGTAAAGGACGTCTTGTCAATACTGCGTCAGTCAGTGGTTTATCGCTGGCTGAAACGAGGTCGGTGTTGCATATTTATGTTTGTTGTAGGTTTCATGTTGGCGTTGCAATTTGCGTATAAAATCCTTAGAATTTATGTTTATATCTTTTGGAAACCGAGCCAGATATTTTCCATAAAAAACGCTGGCTAAGGCGACAAATTAATGGACATCCGCATTATTTTGTATTCATTTAATATTCTCAGCATTTTGTGTCAGCAATTTGTGGGATTTTTATCTCTGTATGTAGATTATAATTTTTTTTATATCTATGACTACATTTCTTCTATTTTCATTTCTACGTTTAATATTTGATTGTTTTATATTCTTCTATTTCATCCTCTTCTATGCAGAGTCCCATTTTTCTTTCTTTTTTTTTTGGGGACTATAAATATTTTATTTTAAATAAATATTTAATGTTTGTTCCGTTTCGTAGTTACATGTATTGTATTTAATGCTGAATGATACTTGTAGTAGAAGTACTTACACATATAAATATCCTTCATTCTTAGATCCTTTTCCAACATGTATGAGTGGCCATTTAATATTGAAATATTTGTTTTTAATTTTTCTTTCCCAAACTCATGCACTTGTGTGCTCTGTTTTCGCTTTTCTTTCGCTGTTTTTTCTTTATGATTTTTTCGTCTTCTTCTTCGTTTTTGTACTTGATAAATTTCTGTTTGTCTTAATATTTCGGAAATTTCTCTAGAAAAGGAATATAAGAGTACACATCGTTTCATACTTTGGGTAATAAATTGTCTAATAGTGCTGCAATATGTTGGCGATTTCCCTCCTTTTTCGTTTTTTTTTTCGCTCTCATATGGAGCGCTAAACAGCGCTTGTTTAATATTGTTATGTGGCCAAGTTGAATGGTGTGGCGTATTTTATAACGATTTGGCAATAAAAGAATGAATTTTTTTTATCGTTTTAAAGAATGAATTTCATTTCGCACTTAAAAAAGCAGTGTAAAATGAATTCTCCCTCTCTTTGTAGAAAAATGTTCCAATTTCATAAAGCATGTTGCATACTTTTAGGAGTGTAAAATATTTATGTATATCAACAATTTGTTTGAATTAAAAGTTTTCGCATTTAATTTTATGTACGTGCAGCAACGTGTCGCAAATTTTGGTAAAAATCTTTTCTTTTGGTTATGGAACGCCCCGTGCAACGCAGGGTTTGTGTATTTTGCTCATATTGTTGCATATTTTTAGGTTGCCGGCGTACATTTGTTTTAAAATATGAAAATGTGTTTATGGGTATGTATGCTCATGTTCTCTTAAATGTATTTGTCTTATGCTGTAATATTTCTTGTACTGTCAGCACAAGGATTTAGCAAAACACTCACACATACATACACACTCATTCTTTTACAAGGGCGTTAATATTTCACAATGAATATGCTGAGTATTGAAATATTTATTTTGATAAGTATTGCAGCCAAAATGAAGTAATGCGAGCACAGAAGGAAAAACTCTTCAACACTTTTATTAGAAGATGCCCAAATGCAGTAACTTTTCTTTTGAGGCTTGAATAAAAACAAAAAAAATATATATATATTTTTCAAATTATATTTTTCATTACCGGCAAAAAAAAATATAAATTTTATTAAATACATATGCATGACAAAAATCAGTAATAAACAGTAATAAAGTTGTATCAAAATTTCTTTTTAAAAGTTGTGTCCTTGACTCATTGGGACTCATGAACCCAATGGAGTCTTTTGATCAACTTTTATTGCTTCATTGCTGTAAATATTGAAATATAAATATTGAAAAAGCTGGGCATTTAACTTTCCTTCGAATGAAAAAATTTAATTAAGGATTTGGAATTACAGGGCATTCCATGAACACGTTTGGTTCTCTGGCAGTAAATTCTTGTACATGATTGAATGAACTTTTTCAAATGTTTCCTTATTTTATTAGTATAATTCAATTTGATATGACTTAGTTTTTGTTCCACATAAAATATCTATTTCTATTCGTCATGTCTCAGATTTTACATTTAAGTGGCCGTCTAATTCATGTTTACCTGAAACAGCAAACTTATAAATATTTATAAATTTTGTCTTTTTAAATTCCTACTGTGGCTGCAGGTAACCAATTGAGAACTCAGAAATGAGGGAAACTTATACTTTCCAGCATAAAAAAATTTATATATTAAATAACGGAAAAGAACAGTTTTCCATCTCTGCTGCTACCAACAGTGTTGACGTTTTCGTCAAAATGTTAATGTAAAATATTTTATTTTTCTCTCAGTTTGGCCACTTTTGAATAAAATTTTGTTTAAAAAAACTTGTTTCATTTGATATTTCTAAAGCATCGAAATCACAAAATTATTATTATTATTTGTTAAATTAATTATTATACAAAGACAAAGAAAAAAAAAATTTTTTTGACAAATGTCTATATCGCTTTAAGCGGACAGCTGAGCGAACGTTGGTAGATAAAATTGAATTAAAACTAAATTTCTCAATAAATTCAGTATTAAAATTTTAGCCTCGAGCGGTTTTTCTTTATTTAAGAAATTTAAAATTTATATTTTCATTCAATTTCTAATTATTTCAAACATTTTTCTCAGATAAAAAATAATAAAAAAATAATGAAGTCTTAAGTTTTTCTACGTTTCATGTATATTTTTAAGGTTTATTAAGAAGATCATAAAAAAATTTGAGTGAAGCAGTTTCACAATATTAAATTTTCTCAAGTAAATACAAGATTTTGTACTATAAAATAATTTAAAAAATTTATTATTTTCTATATATGAAATTATAATTTTATTATAATTTATTGCAAAAATTCTTGTCGCTGCTGCCAATACAAAAGGGAAATTGCTGAACAAAATGTAGGCAACATAAAACAAATTTTTGTAAAAATTGCCAAACATTTTTGCCAAAAAATCAAAAAGGTAGAAAATTCTTCTGAGCAGGTTGCAAAAAAAACATTATAGTGAAAAAGGAATTTAATTTTGCTTGCGACTCGAACTCATATACTTAGTTTCGCACTCTCTACTAATTCTAGGAGGACCACAAAAAAAAAAAAAAATCAAGTCAAGACTAAAATTTGTTTTGTAAAACTTCTCTAATGAGCTTAAAAGTTTTTTTTTTTTTTTTTAAAAATTTGGGACTTTCTTTAGCCTCAATTGATTGGAGTTAAAGTTAAGGCTGTTGACAAAGCAATAAAAGGAAAGTTTTCGTCTATTTTTGGCTTTCTTTTAGGAAATTTAATGGTTGACTGCCTGTAGCCACTTATAGAAAGTATATTTATTGGATTATTATAAGTTTAACGATATAATCGCACACAGTTTATACGGGTTAAGCTTTGCTTTATACAAATGAAAAACGAAAAAAAAAAATGAGTCAAATAATTCAAACAGAAACCAAAACTATTTTCATACCAGCAGCATTCATTTTGTTGCCAAGAAAACGGAATATAAAAATAAAGTCTCTCTAGTGAAAATACTTCGTTATACATTTTATTATTTTCTTTTTTTAATCTCCTTCCTTCCGCTAAAATTCTTTGTTTGATGTGAACAAAACAAATCACTGTTGATACATTTATTTTTATGTGGAAGGGAAATGCTTACATACACACACACACAAGGGGGGACGCACACTTAAGTATACGAAGTTATGCAAGGATGTATGAGGCACACAAGTAAATAAATTAAGAGCAGAAATATTTTTCCTGAACTAGAAATCTTAATACGTACTCAACTTCATCATGTAATTATTACTTTACAGGCAGATGTTAAGAAAATGCTTTATTCTCTGTGGCATACTTTAAGGGATTGAGATATTTAATAGTGCGTAGCAATGTGATTTAACATAATAGAACTGTGATAATTCCTTAGCACAGGACATTAGCTACAGCTTAAGCAAGCGTCATTATTATTAAAAAGGAGCAAAATAATACGGCTTTTAAAGTTGGCTTCCTTTTGAAAATTAAATTCTTTTGAGGTCACTGCAAGTTTGCCATATACATACGTACACAGCGGCCTTATATGTGCAGTATTATTTATTTTGTTTGCAGTTGAACAGCCAGAATAATAAAAGAATATGAAAACGAAATCCTTCATATCCTGCGAGTGCACACGACAGATTTTTCTGGTATCAGTTACAAGTTGATAATAAAATGGCAGAAATGATAGTATTTGCAGGATATGAAATACGCTACAGTTTTTGGAATTATTTTTTTCATTCTTTTGAGGAAGCAAGACGGGGCACAATTTTGTATTCTTTTCTTTTCATAAAAATTTCTTTTGTTAATTTTCCATCAAACTTTTCAAATTGATAATTTTTTTCCGTCTAAAGGTGGCAACTGGAAATTTTCCTGATCTAGTAAAGTAAGCACTAGACCATCTCATGTCATTTTAAATCCTTTTTGTATCTAGAAAAAGCACTTGAACTGGCAAGGATAATTATTTTCTTTTTCAACTCTGCAGTACTGCTAGCTTTGACCAATTATGTGATTTTAAGATACGCTACAGTTTTAAGCCAAAAATTAGTATTAATTTTTTAGATATTTTTTATCTTTTTTTTTTTTTTTTTGGAAGTAAAATTTTACTAAAAATAAACGCTTGCAAGAAATTTTAAACAAGAAATTTTAAATTTAATACTCTTGACGACAACTTTTAACTGAGTTTTTCCACCTAATGCATAACGAATGGCGACTAAACGCAAAAAATAATTGCAAATCATTCTCAACATTCCATTAATTCTTATTCCATCTCAATTATTGGCCTAAAGTTAACAAAATACTTCATGCTTTTTTAATAAAAATGTTTTCAACCGTTTTGGCTGACTTCAACACTCTCGCTGTAGGGCTGCTTCAAAGGCACCAATTCAAGTCACTTTCAAACACCCGCAGATAAATCAAATTATTGGAGCAAAACTTTTTATCAATTACACTATTTGCTAAACCGATTTCTGTGTCTGAAAAAGGAAGCCAAATAAATGAAGTGTCTTAAAGCAGTCCTTTTATTAAATGGCATAAGATTATATGAGAAAAATTTATACAAATAAATTCAGGCAAATAAAAATCGCCATTTTGAGTTGGAGGAATAAAAAAAGAAGTTTAAAGAAAAAAAAAAAAATAAGATAAAAATGTATCTGGAATTATGCCAAATTTTGTTAATGAAAAATCACAATACGAATTTGCATGACTTTCGCAGCGAAAAAAAACACAGAAATACAAAGAAATACCAGAACAATTTTGATTGAAATTCTCTTGCCATTCAAGAGAAAGAACTTTTCTCCTGCCACACTGCCAACAAGGTTTTTAAATAATTAATTTTTTTTTTTCTAAACTTTTCACTTTGACGTGCTCAAGTTTTAATAGAGTGTATGCCAATCAAAACAAATCGTGCGTATTCATGTTCCTGTAAGTCTGAATTCTGTTATTTAATTTAATATCTGCCGTCAGATGCGTCACTGGAATCCAGATGCCTGCCTGCCTTCCGCCTGCCTGCCTGCCTGAATTTAAAAATATATTTTTAAAAGTTTAAAATTTATAACAGCTCCTTAAAGTGTCCTGCTGGAGAAATTTAATTAAACTGCACTTTTATTAAATGATCGAATCATGACTTCTATATAATTTTCAGCAATTAAAAATTGAATAAATTATTTAAATAATTTGAGTTGGCGCCTTTTAAACATGCCTGCAGCGTTTCTGTGTGGTTTTTAGCAAATTTTTTGCGATATGCGAAATTTTCTATCCTTGACATGATAAACTAACTAATCGAATATTGAGAGTGTTCTGAAGCGTTTAAGGTCTTTAAGTCTAGACGAAATAAAGGAATAATGCAGTCAAAATTTAACCATGTAATGCATTTTTGGGGGAATGGTGATGGAGAAGGCAGCATGGTGAATCTGGTATCGAACTGCTGCAGAATAAGGTAAGAGAAAAGGATGAAAATTGGTTTCACATCTTTTAAAGGCTACTTTAAAATAGGTCTATTCACAACATTAAGCATACAGGGAGTTTGAGTTGAACTGCAGCTCCTTTAATTAGTTGGGATGGACTTGCACTAGAGCAGCGCTTTCTAATGGATTGAAATACAAATTCATATAGAATTTCCATGCAAAATGTGGTTTTCCAATCAAGTATGCAGATTAGAAAGCGCAGAAAATCCCTGCTGTGTGGAGAAGTCTTTGCTCTAAATGACTTTAACAACGACGAGGGAAGAATTAATTGGTCTTTCGAACACTCTATATTTACTTATCCAGAGGAAAAGCTTTATCGCACCGTGTACATTGATTTTCATTTAGTCTGTTGCCGAAAGAAATGTTTTCGGATTTTTCTATGATTTTTAACATTAAAATATCTATGCGATTTTTTATTGGCAGTGCCAGATGATGACACTGCCTTAGATGTTTTCCTTTTCGTTACGTTCAAAGGGCGTATGAACAATATTATTAGAAATATGACCATCAATCATACGCTCCCGTTATTTAATAATAATATTTGTATTCCCCTAAAAGTATGTTTCATTTTATGGAAATGTTAAGCTTTTAATTAATGCACACTCACCGCTTGACAGAATATTATCCTATGAGTTATTTTGTGCTTAGCCATCTTGAAATAAAAGATATCCAATTTATATTTGATGACTTAAAAGTGAACCGACACTTCTAGTGGCAACAGTGACCACAACGATTTTTAGGAAACGCTTAAGTCCTCAATCATTTATCTTCATTAAAACTTTGGTTTACAAATATTGTTTCATTTTTCTCTAGCTGGTAAGAATTTTCTGTTTGTGGTAAAAAGCACGCTGAGACCAACTGAGATCCGGAGGTCATTTACTTTCAACAGCCACGACGTCGTTAAAGGATCTTGGCTTCAGTTGTTATTGCCCGCAGCACCTTAAGATATTGTTTCATTAGATTCTTCGGTTACATTCATTTACAATACTATATTTTTCATTTATCCCTGTCAGTGTTATCTACCCCTCTTTTTTTTTTTTTTTTTTTTTTTTATTTTTGGTCATTCCCTTTGCCCTTTTTAATATCTTTTTAGATTTTCAGCACGTAAACAAGTGAATTCCTATAAAGTCTTTATGATTATTAACTTATAAATTGACCCGCATTTTATAAATATCCATAAAGAAAATGGAAAAAGTACGAAATAACAAGAAGCCAATATTGTCATAAACAAGATACAACATGCATGCGCTTGAATTGATACGACAACAACAATAGCTACAATGGCAATTCAAATGAACAATAAGAATAAAATCGTTGACACCAGTAAAGAGACGTTTGACCACAAACGAAAAATAAAGGAAGATGGGGAAAAACGAAATATCGAAATGAAATTGTTAGTTGTTTAACACACAATGAGTGGTGATTTACTATCGCATTTTTATCTCTGTCTATTTGGCTTGTGTCTGTGTAGCTATGTGTGTGTGTTTGTGTGTGTGTGTGTAAGCAACATTTATGTGTTTGGTTTCAGTAGAACAAATTATATCCAAGCCAATGAATTGTGTTCTTCAATTTTTTATATAAGTTTTTTTTTTTTTTGTGCAGCCGAGCAACCCTCTGGAGTTGGCCTCACATACAAGAGCCTTTAACTGCCTCTGTAAACTAAAATTTTTAGGCAGCAACATTAATTGTTTAGTTTAAAAAACAAAAATGTCTCCAACAAATTGGAAAAAACTTTACACTTCTAATGGCTGGCTGCACAAAGTCCGCACACAATTTTTCATATGACGCCCACTTTTCACTTTCTTAAAGGCCTTGTAAGAGGAAACCACTCCCCTCGGTTTTTGTATTAAATTCTATGCTCCACAGAATCCTGATTATTTATAATGATACGTTATCGCATTGGCTTTGTTGCTTTTGAGTAATTTCCAGGCACATACACAGTCAACACCCCTCCTACCATCCTGCACTCCATAGAGAACACAAAGAAAACTTCTACAATTCGTTTGTTTGGTTTTTTGTTTGCATTTGCTTTCATCTTCAATCTATAAGGATTCTTCTCAAATTGTAAATTATTATTTTTGCAATCTCTTGTTGTGTTCTTATCACATTCTGGTTGTCACTGCTTGTCAATTTTGCTCTCTAAAAAGCACAGCAGAAATAAAATGTTTAAACATCACACAAGGACGATTTGAGAACACCAACAAATAATTTAAAATCTGGAAATGCGAATTTGAACAAGTAAAACTTTACGGAATATTAAAAATGCTTTTGCAACAATATTTCTTTTTGTCACACTCTCTAAATGAAGTCAGTAAAAACAAAAAACAAAAAAAAAACTTCCAGAGCATTTAAGCGTTCTTAATGTCCACTAGAAGAAGAGCACGAACTGTGTGCTTTTTAATACATGATCATATCACCATGTTAAGAAGGATGTCAAGTATAGAGACAATGCATTTCCAATGTTTTTAATTTAACTTTACGGGTTTCATTTACGCTTTTTTCCTTTTAAGCAGCTGCAATAGTTGTAAGCACAAAATAATAAACCTCCTGCGTTGTTGACAATAATTTTAATTAAAGCACTTCGAAATGTGTAAAGAAAGTCCTTTCAGCCAAATGCCATGGAAATAAAAACTTGAACTTTTCAAGAAAAAAAAAAACATCTTTATTTGTGATCCTTAAAATGCTCTTGTCCTTTATATCACTGAACTAATTTAATTTTATTTCTTCTGATGTATGCATTTCATTTCATACATAAAACACTTGAATTTATTTTTTTTTGTCACGTTCATGATATTTAAAATGGATTTTTTTTTTTTTTTTTTTTTGCAGAACCAAAATTTAATTGATAAGATAAAGTTGCCGACCGATAAGACATTAAATTTCTACCTTTTATGAAAACATTTAAATAAATTTACAATATTTTCATTCAAAGTTCTCGGAGTCCTTTGGCTATTTATCATTTACTTTACATAACAGTTACTCAAAAAATTATTCGTCTTACATGAAAATGAGAAAATTAACTCAGTTCGTGTAGTCCTTTGTACCATTTTTAACTGAAGTTTTGTAACTAAAACATACGTGCATATTTTTTGTCACGTTCGCTATATATAAAAAATATTTTGATTTGATTGCATAAAATGCATGAATATAAGAAGTGAATAGAAGCGAAAAAGCAAATTGCAGGATTCGCTCGCATTTTGTGGTACTGGCAAATGCAATAAAATAAAAATTAAATTTGCAACTTGGAAAAATTATAAATAAATTGACAGCGTTTTATACCTCTTTTGTTCTTCTCAATTCTCTTTAACTAAAGAAAATCTTATTTTCAAATGTATATGGATTTCCCAATAAAATATACATGCATATTTTATGTTTTTCGTTCGACATAATTTAAAATTGTTTTTTTTTATATATAAAAAGGAAATCAGGAAAACCTTTATAAAGCCAACTAGATTTAACAGCAGCCTTTTGAAAGGTGTGCAGCCACAGCTGGTGTCACCATTTAACACTGAAAGTTTGGTTGCCTAGTTTTCAAATAGGAAAATGTCACGTTCGCTATCTTAAAAATTAATATTTTTTGCTATTTAACAAAAGCAGCATTAAGCTAAAGTTAATGGAAAAGAAATAACGTGTTTGTTTTGGTTTTAAAATAAATTGGTTGCAATTAATAAGACTAGTGAACGTGACATAAAGTGTCAAAATTACAATTTGACAGTTTTCAAAACTTGGTTTTGGCCTTAACTTTTTACAATTGCAAGGATATTCAGCTTTTAAAATATTCTTCCAAATTACTGTTAAATAAACTTATTTTTTTTATGTTGTTACTTTTTCGTCCTTTATAATTTTATTATTTATGATTATATAAACTGGTGTCAGATCTGGTCCTCCAGTTTTTCTTTAACACAAAAGTTTCTGTTGTTTTGTCGTTCAATATTTCAAGCAACTCTGTTTGCTCTTCATCAAGAACTATACAAACCGGTGATAAATGTACCGGGGTTCCCCCCTTTAAGTTTTTTAAGTGTATTTCTCATACAAGTTTTTCTAAAAAAAATTGTTTTTAAAAGTAAACAGTTTCACAAGCCACGGCTTATGGAAACCATTAGTCAATAATTTCTAATTACTCTCTGATGATTCAAATAAATAAATAATTTAAAATATTTAAAAGTTGTCCAAATCTCTCATTTCATTTGTAGTATTTTTTGTATAAATTTTTAATTAATTCTTTCAAAGTTTATTATTTGCGTTGGACGCCGTATTGCAGCAACTTTTAATTCGAATGCCTAAAATTTTAACATAAAAGATTTTCTTAATTGTATCATAATTTATGTTACTCACTGTATCTTAAGAGAATATTGTCATAACGACCAAACGTCTTCACTCGGCGCTGTCTCATGAGCGCTTAAAGGGCATAAAATAAAAAAAAGATGTCCTTCGAAATAATGTTTTGATAAAATGGACTGGGGATTTTTCTTAATGAGATGTCTGATTGAGAGCAGGTGGCGTTTAATATTAAAAATGAAACATTTGTTGTTCTTTGAAAAATGAAAGACTACCCAACAGCCACGTTGACAAGCACATTTATGTTGTTATGTGATACATTTAAAAAAAAAAAAAGATTTAAGGTTTTTAAAAAAAAAATTGAATAATTTTTATTTCTTTAAAAAGTTAAATAATTAAAAGGTGTCCTCCAGCTGCCCAAAATCCTTTATTTAGAAAGACATGATTGAATTGAATAAATTTTTATTTCTACATATTTGAGATTTTTTGAAAAAGTGTCCTTTGAAATAATTGAATGAAGCAGCAGCCAAAGTAGCTACAACTTTAGTAATTGCTGGGTGATGCACAAACCGTGTGCAAATTGTATGTCCTTTCATTGCCTGTTTAATTAAAACATTTTAATTAAACAAGTTTAATTAAAGTAACTTGCGACAAATTAATTAATGTATTGCTTAGCATTGACGAATACTTTTGTTCCTCATTTCATTAAAAATTAATTTCCACATTATTACGAATATTTATTATAAAAACTCCTCCTTAAAGGAAACTTTAGATTCCACTTTCACACAGCCAGTATGATAAATACACTGACATAAATTTGCTGGAGCAAAAAAACTAAAAAAAAAAAAAAAAAACAAAAAATTACTGCTTGCAAACAGGAAAAACAACACGAAATTATGAATGAGTTACATCCTGATGATAAATATCATCATTATAATGACATTGATTAATATTGAAGTGAAAATGGAAATAAAAGAGAATCCTCATGAATGTTAAACATGACCTCCGTCGGCAATTGTGTGCGCAAAAAAAAAACATGTGCTGGCATTTCAAATTTAATTGTTTTACATGTGTTTCAATCACTTGAGCGCAAACACATGCGAACTCACGCATTTACAGTGGGGTAGGCTGGGCTGGGGTACGCTTTTCAAAATACTGCAAGCCAGCAGGAGTTTTTATTTTATAGAGAGCGGGGGAAAAAATATATAAAAAAAGAAATAATTGGTGAGCTTAATTGTCATGGCAGTCTTAAAAAAAAAGTGAAAAAAATTTTTTTTTTTCAATTAGAAAAATTTGTAGAAATTTGTTGACCAGTGTAAGGCATGTCAAAGTGCACATGCCTGCTTATGTAAACGCGTATCTCAGAGAGTCTTTTACTGTCAGATTATGAGATATATTTTAAATGGTTGGATTCCAGCATGTTTACGTGCCTGTTGCAAGTACACACATACATGCACACAGATACTCCTTAAGCTCGACATCCTTTTTATAATAAAAAAACAAAACTTGTTTGTTGATTATTTAGCGAAACCTTTCTTCTTTGTCACTTTTCGCCGTAAGAGAATAAGAATTTCAAAGGCAATCATTGACAATGTGAATTATGTATAAATATTTGTTAGAAAGAATTTGGGTTCAGGATTTCAATAGCCGACAATTGTCGAGAGAACAAAAACTAAAAAATAAAATATCTCGTCATGATTTTTGTCTTTAGCAGAATCTAGCTCGCAAATATATATGAATACACTCGTATTCTAAGACAAAAAATCAGCCATAAAAAATATATTAATGGGTCTTACTAAAAAAAAGCGCTAATATGGAAAAATGCGCTAAAATCACTAAGGTAGATAACTTATTAAAATCGCAAATTTTTGTTTTCCCTGAATGCCAGCAAATATAAATGAAATACACTCGTATTCTAAGACAAAAAATCAGCCATAAAAAATATATTAATAGGTCTTACTAAAAAAAAGCGCTAATATGGAAAAATGCGCTAAAATCACTAAGGTAGATAACTTATTAAAATCGCAAATTTTTGTTTTCCCTGAATGCCAGCAAATATAAATGAAATATACTCGTATTCTAAGACATAAAATCAACTAGTAAAAGTTATATAAACCCAAGTACAGCCATAAACAATATATAAATAGGCCTTATAAAAAAAAGCGCTAATATGGAAAAAGGCGCTAAAATCGCTAAGGTAGCTACCTTATCAAAATCTCAATTTTTTGTGTTTTTCGATTACTGGCAAATATCTGGGAAATATAATCCTATTCTGAGATAAAAAATCGACTGGAAAAAGTAATATAAACGCGAGTTCAGCTTAAAAAAATTTGAAATTCCATTAAAGGACGACGTCCAAAAGAGCAGAATCATCAAATTTAGCATTATATTTACTTTTAGTCAAGTTTTTGCCATTAAACTTAAGGAGGAATTTAACGAAAAAGGAAGGAGTTGGACGCCGAAAAATCACTAAGGTAGCTGCCTTACAAAAATCACAATTTTTGAGTCGATGTCCTGAGCGGGTCCTTTAATAAAAATAATGCATACGGGATTTCAATTCAATGTTGCTTAGCAATCTTAAATATTCTTTTATGGAAATATTACATGCCAAAGTTTAGTCTCAGGCAGTTTCATCTCGCCCATATACTACAGAAGTCGTACTTTTTATAAAAAAAAAAACACTTTTTAAAACTAATAAGAAAACATTTTTCAAATTATAAAAATTAAATGAAAAAATTTGGAAAATAATTTAAAAATTTACAGAAAAAAATTTATTAAAAATTAATACGAATTATTAAAGTTTTTTTTTAAAGTAATTTAAGCATTTTAAAAAATATTTCAAAACACTGAGAATAAACAACTACATATTAAATTTGAAAATTTTTTAAAATCAAAGTCTAATAATTTAAGTTATTATTTTTAAAAAAGGAAATTTCTTTTCAAGGATGTTCACTCATATTTCTTGTGTGTTTTCATTTAAAATTATTTTATGGTCTCAGTTTATGTTTGAGCCTCAAGTGAAATCCGCATGTGGTGTTTTTTGTCATTTCGGAGGCTAAAAGGATATTTTCTAAAAGCGAGGATACCTTTACAAATTAATTATGTTATGATTTAAATGTTAATATTTATGGCGTTTTAGCCCCTTGATGGTATAATGGTTAGTATACCCGCCTGTTACGCAGGTGTCAGGGGTTCAATTCCCCGGGGAGCCAGAAGCCAAAGGCCTCAGTAGCCTATACATATTGCAATTATATTCATATATTTGTAATATTTGTTAAAAATAAATAAAATTATGGCATTTTGGTTTTAGCATCTTTCAATCGTTGGCTGAAAAAGGAAAAAGTGGTTAATGGATAAATTTCAAAATTTCCATTTATCGCTAATTTATTTGAAAAGTTTTCCACAATTTTTTTTCTCCACTCAAAATTTTTTAAATTTTGCACTTGTATCGCATTGTTAATGCAACATCTACTTGCAATATAATTTTTAGTTTCTAAGTTTATTACTGCACTGACATGCACAAGTCGTTATGGGATCTGCTGAGTTACATATGTGTGTGTGTGTGTATGAATGCACGTATGCAGAGAATGCAAATGGGTAGAAAATGAATTTTGGCGATGAAAAATGCTGCCTTGAAAAATAAGTGAACTATTGGCGTTAATTGAAGCAGCTGAGAGGGGAATTGCAGTGAAAAGTTAGTGGTTCAGTTCTGTAAAAAATCGTCTTTATTTCTTTTTTTTTTTTTTTTTTTTTTTTTTGTGGAAAATGTAGTGCAACATATGCAAACTCAAGTTTTTAAATAAAATCTGCCGCCGTTTTCCGTTTCTTATCCATACAAAATTTGAAAGTACTTTAAGGACACACACACATACACACAGCCATTCGCATATACACACATGCACATTAAAATAAGTGTTGCATGATGTTAAAATTCAGTGATTTAGCGAGGAAACAGTAAATAAATAAATGATGAGGAAATATTGGCAGCAGTTAAGAAGGAATTGCGGTGAAGTTGAAAGGATTTTCGTTGGTCTGAGTTTGCAGATTATAGTCCAAGTATCCTTTTATAAAATTACATTTTATTAATTTTCTTTTAGCTAAGCTTTTCCATTAAATAAGAAACAACTTCTCAAGTCTGGTTGTTCTCCCATAAATCAATCAAATTTGCCAAACTGTCAGCTGAGTGTTCGCTCACATACTTAAAATGTATTTATCGCTTGTTTTCCCCCCTCCCCCCTGAAAACATATCCGTATGAGGCTTTAGCCAACACAGAACACAGAGCTTTAATAATTTAGCTTGATTTAACTTTTTCTTTTTGAAATGATTAAGCTGTTGTTGGCGCAACATTTTACCATGTAAACTTGAGACTGCTTTTCGCTGTCTCACTGTCGTTTGCTTAAGAAAATTTATCCTTAAAATTTTGATAAATTCCTTGATGCAGAATAGGGGAGTGAAATGTGTGTATAAAAGAATTTTATGCAAAACTTGGAAAATATTTTATTAAGCGTTAAATGAAAATAAATGAATTTAAAACTGATATTCAGATGCTTGAATAAATTAAATGAAGTGTTGCAGTTTGAAATTAATGAATTTCAACAGTTTTGTGGGAGATTTAAAATTTGTGTAAAAAGAGATTTTCTTTTAATTTGCAAAAGTTGGAAAGAGGGGTTACTGATTTAGAACCGCCCAAAAAAAAAACTTTTTAGCTTCTTTATTAAATTGGTGGCTGCAGGCAAACTATTGAAAGGACTTTTCGTCGATTTCTGCTGTGCTCTTCCTGAAAGGGGTTGGTTGTTTTAACTGAAGATGGGCTAGTGGTAGTCTTGCGGCTCCAGCTACGGCTCAGGCTCCTGCATACATTAAATCTTTCCTCCAATACTGTTAGCCTAAGATTTTTTTTTGTTCAAAGACTGTTTAAAACTGTTTTCAGCAAGCTCAACATTAAAAACGCAATTAAATTTAAAATTTATGAAATAATTTTGAATTTTTTTAAAAAATTTTTAATTATCTTAAAAAAATGCAGAAGTTGCAAACAGTTAAACCGGCTGTCTCAAATTCATAATCAGAACGATACTTTAAGCAGGAATTCTGTTTTATGGAGACCCTTAGGAATTCCTGGAGTTCATTGTCGAGTTGTCGATAAAAAAAGTTTCACTTTAATCAAATCCTTTAAATCCTTTAGTGCTAATTTGTCTATAGACTGGCTAGAATAATGAAAAATGCGATTTCTCAACTTGGTGATGTTTTCATGGCGGATTTTGCTGCAGGATTTGGCGTGGAAACTTTCTCGAATCCAACTAACGCATAACTCTCTCATTTCAATAAAAATATATTTACAATAGAAGTTGTCCTTGTATGGTACTGCACGTGGTTTAAAGTAGTAATCGATCCATCTCTTTTAAAAGTTTATTGGACAAGGAAGTTTATTGTACGCCAGATGTTATAAAACTTAATTTCAAAAGTATCCTTTCCCACAGTGGGGGAAAATGAAGCTCAAATCCTTTTAAGGCTAACGAGCAAAATTTTAATTAATTTCAATTGGGAATATACAAGGAATATACATTGGGAATATTTAAGGATATGACAGCATAGCATTGAGGAATTGTTTTATTCACTTTTCAATTTTTTTTTATAGTTTTTCATATTATTTCTCAATTTTTTTTTAAATGCTGGTTTATAAATTTTTATTTTCTTATAACTTTGCACATTATTTACATAATTTTAAAATTCCTTTTCATAATTACTGAAACATTTTTATTGAATAATTTTTTATGGTTATTTGTCACGTTTTTGGAATGAAAAGTTTATCGCAATAGATAAAGGTCGTTACATATCATGTAATTTAGCTCTGATCATGCGTTTTAAAGCTAACAGAGTCCTGTTTGGTTGGCTATCAATTACATCCTTAAATCCTTGTCACATTTGTAGCAGTGTTATTGTATGACGATGTATAACATTTTCTTTCTAAATAACTTGATTTCCCTTTAAATGCCGCGTTTTTTTTTTTGAGGAGCGACGATTTGTTTTTGGAAATCCTTTTTCAGTGGAATAACGGTTTTATATTAAAGATATCAAATTTGTAATCTAATTGTTGAAATTACGCTGAAGCAAAGTGTGTAGCCTTGAGCGAAAAGGGGAGTGATGCTGAGGGTTTGCTGGCTTAAGTTATGTATCAGTCTTTCAAAAATGATGTGGACAATAAGAGAACATTTAGAGGCAGTATGGGATTTGAAGAGCGTGTCCTTCAACCCGCTTATCCTTTCGTTGAGTTGGCACACACATGCGTATGATTGATGTGCATTTGATAATAATAACATATTGTTCATACGCCCCGGCATGATAATCTTAGAACCTTCCTTTTGCCTTTTTTAATATCCTTTTCAAAAAGGCTTAAACAAACTCCCCTAACTGTTTGTGTGCCTAGTCGGTATTTTAATCGTTTAGTTAGCAAAATAAAAAGCGTTTCAAAGTTCAATTTTAATGAACGAAAAAAAATATATATATATTAAATATCCCTTTTGCGTGTTTAGTAATGCGTAACTTGTGTAACAAGTATAAATAATGCAACGCCAGCCTGATATAAAACAGACCAAACGATAATGTGCTGTAAACACAAAAGCCTTAATAGAGAAATTCAAATTAACTTCCGCTTGACATAAAGGACCTCTTAACTGATTAAAATTTAAAAACAACTGGATTTACAATAAAGGAAACAAGTATGGAATCCTTTTTGGGTCAACAATCATTGAACCAGTTTAATATTAGACTAGAGCCTTAAAAGTAGATTATAAAAAAAAAAAATGTATTTACCCTTTTTAATGCGTTTAAAGCCTCATGGGCCTTTTTCAAGCCTTTATACCGTCAGGGGTTAAGGAAATTTTATGCAATCCAGTCAGTTTAGCGAGAGATTTGCAAGGAAATAAGATGAGCTTATAAAAAAATTAATTTTTTTCTAATGGGAGCATGTAAGTATAGCTTAATCCGATAATTGGCCACAAGTAATTTTAATTACTACTAACTATTTCAATTAATTGTTAATTTAGGGAAACATTTTTGTATGCAGCCTTCAAAACTACATTAAAAACCGCCGATTCGTTTCAAATGGAAATTTAGATTTGCATGAATTGAGTGTTGGAGTTTACAGAGAGTAATACTAAAGAAAACCGCTGGAAAATACTTATTTAAACGTTAAATTTACATTTTTATAGATCTTGTTTATATAAAAAAAAAACAAATCTTATTTGTCCTGGAGGATTTAGCTCCTGAGCTGAACGGTGAAAAACTTACTACAACCGGAAACTAAAAGTATGCACGGAAATCCATACTTACAACGTTTTGCTTGAAAACAATGTAAATGAAAATACAAAGGAGTAACATGCAATACATAAATACACACACACATATATATATATATATAGATTCACAGACACCTATTCCTGAAGTCAGACAAGGAAACCAATTGCACATTTTTAAATAAATAGAAAAGTTGTAGCGTAACTGTCGATTGGCGGTAACACACTGAGCATTGCGCGAATGTATAGAGGAATTTTCTATATATGCGGGTGCAGGTGTGTGTGTGGGTATTTTCAAGTGGGGGTGCAGTTGTATGTTGAAGTATAATAACCATGTACGCACTTATTTCCTGCGGCAAAAGTGTTAAATGTTATTATTTGTTTGAGAGTTTCTATTCATGTGGCTGTGTATTTGTGTATGTGCAAACTTAAGGTTTCACTGAAGGCTGAAGAAAGGCAGGCAGCACTAAAAGGATGTCATAATGTGCTTTAAATTTAAATTGAAGTTTATACAAATTTTAATTTGTATATTTACTTTTTTTGGCAGCTGTGCAACGATGTGGTTTTTATTTCATCTGATATTTTTAGATTCGGTGCTAATGAGGATATTTCTTTAGATTTGAAAGCCTTCACCTCCGAGTGACCATAAAATTGCTTATGAAATGGAAAGAAAAACTATTATTTTGAATGCTTTCAAATACATGAAATAACAGAGAGCTTTTCTTAATTATAAATAAGAAAATTATGGTTTAGCAGTCTGATATGAGTTTATGTTTAATCTCATACTTTTACAAAATTATAATCGTTATTGATGGCTGACGTTTTGTGACTGGTAATATTAGTTGAGGAATCGTCTTCAACCAGGTCACAATTATTCAATTGGCTTTTCCAAAATATTCAAAGTCCTTTCGTTCATTGGATTTCTTATCAGTGATTTAGCTAACAAAACGCTTGGAGTAAAGAAAATGTTCACATATTTCATTGTGTCTCTATTTCTTAACTTTTTTATTATGTTGCACAGTGTAATTATAGCAATGACCGCTTGCTGTTGTAATGCACGCATACTTGTAGTGGCTTCCAATGGTTATTGCTACGTGTTTGAGTTGTTTTAAATTGTAGCATGTTCCTGCGTCTGCAATGGCAAACACACTTGAACACACACTTTTGTGGTCTTTCATTTTTTTTCTACCCGCCTAAAACTACACTATACAATTTATTTAGTTTTGTTATGTAATGGCATTTGTGCAACAGCAAGCACACGCACGCTCTTTAAGCAAAATGTTGTAAAATCGCTTGTTCTAATCAAACAGAACATTCATTTGTATCTATACTTTGGCATGATTTCTACAGCAGCGAGACATGTGGAATCATTTCCATTTTATTCCAGTTTTAGTGATTTTACTCGTACAAACTGCGGTAAACGTTTTTTAAAAGCCAAGTGCCGTATCTGTACTAAATTTAAGTTAATGCTGCATATTAAGTTTTTAATATAAAACGAAATGTGTTTTAATTTTTCCACTGCTTTAACTTTAACTAAAAAAAAAAATCATTGTAAAAATAACAGCAGAGTTTCTTCCTCCCCGTGTTTGTTTTTGATTGTGTTTGCCGGAAATTTTAGTTTAAGCGCTTAATTGAAATTTTTTTTTTTTTTTGACGATTTTTTCGAATAACGTTGGGGCACTGGCACTGGCACTGGCACTGGGACAGGCAATGTAAATGAAAATGATTTTAACTTTTAACAATATTTTCTAAAGAGCGTGTAAAAATAAAAGTGCATGTAAATTTTGTTGGAAAATTGCCCAATACGATTTGTTTGCTTTCCAAGGCGGACAAGGTAAATTTAACATAATTGAGTCATTTCACATTTCAGCAGCGTTACCAACGAAGCTTCTACATTTAAATAATTAGATTTATGTATCAGACAACGGACTTAATAAATCTGTTACTTTTAAATTGGAAAGGAATCAAAAGTAGCACAACTTTTAGCGGGGAATAAATGAAATTTTTTGGGCAAATGGAGTTTGCACTTGTTATACGCATTCACTGTATTGTTATCCTGGCAAACTATTTATTTATAAAATCATTGTAAACGTTGTGAACTTGTTTATCTCGTATTGAGTTTGGTGTGAAATAATGCATAAAACAAATGATTTTAACTATTATGAACTTATTTCATAATATTAATGTACAGAAGTTTTTTATCTTTATAGTGCCAAGAATTATTATTTCTCTAATTTCATTCGTCTTATTTCTCGTATTGACTTCGGTGTGATATAATGCATAAAACAAATGATTTTAACTATTATGAACTTATTTCATAATATCAATGTATAAAAATTACGTTGTCTTTATAATGCCAAATATTATTATTTCTCTAATTTCATTCGAGTTATTTCTCGTATTGAGTTTAGTGTGAAATAATGCATAAAACAAATGATTTTAACTGTTATGAACTTATTTCATAATATTAATGTACAGAAGTATTCTATCTTTATAGTGCCAAGAATTATTATTTCTCTAATTTCATTCGTCTTATTTCTCGTATTGACTTCGGTGCGAAATCATTATGTCACAAATGATTTTGAATGTTATGAACTTATTTCATAATATTAATGTACAGAAGTTTCTTATCTTTATAATGTCAAGTGTTATTATTTCAGCAATTTTATTTGCCTTATTGACTTTCGTGTGCAAAAATATATAAAACAAATATTCTTAACTATTATGAACTTATTTCATAATATTAATGTACATAACATTCTTATCTTTATAGTGCCAAGAATTATTATTTCTCTAATTTCATTCGACTAATTTCTTATTTTGAGTTCTGTGCGAAATCGTGCATCTTACAAATGATTTTGAATGTTATGAACTATTTCACAATATTAATGTACACAAGTTTTCTATCTTTATAATGCCAACAATTATTATTGCAAAAGTTCTTCGTTTTGTGATGTATTTGGCTTTCGATTTTGGCCATCTACAAACTCTTAATTCAAGAATTTTTATTTAAAATATCCGCTTTCAATTGCAGGAAATATGCCGCCATGTAAATTTCTTAGCTGCTTAGATTTTCTCATGATAATTTTTTTTTCCTTTTTACTTATTTTGATATAAAAGCACAAGTATTTGTGGGTTTGTACGAGTTTATTATGAAATAAAAACAGAAATGTGGAAATAAAAAAAAAATACTCTGAAATATTAATTTTGTGTTAAGCAAAAAGGTATGCGATGATGATGATGATGACGATGCTGATGATTTTGTACTCCAACAAGGAGAAAAATAAGAGGAAATAATAACCCAAAAGCAGCCACCATGTGCAAGTAACCACAAATGTTGACATGAAACTTAAAATTGAAAAATTTTTTAACATACAAAATTTGTTAAGCAAATACGACTGTATTCAAAACTTAACATGACAGAGTAATAAAATGCTTATGCACATGCACACTCACATGCACACTCAAATGCACATGCACATGCACATGCCCAAACAAGTGCTCGCTTGCTCCTTTGGCAGAAGTATAATATTTAAATATGCAAAATATTTTATATTAATTCCACATGAAATTTGTTAAATTAAAAATAAGACATTTTAAGCCAACATCCACGGTTTATGGTGCTCTATTGCATTTGCGGTCTTGTGTGCAGCATATTTTTAATTACATACTTCTTCGTATTAGAATATAAATAGAGAACAACTAAAATATTAAATAGAAATTACAGCATAAAGAAGTCATTCAAAGTTGCCAAGATGGTTTTTTTTTCTATTTCTCAGTCTTAGTCTGCTTCATTTTAACGAATACATTTTGTTCATTTTACACATTTTTAACCTTAAAAGTTTTGCGCGAAATGTAAATTGAAAAACAAGTTACTTTTGCAAGCATTCATTCGTTCATGCATTGCAATCTTCTTTTGAAGTTGAGTAGTAGGAAAATAATAGAAACCAAAACTAAAGGGTGCTCAGCTGCAAATAACACAAGCAGGTTGACAACAATCATGTTAAAAATAAAAAAAGGGAAAAATAATTTCTAAAATGCATGATTATTTTTAATCGTAAGCAATGCAAGCACAATGGCTTGGGTGCAGGCCAAACCACACTGGAAATACTCGTAGAACAAATAAAAGTTAGACTGAAGGAAGGCTTTAGCACCAAGAGATCCTTCGGAGTCATCTCAATTGCTTACTTTGTATGCAAGAGAACTTTCAATATAACAGAAAATCTGTGTGATTGTCTATCGTACAAGAAGGTGCCCCAGTGAACATTACCAACTCAAATGCAATCCTTCTAATGCACGTAAAGTCGGCGGCGTTAGTCCTCTCGACCTATTAACTTTTACACATTTCTTAGTAACAGCCTGTCATATTAACACCATTCCTATTTCGCTGCCTATTTAAATTTTTGTACAATCGGTTATATAAAGGACTCTGGTATGTATTCTAAATCCTAGTATGAAATCTTTATAGTTCCTTTTTGGGCCATTGAAACTTAAATGCCAACCAATTCGTTAAAAGAAATTGGCATCAAAAATTTGTCGGTTTTTTGCACAGTATTTAACGATTTTCCTGCTCGTTTAAAATCATATAATAACTTATTCTTTTATTTTTTTGCACTGCTGATGTTAGTAAAGGCCCTGACACACTATCCTACACAGTCGTTGTTGTAAGTTTTCTTCAAAGGACAATTTTCATGCGATCAGAGTGGCATTTAATGCAATCAGCAAAGAAAAAATGTTTTCCATCATTTTTGTATGATAGTGTGGCATCTAGAACACCATTTTCATGCGATTTCCTAAAATATAATGAAATCACGTTACATTTTCGTGTATAAGCCGAATGGCGAAATTGTTTTTACTGTAATTCTTTTTAACTGAAATGAAGACAAAAAATCTCTCCATCAGCTTGCTGGCTACAGCTGAAATTAGATCATGCTTGTTTTATTAGGGAGTATAATTGACGTCTAACTGAAGTTTTTGAAGCATTTTTCCTTAACTTTATGCAATCTGTATAGCAATACACGTCAGCCCGAAAATATGCTTCGAAATTTTATGTTTTTAATTGCTCTCACCACATTTTGAAAAATAATGTTTTCAAACCAGTTTAACGCACTCATATTTCTGCTCAGAATTGAAGTAGTTACAAAAATGTACCTTTAGAAAAGGTACCGTTCATAAGGTACGTTTTATAAAAAGTATTAAAATGTATACTTAACATACAGTGCTAACTTGTACGAAAGTTAAATGGAGATATTGGCTTTATGATACTTTATGAAGCATTCCCTAGAAGGGGTATGACTACCTACATTGCCTACAAATGTGGCAACAAAGTACCAACAGCGTAATTGAAAATCTTTTAAAAGAATAACTTTTCACTTATAAAATAAATGCGCCTTCACGCACTAAATTAAGACAACAAAAATGCCTTCCGAAAACTGAACTTTTACAAAGACAAATATTGTTTTAATTAACGATCTCGAAAAAGTACTTTTGTTAAAAGTACCTTTTTGAAAAGCAGGCCGCTGCCTCATGTTGCAACTGTGTCTAGAAGAAATCATATTTTTTCCACCTCACTATTTTAAAGGCACAAACTTGAGTGGAATTGCATTTAATCGACCCATTGTGCAGAGTTGGGATTATTGCAGCTTTATTTCTATTTATTTTGCCTCCACTCAGTTTTGTGTGAGTTACTGTTAAAGCGTGTTATGCGTATCTTTTTTTTATTTTCGCCATTTTCTTCTACAAGTATTTTTATTTATGCTCTCGTTGTTGCCTCTTTCCACTTGAATGTTTTCATTTTTATTTTTTGTGCTTTCCCGCTTTCCTGCCTTCCATCTTATTGTCTTTATCTCGTGGTTATCATTTGTGTGTAAATTCCTCCTGCTACTGTTTCACTTCAGCTGAGGTTGTTCCAAGTTAGTTTTTACGTAAAAAGTCTTCTTATTTTGCATTGCATGTTTTGGATGCATCTGACAGTTTTCATTAAAATATTTTTGTACGCATGAAAATTGCAAACATTCTACACTGGTGGCTGGTTGGCTGGTTGGCTGTTTATATTTGCCAGTGTCACAAAAGTATGATGCGGTTGAAGCTAAAGAGAGCTAAGAAAATAGAAATTAAAAGCAGTCGTTAGAGCAGGCGGTAAGCAGGAGTTGGAACAAAAGACATGATTGGTTTCGAGAAACGATTGTAATTCTCAGTTTTATTTTAATTACATCTGCTTACTAACAATTGGAACCGCCGATTAATGGAAAACAATATTAATAACATGATTGCGATTCTATAGCGATGCATATTCAATATCACGATTACGATCTGTTCTCGATTGCAGTGCAAAACAATTTAAAATCATCTAAACGAAAAATTTGAAAATTATACTAAATTGAAATAAATCGCCAAAACAAAAAGTAGCAAAAATGAGAAGAAAAAAATCGTTGAATTTTTGCATTAATGTAAATATCAAAAATAATATAAGCAAGCATCAAAAAGATGACTAAACGTCCGACGATAAGCTGAACACCACAAAAAAAATCGTCAAAAGAAAAAATCGTCAAAATGAAAAATCGCAAAAAAAATTTCTAAAATAAAGTTCTCATTCATATATGCGAACGATTATTTTAACTACAGCACACCTACTTACAATAAAGCTTTGACCAAAAAAAAATCGTTATAATGAAAAATAGTAAAAATGCAAAGAAAAAAATCGTTGAATTTTTGAATTAAAGTTCATATCAAAAATTATATAAACACGCATCAAAAAGATGACTAAACTTCTAATGACAGGCTAAACACCAATAAAAAAAATTTTAAAATTAAAAATCGCAAAAATGGAAAAAAATGGTCGAAAAAAATGTCTAAAATAAAGTTCTCATTCATATAAGCGAACGATTGTTTTGACGATAGAACAACTACTCGACTATGACAACGATAAAACTATGACCAAAAAAAAAAAAATCGTCAAAATGAAAAATTACATAAAATGCAAAAAAAAATTTCGTCGAAAAAAATATGTAAAATAAAGTTCTTATTAATATATGCGAACGATTACTTTCACCACATCTCCATGAAGAATTTAACAAAGAGAATCGCTAAAATTGAATTAAATCGCTAATTGATGAATTTAACAAAAAGAATCGGTCAATTTGAATAAAATCTCTAAATGAAGAATGTAACAAAAAAAACGCTCAATTTGAATAAAATTTCTAAATGAAGAATGTAATAAAAAAAGCGCTCAATTTGAATAAAATCCCTAATGAAGAATGTAAAAAAAAAATCGCTCAATTTAAATAAAATCTCTAAATGAAGAATGTAACAAAAAAATCGCTCAATTTGAATAAAATCTAAAATGAAGGATGTAGTAAAAAAACCGCTAAATTTAAATAAAATCTCTAAATGAAGAATGTAACAAAAAAAACGCTCAATTTGAATAAAATTTCTAATGAAGAATGTAATAAAAAAAGCGCTCAATTTGAATAAAATCTCTATATAAAGTATGTAATAAAAAAAGCGCTCAATATGAATAAAATCTCTAAATGAAGAATGTAACAAAAAAATCGCTCAATTTGAATAAAATCTAAAATGAATAATGTAATAAAAAAACCGCTCAATTTGAATAAAATCTAAAATGAAGAATGTAATAAAAAAACCGCTCAATTTGAACAAAATCTCTAAATGAAGAATGTAACAAAAAAAAACGCTCAATTTGAATAAAATTTCTAAATGAAGAATGTAATAAAAAAAGCGCTCAATATGAATAAAATCTCTAAATGAAGATCGTAACAAGAAAAAAATCGCTTAAATGAAAAAAATGAAAAAAAATCGCCTAATGTAAAAATATTTTAAAACTAAAAATGTTTTAAACTTTAATATGTAAAAAAGCTTCGCTTGTATTCACATGCTTATTTCCCGACTATGAAACCAATAAAAGCCAACTTTTTCTCTCATATTATAAAAATATATGAAACTTTTTATAGCACACTCTGCTCGGCATTAAACGCTTCGAGTACGGTTGTTGGATAATTCGCTTAGTGTCGGTACGAAAAAAACTTTTTACGTGGTGGTGTTAATAACAAAATTTTTTAATTTTTTCTCTCTGTAATTTGAGTCACTTAATTTGATTAGTGGTTGTAAAAGTTGAGGCCACTTTTTTTCCTTAGACGTCAAACCACAAGTTGCAAACTATTTTCAGTTAATTATGTAAAGAAAGAAGAGGGGAAATTGGAAAGGTTTCGGCAGATTTTTTTATCTCTAAAATTATTTGTTAATTAAAAGTTGTTTTTCGAGAGCGAAAAGAAAATAATTAAAAACGTTTAAGTTGTACTTGACGAGGTGCTTCAAAAACCAAATACGCTTCATATGAGTGAAGAAATGGAAATGGAAATGTAAAAACTACGTGAAGATGGTAAACTTCATTCGTTGGAAGCATAGTGGGGCCAAACTAGTGCTTTTGGACTTATACAGAATTAACAAATTTATTGTGTTTCAAATGCAAATAGCAACCGAGTCAAATGCTTTTATTTTACGATTACACATTTTTTTATTAAAAAAGCGTTTTTTTTTGGTTAGAATTAGTTTTTAATATAATTTATGAAATTTGAAATTTTCCTTTGAGCAAATATATTTTTGTATAAAAAAATGTTTTTTTTTATTTATTTATGATTAACTGAAGCTCACGTTGGCGTTTCCGTGTTTGAATCCTTAATACATAATCCTTGTACATATTTCCTGAAAATGGCCTTATGCCTTACATTCTGTCGGATTAGAGGAAGCGAATAGTAGTGCAGAAGGGAGAGAAGAGAGAGTTAATAAAGTAGCAGATTTTAAGGCCTTCGCTGCGCCTCTGGTGTTCAAGGGTCATGTTCATCTGCTAAAGGCAATGCTTCACTATCCAACATAATCGCACGATTTGTCGAATATGGCATGTATGCTCAAAAAGTAGGATAGTGTGTCTTTAAAAACCATTTCTGTGGGCAGATTTTTTTTTGACAAGTCGTAGGATTTGCAAAATCTTATGAAAATTTTCCTGAAATAACTGCTTTCATGTAAGCACAGTTGCATTTACTGCATTATATTTGTATGATAGTATGGCATATACAATGCCATTTTGATGCCATTTTGATGCCATTTTGATGCCATTTTTTAAAATAATATGGAATTATAATAAATTTTAGTGTGAAAAATCATACGACTGTGTAGGATAGTTATTCTTTAGTTCACTCCCAACGAACGGCGAAGGAGCGTGCTAAGATGAGTTTTATTGTCGTTATACGAGTATGTATGGGACTGGCAAGGCATTACTTAATGTTTAGCTGCCGCAGCTGTGTATCGAACCCACGCCCTTAGGCTTTTTTAGAAAATAATTAAATTACGTTTCAAGCGTGCTGCCATTAAATGGATCGGCGTTTTTTTTTCTTGCTTTCGCTACAAGCCTTTTAGGGTTGCTGCTGTGGATAATGAATCCAATGAAGGCTCCAATATTTGCAATATATTTTAATCTGAAAATGCTCCACCAAAATATGCTTCAGCATCGATTAAACATTTTGTTATTTTGTACTTTCTCGATTAATGGCTTTTTAAAACGGTTACTTTGTAGCTTTCAACGGAGAATCAAAGGAAAAAGCAAAACGAGCAGAAAAGAAATGACGCTGCCTGCCTCCCTTCAAAGCAAACTTTAACACGGGAATGTTCAGCTTCACTAACGCTGGGTTAAAATGTTGATCTCCAGTTACTACAATAAGGTTGATTGCATCCAGGTAAACAATTTCAGCCAAAAACCATTTATGATTTTATTCCTCTCCCCTCACCAAATCCCCCATCGTTTGTGTAAAACTATCCTTTCTTCATCTCTGCTATGCATTCGTGTGTTTTATCTCAATGAAAGCAGATGAAAAAATTTCGAAGAGGAAAAGAAAAACAAAACAAAACAAAAAAAAAAGAGAAAAGAAAATTAAATAAATCACTTTGACTAGCAGTTGTTGTTTGTGTGTGTGTTCATCTTTTCTACTCTGGCGATTTTTGTCAGTGAATTGAAAATACGCGTATTTTTTACTCCATAAAAGCACAGTAACATAAATTAAAACTTTCATATTCGAGTAGACTTCTTCCAGCCATACAAGCAACAAAGTCAAACAGAAAGTTGTTGTTACACTGTTATGAGCAACCACACAGGCACACATGTGTGGGCACTCTGGATGATGATGGGAGCTGTGTTACATACACCGGCACCTGGAAAAAAATTCATTTTAAATTGCAACTGCACTTAAACCAGCGTGGTCGTCATCATCGACATTTTTACAGCTGCTTTAGCCGTTGCTCTTCTTGTGGCCGGCCGTCGTTGGTTGCTGTCGGATTGCGCTGGAGTAGTTTTAACTGGGATGCCAGCCAACACTATACAACAATAGTTTTTAGCTTTAATGGCTTTATTGTTGTTTTCTTACCTGCACTTGCAATCATTTCATGAATATTCATATTTTCATTCAACATTTTTGTTTCCTCGACCTTTTTTTTTAATTTTTTTTTTTATTTTTTTTTTTTGCTTTTTGAGTCCTTGTTTGTGTTCCCCGTTTCAAGCGTTCTGTTTTAATGAAATTGCAAAACTTAGAAAAGGAGCAAAGAAAATATATGCAGGGATACAAGAGATAGTGAAATCGCAAAATTGCTGTTTGGAACTTTGAGAAATAAAATATTCAAAGGAAAATATTTAAAAACATGTTATGAGAAATTAAGCAGAGTAAAAATATTTTTAAATTGTTTGTGTGTGCCGTGCACGAAGTTTTGATCTGCTCGCAGACAGTTCGACTGAACTGCTTGACTTGAGGATGACTTTAATTTAACGACTTTTTTCAATGACAAGGACTATACACTGTGCTCTTCTCCACATACTCGAAATGATTCTGCGGGGTCTTACGGTTGAGGTTTTTTTTAATGGCAGAGTTTCACGGCAACTCGTTGGTATCGCAATCAATCGCAGTTATATTACTGTGTAGGATAAAATTGGTTTATCGATCTCAATTTTGAGATAAAAAAAATCTATGGACACTTTTAAAAATGTCAAGAATTGGGGAAACCAAAAGGAGATTCTGAAATTTTGTTAAATTTTTTATAAAAACTAGAAAAAAGTCGTGAAAGAGAGAAAAAATTTTATAATGAAAACAATCTTGCGAAAGACGACAAAAAATACGAAAAATTTTGAAATTTATGAAAAAAGTTTTGAAAAGAAATTGTTTAATGAAAAGAGGAAAACGATTTAAGAAAAATCTCCTAAAAAATATAATAAATACAAAAATGCAAAAAAAAATCGCGAAAAAGGAAAAATTGAAAAACAATTTTGAAAAGCACAAAATTCAGAAAAGGAAAAAGAAATTCTTTTTAATAAATTGAGTATTGAACTGAATAAATTGAATATATATATATATATAAAAAAAAAATTACAGCGACAAAAATCGTGTAAAAATTGCGATAAATAAAAAAAAGTCCACCAAAGAAAATGAAGCACAAATTTTTAAATTAAAAAGATTTAATTCTAAATGATTAATAAAATCGTCAAAACGTTAAATATTCAAAGTGAAGTGAAAAGAACATTAAAAATTAAAAAACGAGAAGGCGATTCAAAAAAGCGGCCTGCAAATAAAGGCAATGCTGCCAGATTTCTTTATAAAATCCTTTTTGGGGAATTTTTTAATAATTAAATTTACAAAACTGAACTGCTTATTGGCCGTGCTTAGTTCTGAAATAAAATACAAATCTGTTTTTTTATGAAAATTGTGTGGAAAATTTTAATAGAAGTCATCGATTATGTCTGTTCATGGTGGGCATGCTTCCCACATCGTAACTCCAATGCTGTTGAACTTGCAACTCTATACCTTTTTCAAAAGCAAAACTTTGCGGGTGGGGGGTGGTAAATTTAAAGTTCGTTAAGCCGAATATCAATTGTAAATTCTAATTATTTTCATTGTGTTGGTCAGCTCACTCACACGCAGGCATTCCAATGTGATTTGTGGCCTAGAAATCCTTTAAGCAAAATTAAACTCACCTCCCCCTTTTTAAACTTGAAATTTTTAATTGTTAATGTGGCAGTGGCAGTCACAGGAATTCAATGCTACGACAATGCTGACACATTTCCATACAAGTTGCCCCAGCAAAGCCATTCTACTCCTGCTTCGAAATAAATTTTGAGTTCCGTTACCATTCGAGAGCATTTTGTTGTCGCTACTCCTGTCACTGTCACTGTTGCTGTTGCTGTTACTGACAATAAAGCGTTTTCATTAACATTTTGTCAGCCATTAAAACTTAATTAATGCCGTAATGGCTTTTAAATGTGAGTATTCATGACAGTTTGTTTAACAAACACAACAGGGAACGTTGGGCCAATTTAATAGATACCGCCACCCAAAGGATGAAATTCGAAGTTAAGCAAAGAAGCCAAAGAAAAACGAAACAAAAATGAAACTGGGAAATTATGGGTTTTATCAATATCTCGACAAACGATAATGCTTAAGGAATTCGGCAACTGCTTTTTAATGGATTTTATTTCAACAGCTTAAGGGAAATTGATATTCAAGGAATTGAAGGGAAACGACTTGGATGCAAAAATATTTTCAAGGATACTTGTTTCTTGCTTGTCTAAGAAGTTTCTAAGCAAAGCACAAAACGATTTAATGTTTTTCAATTAATTCTAAGCCGATTATCACATGAGATATTAATAAAACCAAATAAGGATTTTTGCTCACTAGAGAATAAATTAATTAACAGAAGCTGTAACGAATCCGCTTAAAATTCTTAACTTTACAACTTGCCTTCATGCAATATAATTTACGGTGATTTATTAACATGTGACAATATTTCCTCACGGACTTTTGATTCGCCAAGTGAAAAAAACCTAAAGTTTAAAAGAAAAACCAAAAAAAAAAAAAAAAAAATAAAACAAAAATTCGAATATTCATTTCAGACAAAGTGAAATGAGACGAAGGAGTACAGCAACAGGATTAAAAGCATAAAAACTGAAGTAAGAAATTTTATGTGTTTGAAAATATTTTGCAACTGCAACAACATTTTCAAAAGAGATGAAGTGGCAAAGTAGCAAACCAACGAAAACTTTTACATGTTAAGCTTTCAAGCAAAACAACTATTTAAACACATTCGGCGGCACCGAAACACGTGTGCACTCTACATTACGCCACTACTATTGGGGGAAAGTATTAATTAAAGGGGGGCCGTTTGAAACAGAACTATTAGCATTGCGCAAATGCAAAGTAGACGGTCAGTTTCACCATAGAGGCAAGGAAAATTATGAAGGAATTCAAAAGGATTCGTTGCATTTTTGCGAGGCTTTTGGCGAAAAAAAATTTCTTTCTCCAAATAAATGAAAAGAAAGAAAAAATTCTTAAAACTTAGAAATATTTATTTATTTACTTATTAAAAAAAAAGGTGGCTGCTGAGGACATTTAATTTTCTGCGATTCGATACCACAAACTTAGAACAAAATGAAAGAAGAAACATTTTTTAAATTCAAAATACCATATTAATTAAACAAAATGTATAAAATGATATCCTTAATATCCTTAAATTTTGTCGCTACTCGCATGTTGAAGGTTTTTTAATTTTTTTTACAAAAATTCATGAATTTTAATAATATTAAACTCATGAAAGTCTTTGTTGCTGAAAAAAGAAAAATAAATTATGAAAAAGACTACTTACTATTCAGCCAACGAAGGAAAGAAATGCGCACATTCCAGATAAGGGTATCTTCTTATTACAAACTGGTTTATCCTGCACTATGCAGACTGATGTTTTATCCTTTAAGTTGTCTATAAAGGTGGTGTGCGATCTGACTACTTAAAACCATCCTAAGCAGTCATACGATTCACTCTTACGAATATCTGATGTGATTCCATCCTATTTCAAAAATCGCTTCCAAATCGCATTGTAAGGACCTCTTTATTACATAAAAACCTCACGGTAAATGCAACTCTAAATGGAATTTTCATAAATATTTGCAAATCATATGACTTGTCAAAAAAATCTGTCCCACTAATGCATTTTTAAAGCACAATATCCTATTTTTTCACTACATATGCATTATTTGACAGACCATACGATTGTATAGGCTAGTAAATCATGGCCTTTAGCGATTATTAAAAAAGAAAGAAGTTAATGAATCTGTATAAATATTGTTTGAATATTTTACTTAATATTGATTTGAGAGTATCCTTCGCCATCCTTCACTAATCCTCAGTCTTCCTTAACATATCCTCCTGGAACACTGTGCTGTTTTGCGGCTCGGAGCATTACATGAGCACGACTCAATATAAATATAAAATCAATATAAATCAATATAAAGTTTAGAGTTGGAAAAAGTTCAAACAAGGATAAAAGGATGCTCAAATGCAACCTGTAACCTGTAAGAAAAACTCTTTTTGAAAATAAAAATCATAAAAAATCTCGATTTGCTTAATTTTTATTATCGCTTTCTGTAATCAATAAAATCAGCATATTAGTCTTCTGTTTTCGGAATAAAAAGTTGAGATCAGTTGCTGCAACTGAAGTCCTTGAAGCAATTATATCACCAGAGATTGTAGTGAAGGGTGCCTGCCACAAGAAGTATGAAGCAAGAACTGCGGCAATCATTTCTAAGTAATTCAGAATACTTTTACAACCCGAAGGCTTAAAAAATATTTAATGTATTTTTTAAAGTTTTGAGGAGCTGCTCTAAACGAATTAAAAGGAAAACAAGAGCAAGCAAATGGCCATGCTAGCGGACAGACAGATGGTTGAACTCAGCAAACTAAGTTCTCGTTTAGGTATTTAAAACTACTTAAATCAAAATGTTTGACACACACAGTTTTGTTTCACATTTCCAACTGATTTGTGGATTTGCGAACATTAAAGAGTTGTGGCAGAAGTTTAACACGAAACGGAAACTAAAGAAGAATTCCCAATGACCCTTTTAAGGATTAATGAAAAAGTCCTTAAAACAATTTAATGCTCATTCTCGCTCACTTCAGTTGTTAAAATAACATTTTTAATTTATTCAAAAAAGTTTTAAATAATTTCTAGAGGTTTTATTGCTTCCGTTTTATTCGGCCATAATTACAGTCGGCCATAAATTTTCAAAATTGCGAATTTAAAATAGTTTTTACACATTTTTTTTTTTTTTTTAACAAATAAAAATGATAATCGTAAAACATTTTTAATATTCATCATTATCATTATAATACTTGATGACATCAACCTCAAATATTTATGGAATGTATTTTTAATTAATTCTCATACAGTGGCGCCGAAGCAAGCAAAATATTTTAAGAAAAAAAAAAAATATTATTAACAGAGGAAAAAAATAAAGAAAAAAAAAATTTTCCAACACACATAGCCCGAAGACAATAATTGTTTTGATTATTAGAATAAAAGCTAATTAAAAAAAAAATAATAATATGTCGCGAAGAATAAATATTTTTAAAAAAAAAAAACTTTTTAACCAAACTGTGAGTTTTTTAGTTTTTAAATTGCCTAATTCTAATTGCGAGAGCAGCAGACAATAGTGGGCAGTGTTGCCAATGCCGTATTAAGCTTTTCGCGATTTAATAATTTTTTTTTAACGCCAATAAGTATTGTTATAAATATTATGCTTTTGCTATTGAGTAACATTTGCAACAGCTGATTTTGCCAATGTTTTAGTTATTTTTCTACTGTTTATTTTAATCTGTAAAATCTTTCAAAAATTTCCTATACAAATACTTCATTTAATAAAATAATAAATTATAAATATATATTATTATATAATCTTTAATGTAATAATGCAATAATAATTTAAAGCAACAATATTGGCGCCAACAGTACTTCAGTGAACCAGTTATTACAGCGTTAACGTAAGCTGGCGTAACAGTGTTTAACAAAAATTTTTACTGAATCGCACTACAGCCCTCTTAAATATTTCAGTGTGAGGAGTTTCTCTGAATTTCTATTACAAATTAATTACTTGCTGTCAAGTAAACAATTAAAGGAAACGTAAATAAATTTAGTACAAAAAAAAAACATTAAATTTGACTTTAAACAATTGAATAAAATCGTATTTAATTTAATGTAATTAAATGCCGATTCATATATGTAGAAGCCATCATGCTTTGAACTATATTATTTCTATAAGTGATAACTGAAGTAAATACATACTTTTCAAATTTTATGCAACTTTTTGTATTTTAATGTAGTGTAACTATTTTCACTTTGTCATATCGTGCAACTCAGTGCACAATACATAGAAAATACAACCCTGCAAATAAAAATTTATCAGTTGTTTGTATAAGCGGTTGTATTTGAGCGGTTTTTTGACATTTGTAACAGATTATACCATTTCTATATACGTTACACGCTAAATGACAATGTCATTTTAACCATTTCTCTCTAAATAATTTTTTATTCCAAATAATTTTTTTTTTTTATTTTAATGACTTTTAAGATCTATGCCTTTATAGATTTTTAATATTTTGTTACTGCTTTGGGTAAATTATTCAGGAGAATACTAAATACAGATCGACTTTAAGACAGATTTTGAACCTACCGGTGCATTAAATACGAAATAAGGTCGTCGTGTATTATATTAAATTATATAATTATAATTACAATTCAAATAGAATTATTTTATATTAAATTCTAAATTTAATGTTTAATTTCCCTGAAAAAGTTACCCAAAGCGTTAACGCTATGTTTATGAAAAACAATATTTATAAGCAAAAAATATATATTATTTCTTGAGAAATAAAATATAAGAATATTATTTCTCATTTATGCCTTTGCTAGCCCACTGTGCATGTGCTTTATATCAACATATTACTTCAGCAAACATTGTAAGAGTATGCCTGACACTCGAGCAATAAAACAAACTGTAATTGCTACAAATGAGTTGATATTTATTTAAAAATAATAATAATAATAATAATAGTAATTACAAATAATAAATAAATAAGCAACAGAAATGAAAATAAAAAAAATTTATTAAAAATATGCACGAGTGTAAATGAATTAATTATATTTCGATTACAGTTTATGCTCAACATTAGCAGAATTAAAATATCACATGCTCCTTATATTGCGATTGTTTGAGTTGATCCTGTGTAACACGTGCTGTTGCTGAACTTGTGAAAAATTTAGGTCGAAATGTTCACCCGATGCCATACAGTGGGGGCTGCTTCTGTCCTGGAAAAATGTAACAAAATTTTAAAACAAATAAAAATGAAAGAATGCCAGAGAAATTAGAGGATATTTGCAAATTTGTGAAAGAGACCACAATTTAATGAGTTTGGTTGGCCAGGACGAAGCATTTGGCAAAAATTAAATATAATGATTTTATATTTTGGAATAAATGCTGTTGCTCCATACGGCCGCAGAATTTTCATTTCTGTTTATTCAACAGGAGCACGTGCTGGTGTTGCAAACAAATAAATTTATAGATAATAATTGAAAAGTGATGGAGACTGAGGGGGAAGAGGAGTGTGTTTGCTTTAAGCCAGATTTACAACTGGTCTGTATGCCCACCTGTAATTTATTTAAGTATGTTTGTTGGAAAATATTTAACTAATTAATCCAGTTCCATTGTTTGTTTAAGAGTGTGTGGGTCTCTCTCTCTCTCTCTCTGTGTATGTGTGTGCGTGTGTGTAACGATTTGCGTTTTGTGTTCGGTTGGCTTCCTTGCTTGATTGCACTTATTATTATTTATGTATTTTATGAATATAAATTTATTATTTTAGTTATTTTCTGTATTTATTTCAAATGGAGAATCTATTGTTGCATTAACAGTGTTTTCCCTTTATTATCCTTTTGTCTCAGCAGTGAGTTTATTTGAAATATATGATGCTCCATTTCGCGTAGTGATAAATTTCTTTAATTTGCATTATTTCAAATAAAAGAACTAAAGAAAGCTTGCAACAAAACTCAACTCCTTAAGAATGCAAAGAATTTTTTAAATATTTATTTCATTTTATTATTGCTTTCACATTGAGATTCTTCTGTATGGGTTGGTGTTTATGTGTGTGTGTGTGTGTGTGTGTGCTTGTTTGGAAATGTGTGTCAATTGCTTTTAAATATAAAATATTTCTTATAAAAATAAAACAATGTTTTCATTCTTAAACACTGAAGTATCATTAAAATAACATTAAAACCTGAAGATTACCAAGCAAAGAAGAAAAAAACCGTGTAACGAGGAAACGAAGTCTCATTATTTACAAAAGAGAATAAGTATTGGAAATCAAAGTGTAAAATATCCTTGAATTTTTTTTTCCACAATATTTTGTTGTGTTGTCATTACAATATAAAAAGTGTCGTTGCATTTGTGTGTGGCTCAGTAATTTGCTACGTACTTTGTTTTTCCTTAAGAAATAATCCTTCAATATCCTTGAATTGAACAGAAACACACTCGCACACTGTGGGGTTCATTTAATCGCAGATAAATTCATGTTTTTGGTTAAATTACAATTTGCCTTACAGAAAGAAAAAAAGAGGAGGAGAGAGAAAAGTACTAAGTATGTGTAGCTTGCTTTTACAGTGGCTGACAAAAATTACATAGCTACAGAAACAAAAAAAAATTATATTTCCGTTTCCGATTAACACGAAAAGTCCAAAAAAAAAAATAATAATATCTGATGAGCTTATAAAAAAGTTTTTTTTATAAAAAAATTCTCATTATTCTTTCAATATTTTTTTTTGAATTTTAAAAAAATAGTTTCAATTAAATAAAATTTTATTTAATTAAATTTTTGAATAATATTAATTACAAAAATCGTGTTCCACTTGTGAGACCTGAAAGGCAGGAAACTAAGAACTGGCCAATGATACCAGGAGAGTGAACGATCAGTGATTAGCGAGCTTGTGCTCGCGCAGCTTCTGTGTGCGAACCATGTGCTAATCACATTGAAATTATTTGGCATTATTATTATTCGGAAGGCCTTTCAAAGATATTTTGGCAATATGTTGAATGGCAGGCATCTTGAAAGTACGTTCAAGATCAGTCTGGCTTACCCAGCTCCCACCTTAAAAGCGAGATAATTACAATGGAATCGTCATTGAACCAATTTCATTGGAACAACTTGTAGGAGTTGTTATTCAGGATTTCAAATTTCATGCAAATCCTTTAACCGCTTTCCAGCTTTTGCCTGGTTATTGCTGAACAGTTAATGCTGGCCTATGTTTATAGCTCAAGTCCTTTTTTATCAACAATTTTTTTTTTTTTATTTCAAAAAATTTCGCTCCAATTAATAAAATATTTTTCATTCATTTCGTTTCGTTTCAAAAAGCAACGTATATGTTAGTTTTGTTGCAAGAAGAGGCTTCAGTAAATCTCAAGCGATGTATCCTTTTCGTTATTCACTATTTGCTAAAATGTCCTGTGAACTCTGGTATGTGCGTGTAAATAAGAGGTGTATAATGGTTGATGTTGTGTAAACATTTCCTTTTTAATGTTATTTAAAAATGCTCCTCTGCGTATACGTTCGGATTACATTTTGCCGCTTCCTTTTACCAACTGAAAAAAAACAACAACAACAACACAGCAACAAAAATATGTATATAAACTGAAAACTTATTCAGAAAAGAGAAGTCGGAAATAAAAAATAAAAAAAGGATCATTTGGAGAGCAGGTAAGTATTGCAAGTATTCACTTGCGTAAATATTTTTCGCTTTTCTTAAATGCATACTTTTTATGCCGTCGTCTCTTTTGTTTTTGATGCAGACAATTTTCTGTTTTTTTCTACCTTTTTTTTATTGTTGTATGTAAAGGACTGTAAATTGTTGCTGTTTGTTTTTGTTGTCGTATGTGTCAATAAGGGTGTATATGTGCGAGCTTCTGACAGTGCTTTCTATAGAAACAGTTTTTATAAAATGGTTTTCTGCTTCTTGCTCTGATGGTCTTTGCAGGCAAGCTATTAACGTTCTGGCTGTTTCGATTCATCTCGCTTTTGTTTTTGTATTTTCTGCATCATGAATCTCCTGCTGCAAATGTGAACGTATCGGCGGTGTTGGTATTTTGTTCGGTTGGTGCAATTTTTTTTTATATGTTTTCATAATATTTTAGAGGTGTGAGCACGTAGTAGGGTACACAGAAAGTGGTGGTGCTCATAGAGGTATAAATTTTCCCGCACACCTTGTACTAACCCTCGTATACAAAGAATTGTATGGCATAAAAAAATGCTTCGAAGCCAGCTTTAAAGGTCATGTGCTGTTTACTTTCTGAATATACATTTTCTTTTTTTAAATCATTCTAATTTGTTCTAAAGCAACTGTTACCTTATTCAAGTGTTGCTGTGTGTACATAAAGAGTGCAGCTCAGATTTGTGTTTCATTAAAATCTGTCGTCCTTATTCACCTACTGGTGATGCTTGGGCGTGAGCGGTAGCAGCAGCGTCTATGTATGTGTGTGTGTGTGTGCTTGAGAGTGTGAGTAGTTGCTCATGTAGAGCAGGTCTTTTAGTACCGCTTTTTATTACACATTTTCTGTTACTGCTGTTTGTTTCTTTGACGTTGCTCGTTTGAATGCAATTCATTTTCTTAAGTGCAATTTTCATTTTTCATGTGTGTTTTCGTAAGAAGTTTCTTTTATTATTGTTAAATATATAAAATGGAATTCGTGTGAACATATTCTTGTCGTTATTTTACTTTTTATTCAGATAAATAAGTTTTGATATGTGCAGCAAGTATTGGCCTCTGCTTCTTGCTGCTGCTGTTATCTCAAGTTGCTTTTCAACTATTTTTTTAAGGTTACAATTTCATTATCTTCTCCTTGATGACTTAAGCAAACATGCAATCAGTTACTGATATTTAATGCCAACCGTTTGACATTGAAGTATTACAACAACAACAAAAAAAGGATACTATGGGCGTTTAAGGAATATTTATGTGTCAATCTCATTGATTTGACTATTTTTTATTTAGTAAGCCAATAAAATTAAACTTTCACCGAAAGGGGCAAAAAATTAACCAAAAATTGGCTTGAAAATAATATTTTTCTATTGAAAAAGTACTTTTTAGTGAAAGTACTCTTCAAGTAATGCTTGCTTTGAAAGGGATTTTTTATGAAGAGAATTTTTGAAATATATATTCTTTTAAAATCTTTAAAGGAGAGTATTTTAAAGAAAGTATTGCTTAAGAGAAAGTTTTAAAATAACCGGCTCTTTAAAATGTACTTTTTAATAAAAGTTATTTTTATAGAATCTGCGCTCTACTAATGTACCTTAGGATTGAAATGAAAAAGTATTCTATAAAAAGTACCTATAAAGTTTTAATGAAATCACCTTCGAAAAGTTACATTTTTAAAATCTTTGAAGTAGGTTTCAAAATATAATTTATGTCGTTTTGAGAAAAGTACCTTTTAAATGGCATTTTTTGTACAAACGAGCTTCAATAATAAGATTTATTTAAAAAAGTACTTTTTCGTAAGAAACCATGTAAAAAGTACCTTTGAAAACATGTGGGATTGGGAAATAAAATTATTAGATACACTTAAAGAAAATGAGAAAAAGTACCAAATCACAGCAGGCCTTGAAAATGTTCTGGTACGATGTTGGGAGCTTTAAATAAGTTTTTAGAAAAAATGTTTTTTCCAACGAACGAATGATTATTCGCTTTTGAAAGAATATGGTTTATATAACTGTATACCTCCCAGTAGAAAAGTTGCCATCAATGCTTTCAAGGCAATACAACTTATATATGTAACTGTGTGGCAAATACAATCCATTCTCGGCAGGCGAAACTGTACTAAAAATATAAAAAGTATTACATTACTTAAATCTTTGTGTTGCCGTTGGTTATTAAACACTTAAAACAAAACAGTTAAAGTTTTCCTTACAAGGATATTCAAACTTTAATTGAATCCTTTAACTTTCTTTGTTGCTTTATTGCCATGCTCTCTTCGGATGTCTAGTGAAATCATAAAAATCAGTGTGCAATTGTAACATGAAAGCAGAAAAAATAACAATGGCGGGAGTTGCTGCGTAGGAATTAATAAAACCACGCAAAATGGCCATCAACAATATTACCCACCGACCGACCATTGTGTTGTATAGTTCATAAAAGTGTCAACAACTCTGCGGTTGTTTTCACACAACGCACGCTTAAGTCTGCACTTTAGTGGGCTCTTATTTTTTTATTTTTATTTTTCGTTTTTATTCCATCGCTCAGTTAACTCGTTGCAACTTTTTAGTATCTAGATATTTTTTTAATAAACATCTGAATGCTTTCGGCTTGTGTGTATGGGTGTGTGCGTGTGTGTATTAGATAGTTTGGTCAAGTACCACAAAAGTCATTCGGTTGCAAGCATCTAGCAATATGTGAGTAGGCCCAACCAGGGAAACTTACTAACCCTGACACATACGTGGACATAAAATCAAAGGGAATAGTGTAACAAACAGCCAGCGACAAAAAGTTATTGCATATAAAACGAAAAGAATGGCCCACTGATAACAGAAAGTGGCAGAACTGCAGAACTGCAGAACTGCAGAACTTCAGACGTTAAAGGGCATCATAAAACAAAATCAATAGCAAAAATGTCACAAATGCAACTTGCGAGCATTGCAACCAGTGGTGGGCAGTAATCTAGAGTGAAATTGGGCGGGCCCATTGGCATGTGCCAGGACTGTTGCAATATCCTTGCTAGTATTTTTCTTGATTTTATTAATATTCGTTATTTTCTCTTTCTTATTGCAAAAATAAAAGAAATATTTGTATATAATATATGTAAATGTTTACTTCCACACCACTGTTTACTCATTCTCCAATATGTAGAGAATTCCCATTACTGTCACATTTTCCTTAAGACTGTTGTGCGGTGCTCTGAAAGCCTTTACTAACCGTATGCTTATTGAGGTTTGCAAAATAAACCAAATATGAAATATTGGCCCTTTGCCATACTAGATGGTGTCTACATGAATTTGAACATACATAAGATTTACATAAGATTTACTTTTAATTATAGTTGTCAATTAAATTTTTGGTGAATGGCTTAGCTGCATTGCAATACATATACATGCTCTTACATATCAGGCATTTACAAGGACATTTAATTTTTTTCGAATAATTTCAGTGAAATGATTCGAAAGTCTTGTCTCTGTATTAATTTCTGAAATAAAAATCACTTTTATGAACATATAAGAAATCCTGTCATGTACTTGCATTTATAGAAATCGAATGAACTGCCGAGTTTGAGACACTGTTGTAAATTATTTCCTATTTCTTAGACATGATTACAGCTTAAATGGAATTTCTAGAATGGAGCATATAGGCCTCAAGGACACACCTTCCTATGTCCTTAGAATAGGTTTTGCACAAATATTACAAATTTGTGAAATTAACTGGCAGTTTGTCTTTCGGAGAAAGTAATCTTGAACTGTAAATAATCAAAATAAATTTTGGGCACATCGAGATTTAGCCGTTTACAAAGCCAACTAAAATACAATAATATAATAATAAAATAATAATAATTTAATATTAATAATTTGTTATTAGAATGTGGAATTATGCAATTGAAAGTCTAAATTTCATTTAGAACCGCCGCCTGAAATGAATTTTTTTACTTTTTATATCCTTCAGCGTATGTCCGCTTTCAAACTTCCTGATTTATGCAGTTTTATATGCACACATGTGGGACATCCTTCGGCATACGCAAAACACTTGTACGTACATGTGCTTCAATATGCGTGAGTGTGATTCTTATTTTAAAACGCATACGTGTACAAATTTATACGAGTATAAGTGGGTTGCCATTTGTGTTTGTTGTGGCATTGGTTAGATTATCCTTTTCATTTGTATTTTTCTTTTTCCTTTTTTCTTGTTTCTTTTTTTTTTGTTTTATTAAAGTTCGATTTCTCTTGTGTGCATGCCTGCTAATGTATTTGTGCGTGTGTGTATTGGGATTTGCATATGAGTTGAAAGTTTTATATTTTCTTTTCTGGATTTTTTTTGTTCCTTCTTTTATGTCAACCATAATCTCTAAACATAAAAATGTCATTTTGTGTGTGCAACTGTTAAGCAAAAAGAAAAAAAAAAACAAAAAAAAAAAAAAACAAGTGGCAGAGGTCAATGCAACAGCTTGCACTGAAGGCAGCAAAAGACATAAAAAAGTTAAATGCATGTTTATTTTTTCTTCCATTTATTAAAATTAAAGCTGCACGATTTAAATATTTATAGTTGATTTTATTAAATGGAATCAGCAATATGAGCCAAACATAAAATAATTTAATTAAAAAAATACTGTAGACAATAAAATAAACGAAATGTATTTGAATGTGCAAATGCCTGATATGAAGTTAAAAATGAAATAAAAGGAGCTTCAATAAATTTGGCGCAAATTTTGGTTGTAGGAAATAAACATAGTCGGGTTTACATATTTAAGAAAATGTGGCAACTCTAAATGGCTAAACCAGCCGATAAAAATTACAGTTAGAAAGAATTTTTTATTAACTCATTACACAGTTGTTTTTTAGAAAAGGTGGAATCTAAAGCATAGCAACTTAAAAAAGTATGGCAACTCTGATTAAACCAGCCGATATAACTTACAGTTAGAAATAGTTTTTCTTTAACTTATGACTCAGTTGCTTTTAAGGAAAGGTGAACTTAAAAGTATGGTAACTTAAGAAAATGTGGCAACTCTAAATGACTAAATCAGATGATAAAAGTTACACTTAGAAAGAGTTTGTCTTTAAATCATTAGCCAGTGGTTTTTTAAAAAAGGTGGAGTTAAAAGTATGGCAACTTAAGAAGTTCTTTAAACTTAAGGCGGCTCTGTTTTTAACTTATTGCACAGTAGTTATAAACAAAAAATATATTTGCTAATAAAATTCTACTTTTGTTTAGTGCTGAGTGGCAAGAAAAGCCTCTGGCATATTGCGTGGGGGAATCCCCCGTCTCTTTTTTTTTGGCTTTTTTATTTATTTATTTTATATATATATATATATTTTTTATTAATTTTTGTTTATTTACAATCAATTTTTACAATAATGAGTAAATTTTATTATATTTCAAAAGGAAAAAAGAGAAAGAAACCTAACGTAGGCTATGAAGCTTCAGCAAGCTTAATAGCTTAAATAAATATTAAGTTCTAATATTGATTTAAAAAAAATAACAAAAATAAATAAAATAATAAATAATAAAATAAATAAAAATAAATTTATTTTCTGTATGCTATGGTAAATCTAGTACATGAAATCTGTTCAGTCTTCTTACTTTTTCTGTAAGAAGACTGCAAGTCTTTTTCTGCAAGTATGCATTACTAATGGCATTTTCTTTTCTACAAAAAAAGGCAACTTTACCAGCAGGGAGGACAATTTTGTGTTCTTTTCCCGAAAATGTGTTGCCCTGTGAAAGGGTTGCGTGTTCTTTTCTAAAAATTGTTGCCATTTCGCAGTGCATTGCACTTTTGCCCTGAGCAAATCAACAGGGCAAAAATTGCCCTGTAAAACACATGGCTTTAATTCTTACCAGCGTTACCAGACAATGTTCAAAAAATGTCCTTTGAGTGGAAAGAGTCAGAAAATTAGATTTTAATTATTATTTTTGTATCTGGTAAGCAATGCCAGATTATAATTATATGAGATATTAGAATAAAACATTTTTAGTTTCTCAAGCAGATGAATTAGTAATCTGGCAACTGAATATTTTTGTTTACATATTTCATAAAATATACATATATTTTTTGCTATCAGCTGTTAAAAAAAGGCATTGCACTTTTTTCTAATTTGTGTTCTGTTCGTTTCTCGTTATATAAAAAATTGCACTTTCACACGGGGGGCAAAACATTTTAAAAAGGCACCTTTTCACAGGGTAACATTTTTTATGTAGAAAAGAAAACGCCATAAGTCTATTTATTTCATCTCTAATCAAAGGTATTTTGAGGTGTTTGTGAATTGGTTTATGTGTCACAAACCAAGGAGTATTGAGCATTATTTTATATGATTTGGATGTTTTTTTAAAGTTTTGGGTGTGCGTCCAATAGGTTAAAAATAATTTTTTTTTTCTCAAAATTGCGGTTTTAAAATAAAAGTTTAGAATAAAAGAATAAAAATATGTATCATTTGAAACATTCCAGCATTCCAGTGGTGTTGCTTCCTTTATTATGAATTGTGAGACTGCCCTCGTAGACTGTACCCTGCAAGTTGAAATTATATCTGACACTAGTTCTTCTTCCTCACTTGCATTACGACCTGGAAACAGTATTTCCAATTCCAGTTATAATTAAATTGTCAAAATATTTCTGTAGATGCAAATTGAAGTTCGAATCCATTCTAAACGACACTGTGCGGTAAAATTGAAGTTTAGAAAAATTATTTTCTAATAGAAACCACAAAACTTTTGTGAGTGAAACCATATGCTACGGCATAAATATTTTAAAATAATACTTCAAGCCATAACTGGATTTTCCAAAAAGAGTTGAAAATTGTTTTTTTGTTTTCTCTAGAAAACTAAAAAAAAAGTATATCTTTTATTTGAACAGGTTTTAAAAATGCGGTCCTTGCTGTTGCTGGCCGGTCATCTGGCCTGGGTGTGTTAATCTGTGGTAATGTGATACGACCGCAGTCAAAGTTATCCGAACGCATAAGAAACTCACTTCCTTTGGCCTCTTCTTCAGTCGAATTATTATTATTCTTTCTTTTTATTTTAATTCCTACAGACTTTTTGACTGGGGCATTATTAATGTTGCAAACAACAACATTGACACAAATCAAGATACCAGTCAAGATAAATATTTATTTAGGCTGCAAAAAGGCCAAAACGAGGAGATAAAAAGTTCACAAGCTGATTTTGGTTTCAACGTTAACATCTCTTCTGGTGCACACTTCGCTTTACTTTTGCTTGAGATCAAGTATTTTGTAAAATTTTCAAGGATATTTTTTGTTTTCCTCTCTTGTACACAGACAAAAGCCTTAAGACAACTTTAAAATACGAAGGAATTGCTTTATGGAAGCATAGCAAAGAATAATTAAATGAAAATTGTAACTATTGCACCACGCATTGGTTCCGGTGCAACAAAAAAAAAAAAAACAAAAAAATTAAAACAAAATCCTTTAGTAAAAGTTTCATATCCTTCGGTTTTTTTTCTATTGCACTACACAGAATGAAGAAAAAATTTACATATTATTTGCATTGAATTTGAAATGCATTAAAATGAAATAACCAAAGAAACTTATTTAGAGTCTTAAGCAGCGTAATATTTTAATACTTTTCAGCTTAACGAAGGCACGTCGCAGTTATTGTGCAAATGAGCAGGGAGAGAAATAAAAGGGCAAGTAAAGATTAAAATAATTTTAATGAAATGAGTGCAATTTATAATTTATGATGTTTTCATTTTCTATTTTCTAATTTTTATTCTTTTTTTTTTGGAAAATTCAAAAAGTTGCCAAGAAAAATGAGTAAAAGAATGAGAATTTAGAAAAATAATAAAAAATAATTTTTTAGCACCTAAAAGTAGGCCAAGAGATTTCTTTGCTAGCAGGCGGTGTTGCTAAATTAGCGACATTTTAATTTCATTTGGGGTATTTTACAGTTTTTGTTTGTTATTAAGCTTAACTTAATGCATCTTCTTCAAGTTCTTAATTCATCCTGTAAGTAAAGGACATGATACTCTGTGTTGCATAGCAACAGTTTATAAGAAATAATTGCCGCTTGCAAAGCAATAACCAATAACCAAAACAATTTTGAAGCATCTCATCTCGGAATTTTATCCTTTTCTCGGCTTTCATATATTCTTCTTTGCTTTCCTTAATGCTTATGGACTCGCATTCGTATTTTCTTTCCCTCTGTCTCTAAAATATATTTTCAAACGCTCCACGAGAGAAGCCGGGAAGAATAGGAGACGGAGGAGCGCAAAACTAAAAGCAGACGAAAATAAGAAAAATTCCCATCAGGAGTTGAATTTTAGATGTTTACGAAATTTAGCAATTTCTGTTTTATAATTTTACAAAATGTTGACATCACTGAACAAACCTTAATTACAAAAACAAATAGAATGGCATATTTTAAATCTCCCAGGATACTGCAATTCATATCTCTCGTTTAAAACACTACAGATTATTCCCCTTTATTGTATCTTAATATTTAAACAAAAAGCTTTTTTTTTGTGTATTCTTTCAAAAAGGGCAATAGAAAAGAATTTTTGCAATTCTAGGAAATACTGCCCCTACACAGATTGATGCATTGATGGTGTCCTGTGAGATAACACAATCTCGCTCCAAGTGGAATATGAAATTTTTATTATTTCCGCAGCATGTTTATGTTTTGAATTGCAAATTCAGCAAAAAATAAAAAATAAAAGCAAATGGAAATGGAAATGGTTTTGTAATTGCAGAAAATTAATAAATATTTTGTAGGAGAAAAAGCTTTTAAAACTAAAAGCAACATCTGGAAATTAATAAAAAAAAAAACATTTTCTCTAAAGGCGTAACAAATTTGAAATCGAATATATTCAATGCCAGTGAGTCCTGTCATGTTTCAAAAAATATTATTCCAAGTTGCTTCATTTTATTTTGGCCACTTGAGCTGAAAGAAAAAGGACTATGTTCTGTTTTGTAACGCTGGCCATGAGCTCATAACTAAATCCCACCACATTTTGTCGAGCACAATTAAAATGTTAATCAAGTAGATTACGCGTACAGCACGTAAATTGGCATTTTTAATTTCCTTCATTTGACTCAACATTTTCAAAAGATCCTTGCAAACGTTTTTCTTTTGTGTTTCTTTGATTTTTATAGAGTTTCCATTATCAGCCATTAGACAAACTAAATATTGTTGTTCGAGAGACAGGGTGGAGCAGCAAGGAGATGAAATAATATGGAAGAGAGAAAATTTGGTGAATTATATTGGAAGTGAAATAAAACAAATTTCCCAGCTAGACTTATACTGGTTGCTGCTTTACCAGCTGCGTGATACTAATCTGTCACGTATACGTCTTACGTGGTCTCATGATTTCAAAATGCATGTGAATCCTGCAGTATTTTCCTCTCTGGTTTCTAAAACATTTCACTACTCTCCTTTACACTAAATACTATCCGAAGATGGTGCTCCTCGCTGGTAAACATTAACCATATCCAGTTACATGGTTCTCCATCTGAACACCAGCCAGCTCGTATACTCGTATTCCTGTACTTGTGCGAGCTACTCTCCACTGAAATTTCATTTTCTATTGCAAGTGGCATTACTGTCATTAACATTATAGACGTGTTATACAATAATGGTTAATGATTATGGTGTTGGTTTGCAGAGTGTTCATATCTTTTACTGCCATCTCCTTCATTGCCATCTCCTTGTGCACTCGTATGGGTGCTGCTTTTAGTTTTTTTATTTTTTATTTTTTTTTTTTTTTTGTGTGCACTTTGCGTGCGTGTAACTGAATAAGTAAAGCGTAGTGGTTTGGAATATAAATTTTGGTGTTCAGACACATGCCGAATCTAATGAGACTGATGATAATGGCTTGTCACGCTAGTAGTTGTGTTTCTATGTGTGCTCGCATATTTGCCCTGCTGACACTCTAACGGGTATAATAAATGTTTCTTGTGTGAATGTTATCGCTGTTTCATAATGATGACATGTTTGTGTGCTTCTGCTCACACCTTCATTACTCCTTTTCTAACTGTTGTTAGAGGAGTGCGGTTAAAATCACAACTGAACACAATTAGTTTGCCCTGTCAATGATTCTTTATGCATCGCACCTTAAAGTAGGCAACAGAAATTGTGCCAGTAACATCAAGGTCTGCACTTAAATTGTTTTTGTAATTTTATTTCATTCCGTTTCCGTTTTGTTTAAGCCTGCAATAAACTAACAAAAACTTTTTAATTGCACTTCCTTATTTGTTTTGATTTAGAAAAATTATTTTGTAACATGGCAAAGCGATTAAAACGCAATAAGATGTTTTGTGCTTTTTTTGATGCTTTTGCAAGTAACACAAAGCGAAGGAAGTTTATAAAGTGTGGCATAATAATTTCTACAATGTTGTGCGAATGACACAACATGTTGTCAACAGTAAAATACTTTCGCTAACGGAGTCATTAAGTAATTAAGTTGTTATAAATTCAAAATGCGAATTACAACATAAAAACGCCAAAATCTCAACAACTATACGCTGCTTTAGCATACAAAAAAGTTCTGTGTAATATTTCTTTTGTATTCTATCGATTTGTAACTTTCGCTTTGCCTGCTGAAATTATCAAGTCTTCGTTTAAAGATTAAACTAATAATGTAAGTTGTTAATATTTAAAAGCATAAACTCTGCTCTTCTAATTATCTCATCATTTTCCTTTTCTTCAGAGCAATTTCTCTTAAACATTAAATATTTTCTAACTCTATTAACAAAATAGCTTCCTAAATACATCGCAGCTTATGAATAGTAAAATAACAACAGCGTTAGTTAAACATTCTTAAGAGTGTATCCTTTAAATATCCTTTCGCTTTGTAACATTTTCATTGTGGGAAAGTGAAAATGATCTAAATTTGAATTAATAAAATATTGAAGTGGTTTTTCTTTTAGGGAATACTTAAATGAACTAATACTAATCGATTAAAAATATTCGAGATGAATATATTTTTTCAAAAATAAAAGAATGAAATAAATCAGTTAGACAAGCAATTCAGTTCATCATAGCAAATATAGGCTTCCTATATTGTAGAATTCAGATCATTTAACTTTGTAGTATATCATATTTTTCTATAGCAGCTGCTTATTCGAATGAAAATTGTTAAAAAGATGTGTAATTGAAAATTTATTCATACACAAAATATGAAAAATATGTATCTGAAATTCTTACAGGATTCAATAAAGATTATATTCGAATAAAACTTTTTCGAATAAAATGTAATCGAAAAATTATGTAGTTACGCATTCCATATTGAAAACTTTTGCGGCACTAGAATAATTCGAAAGTATTACATTGATATGAGCGCAAGAGTTACTTTTTCAATTCTCAGAATCCCTAATAACTCCATTGAATTATTCTAACATTATAGCCACTATCTGCCACTTAGGGAATTTAGCGCCCTATGGTTCACTTAGCCACTCTATGAACTGCCTCTTCTATACCCAATCGACAGACCTTACCCCACAAGGCACCCATTCTCTTCAGATGGTATCTAAATTTAGCAGGGTCAGTAACTAGCGCCTCCATACTTGAAAATCTTAGGTGCCTTTGGCGTCATAGGCTCTTTGAGTATCAGGCATGCATGTTTACATATTATTGGAAGCCACTCACTGTATAATCGTGATTCTCATCATACTTTCCTGGAGTTCGTATCTCAAAACAGTGACTGCAGATGAGAGCCCACATAGACATGGATTCCTTTTAGGAATGATGCCTTATAAGTTTCAGTGTAGGTGACTGCACCAATTCACCAGTTGTGCTTTGAAAGGAGAATTTCCCTACCATCCATTAAATAGAATTAATAAAATAAGAAATTATAAAATTAAATTATCTGTCCAATATTAAAATCCTTAGATGGCACTTCACTTTCATCTCTACTGTACATTTTTAATTTAAAACCGCCTGGACCAGACAAATTATTTTTATTTGTACTCAAACTTAATTATTTGCATCTTCTAGAATTGCATATTAAATAAGATTGAATGGAAAAGATATTTTGTAAAAATATTTCTAATATTTATAAGTAATAAATAAAAAAAGTACGTTAAAAAAAACTTATTAAAACTTCTAATTGCTCATTAAATGCAATTTATTTTAATGAGAGAAAGTTTTTTTCAAAAGTAAAACTTTGTAAAGTTCAGTATATACCCCAAATGAATGTGTGATATAATATTGGTTACACTCAAAAAAAAAAAAAATTAATTGTTTTCATACCACTCTTTATTTATTCAGCCGTTTGAGTAAAATGACTCTATAATTTGTCTATTAAATGAATTTAGCCACTACATGCCAAAGAGCTGGAGGTCTGCAGTAATATGAAAGACACATATGTATAACAGAGAAGGGTTTAGGATGACCCCTAGAGTTTCCTGCGATACTAGATGTAAGACAAGTAGGCAAATTAGTATTAGACAGAGATTAGTAATGAATCAACTGAATCACTGCAACTACTTTGGTGATAAATAAACTGGCCTGATCTGGCAATAAATCACTTCTACTGGCGATATGATCGGAGAGCTATTGCCCAAACAAATAACTTGGCGACGAACGTACATTCTTAAGCAGCAAATAATGCCACCAAACAGTGAAAGCTTGAATACTTTTCACAAATTTAATCTTGTCTAAAATGATTTGTAATATTTTACCAGCATAATGGCTTTGAAATGTTTCCATTATCCCCGCAAGGGGGAAATAGTAAAGCACACGTTTATAAATCACGGCGGCCAGTACTCTGTCAGCCTAACCAATAGCCAGTCATTGTTTTATATTAAAAAAATTTTTGTTAATACAAAGTCATGTGGTTTGTATTGCAAAACAATTCAAACAGGCAAAAAATTCAACTTAAAAAGAATTAAATGAATTTTGAAAGCAAAATTAAAAAAAAATACACACACATACACATACACACAAAATGTAATAAATTATGCGTCAATTAAAAGGAAAAACCAGAGTATTAAACGGAAGAAGAGAACACATATAATACTTACACGTATGTATATGAAATGTAAAAAAGGATTCGAAAACCTCTGAAAATGATTTTCTGTAAAATTTGTAATTTTGAGAATTTTGATGAAATTTTCAACAAAGCAAAAGCCACAATAATATTCAGTCAGTATAAAACTGTGGTAGAGTTTAAACAGCATTTTGTGGCAGATGCATGCAAACAAGGCAGAAGCTGCAGCAACAATAACAATATTCTTGAACACAATGCGAATACCGCAATGCCATGATAATGTGCAAAAAAGTTGCAGGTATGGCAAACACCAGGCTCGCCAATGTTTTAATATATTTTCATCAGACGTGTAAAACGTATATCTTCTCTTAAAAAGTGTGTTCTGAAAATACTCTCTCTGAGCAACAACTCATTTCGAGAATACTGGAGAAAGTTATACACCACGAAGCACTGTGGTCATGAAAAGAGAAAATAAAAATATGGCAGTGATGGCAAACCGGCTTGGCAACACTTGCAATTAATTTAAGCACAATATTGTTCTCGATTGCCTTACAGGGTAGCAAATTGGAGCATCACACAACCAATAATTGATACATTGTGGCAATTATGTGATTCTAGATTTTGAAAAAATTTGTCACATTTTGTGACTGCTGCAAAAACCGACTGTTTTTTTTTATATATATTATATAATATATATATATATTATTTAATGTCTTTAAAGAACAAATAGTTTAAACGATATCTAAATTGCAAACTTAAAGCTTAAGCTTATTTTAAAAACTTTACTGGTTTATTGCCCGCAAGTCATGTAAAATATAAATTATTTGATTATACATAAGAATTTTCATTTTATTACATAAATTTTGGTATCGACTGTACTTAATTTTCATATTTTTATTTTTTATATAAAATAGTGAACAGTCATAAACCAATTTCTTTTAAATGTTTCGAATGCTCTTGCCAAGTGTACGTCGAATATGCGAGTGCCAACAGAAAGACAGTTTTCTTTAACACTTTTTTCCTTTCCTTGGCCATATTTAAAAAAATATTTTCTAGCTTAAAAAAAATTTTTTTTTCTAAGCACAAAAGTCTGATTTTGTTGTACAGTGTAATTATTATTGTTATATTTTACCTCCAAAAATAGTCGACTCTATTTGTTTTAGTCTTCAATCCAAAAGGACTAACAAGAAAGACTACTAAGAAAATTAATATTTAACAATAATTAATATGTAATATGTGGCCATTATATGTAACTGCCCCTACCCTCCCCTTTCCACCAGCATGATGTGCACCTGCATAAATGTGCGCAAATATAATTTATTCTAAACATTTCTAATTTACAATTGTTTAATGCGATTTGAAATACATTTTGCAAATGCAAGTGGAAAAAAAGAAGTATTTCCTGAATAAATAAAAAAGAAAATTATATTCTGAGGCATATTAATTGGTGGCTAATTCGACCGACAAAAAATATATATTTTATTGGTTGCAGAATTTTAGTTAATTTTCCGCCTAATAAAATGAAGCTAAGTGGCATTAGTGAAGCTGAAGAGGTGAAGAGCTGAAGAGCTGAAGAGGAACATTTTCAAATATTAAAAATTATGCAGTTGTGCATGATGCATGATGCATGTGGTAGTTGCATTTCTGTGTTTAATGAAGCATTAAATTAATTTTACAATTATGAATTATTTAACAGTTGGTAAGTGGTTATTAAGCAACATTGTTTAGTTAAAAATATTCATAAATTGGAATTCATTATTATAATTTTGTTTTTCCGCAATTCAAATTTAAATTTTAAGCACACCGTTTTCTAAATAATATTTCTAATACGGGGCCGGCAAAATAACGCAGTTTAGAATACACTTGTAAAGAGTATAAAATGTATAAAATTCCAAGACTACAAACGGCAGGAACCTTGAAATATATTATTTTGCAGGATGTCGTCGAAGAGCATTATTGCACAATATACACAAAAGAAAATATTCAGCAAACGTTTCGTTTGCCACTGAATACTCGTCTTAGTTGTCGTTCAATTTTTAATTTCTTGATTCTTTTGTCACGTTCTTGATTTTTAATTAACTGAAAGCCAAATTTTTTATTTTTTTTTTAATAATTTATAATTTAGAGAAATTTGATTTTCATTAAGAGAAAAGTAAAAAATTTAACTGCATGGCCTTAAAACGATGCAATTGAAGGGAATGCCGAAAACATCCACATAAAAATAATTTTTCTTTGTAAGGCCAGCACTCATGCCATGCATTGTAGCGGAGTTCGATGAAACTAGTGGCTAATGGTTGATGTATTCGAGGTGGAGAATTAGTGTTGCCTTTAAAACTTTATTTTTTGGCCATTTTATTCATTGGAAACCGTTTAAAGTGGCCGCATATGCTTAAATATTGATTAACACCAATAAATATGAATATGAATTGTTTGCTGGTAAATGTTAGATGCCCACCAGTCTGCTTTCGTCACTTGAACAGTGCCAGAAAATTCAAAGTAATTATTTTTATGTTGCTGCAGTCAGCTGTGGCTTGAACCCATCACTTTAGGCAGTTACTAGTACAACCAAAAACACTTGTAGTTCACAGATTATATCGGAAATCTAATATTTATATTAGCGCAAAATTAATAGTTCCCCATTGCTCAGATTGATTTGTAAAAATATTGATTTACTAGATTCGCCAAGTCCTTCGTTAACCCATTTTGCCTAAAATAATATTTTGTTGTAATAAATGTTCCATTTTTGGCTGATGGCAATTTGTTGTGGTTGCATTCGGCGAACTCATTACGAAATCCCAATTAGTCTTTAACGGAACGAAACAGATGTTGTTGGAGCCTTTTATATAATGTCACAATGCCAAAGTTGTTCAAAAAAAAAAAAAAAATAATAAAAAATTAAATGAAATTAAATAAAATTGTCAAACAAATGTCAGGCAGATTATACACGCCCAGAGTGCTTACCTTGAACAAATAAGTATTTATTTGTTCTTATTTATTATTGCATTATTTGCTGTAATTATTTTGTTAACAATAGTTTTCAATATTTTACAAGTTCAAATACAAAAACATATTTATTACAATTATTTAAAATCATTTTCACATTTCATTCAACAGTTCACTTACTAATTCATGCTTTGTCACATGTTTGTTTATAATTGTATTTACAGGCATACAAATCGACTTACAAGCTTAAAATAATATTTGCTGAGAACAAACATTTTATTGTAATAAAAACAAGTGTGTTTGCATTTGTACTCATTCGGCACAATCGAAAGGCATTTGTTGTCATGGGGGAAATAATAATAATGAAAAATCAGAAATGCGTTTCGAAATAATTTTCGTTTTTATTCTCAAATGATTTTAGTAAAGAAATTATTGTATGAAAAAGTCAAGTGTGCTTAATATTTAATTGATTTTCTGAGGAAAAGAAATAGATAGAGTGACAGATGAGTGACACAACAAGAGGAAGCAGTCACTTTGAGTGGAAACTTATATCGCAAGGAAAAATAAAGTTTTATTTGTTATTTTTGCTCTCCATGTGAGTTATCGCTCAAAATTTAGAATGGATTTACTGAAGCATAGTTCTTAAGTTCAAAACGCTTGTATGCCTTATAGAAACAGCACAATATCTTATAATGTTATACAACATGTTGTACAGCTTTGCATGTGAGTTCTCGCTTAAAATTTCTACTGGATTTGCTATAGCATAGTTCTTAGGTTCAAATCGCTTGTATGCCTTACAGAAACAGCACAATATCTTATAATGTTATACAACATGTTGTACAGCTTTGCATGTGAGTTCTCGCTTAAAATTTCTACTGGATTTGCTATAGCATAGTTCTTAGGTTCAAATCGCTTGTATGCCTTGTAGAAACAGCACAATATCTTATAATGTTATACAACATGTTGTACAGCTTTGCATGTGAGTTCTCGCTTAAAATTTCGAATGGATTTGCTATAGCAGAGTTCTTAGGTTCAAATCGCTTGTTTGCCTTATAGAAACAGCTCAATATCGTATAATGTTGTACAGCTTTGCATGTGAGTTCTCGCTTAAAATTTCGAATGGATTTGCTATAGCAGAGTTCTTAGGTTCAAATCGCTTGTTTGCCTTATAGAAACAGCTCAATATCGTATAATGTTGTACAGCTTTGCATGTGAGTTCTCGCTTAAAATTTCGAATGGATTTGCTATAGCAGAGTTCTTAGGTTCAAATCGCTTGTTTGCCTTATAGAAACAGCTCAATATCGTATAATGTTGTACAGCTTTGCATATGAGTTCTCGCTCAAAATTTCGAATGGATTTACTGTAGCATAGTTCTCAAGCTCAAATCGCTTGTTTGCCTTATAGAAACAGCACAATATCTTATAATGTTGTACAGCATGTTGTGCAGCATGTTGTCAAATATTTTAGCGGCCAACACTATAAATCAATAACACACGAATGTATGACACAAGCTTAGGTAAACGTTTAAATTAAATTATTTAATAACTTCTTTTAAAATACGAATTTGTATGGTGTCGGATAAAGAAGCAGATAAACCAGTTGAGCTGCTGGAAGAAAAAAAGGGGCAAGAAATTAAATTATCATATCATTTTTACACAAGCGTATCAGTTGTTCCAACAGACATGCTCGTTGTAAAGTATCCGCTTTTTTTTTTTATTGTTATATGTTGTATCAAATAAAGAGGAATTGCCCAAACTTGCAATTTTTGTTTCTGCAAACTTGCCGTGCACTCTTCTACGTGTCCTTTCAATAAAGTCCTTTTTTTTGTAACTTACATTTTATCATATTTTTTCTTCTTCTAGCGTTTTCTTTTTCTTCTCTGCCTTAAGTCGAAAATGGGAAACTTGCCAATGAAAATTGCTCATATAGACGGCCAGTTTTCAAGCTGGAAGTCGGAATTATATGAAATTCTTCTTGCCTTTCATTCAATACCTCTTGTCTTATTTTACGCTACAATTAATTGCAGCATTCCATTAATTTAATATGTTTTGCCAGTCCCAACAAAATAATTTTATACTTCATGTTCAATGAATTGGAAACTGCCTGTGGCCCATTTCTCGTGTATAAATATTGTGGCTGGGCGTAGTCGATGCAATTTGCAAAGCAAGTCAAAGTATTTACTTAATATGTTGTAAATGATGTATAAATTTTTTTCTCAAATTTATACAAACATTAAATAAAACATTTGCAGTCTTGTAGAGAAGAAGGACGTACACTTGAGGTATGAAATGAAAGTTTTTTTTATTTTATTCTATTTAACCAGATGCCTGCAAGTCATGGTGATACTGAAACATATTCCTGGCATTGCAACACCGCTGCTTATTGAAATACAATCACACGATTGCCACAACACTACCGCAGCTGGCTGGTGGCTGCTGCTTACACTTCTAACGTACGGGGGCATGCATACATCTGCAACATGTGTGTGTGTGTGGGTGTGTGTGCGTGTTTGCATCTGCATGTAGATTTTAAGCTTCCATATTAACAATTATGTTTTTAACACTTTTGGTAGCATGTGTTCAACCAATTTATGCTGCACTTTTTCTTTCACGGTCTGATTGGTTATATTGATTTGCTTTTCTTTTTTTTTGTAATAATTATTTTGTTTTTTTTTTTTTTTGCTTTAAATTCTTGGATTCTAACACAAGTCCACACCAGGAGTATGTGTGTGTGGTAAGAGATGTCGAGTAAAAATTGCAAAAAAAAATGGTTTTTTTTTTCTTGGTTTTGATTGATTTTTATACTTTTCGAAAGCTGGCAGGCAAAAATGAGTTTTTGAAATGCACACAAGCTAAAAGGAAACTAATAGAAATAACAAAAAGTTGTGTGAAACGAAGTGCGAAAACAAAAATGGAAAAACCTAAAAGAAATCCCTTAAAGCTACAAAACGATGAACATTTGAATTAGAGATGCATTTTTAGAAAATATTGTATTAAATGGCAAAAGGATATTGCTTGGCTGGATTATACAAACACAAATTGTATATGAGTATCAAGCAGGAAAAAGAAAAATCATCGTAGCAAATTGCTGAACACATATATATATATATTTCCATTCGAAAGCCAAGAGAAAAAACTAAAACAAACGGTTTTTGATTAATATCGCAAATTAAGCAATTGAAATATGAAAGAAAATATATTTTGGGAATTTTTTTTTTTTTTTTTTTGCACAAGAAAACACAGAAATTAATTATAATTTGTGTAGCAAATTCTGCTTCAAATTATTACAGCTGCAATAAAAACAAGGATAATTATTTTTGTATTAAATCCTGATAGTTGTTAAAAGGCAGCAGCAATAATGGAATCTCTTACTTAATGTGATTAAGAATTTAAATGTACATTTTCATTTCCGTTTCCGTTGCAATGATTAATTACGTTGACTAATAATGGCATTTCTCTTCTTTTTTACGCTCTTCTACTCTCCTCTCTGACTGTAAGGGATCTAAATAATATTATTTTTCTTTTCTCTACCTCTTTCTTACTTTTTCACTCTCTCGGTGGCATATACTTTTTATCACTCGGTACAGCAGCCGTTAAAGTGATTAGCAAACAGCAAGCAACAAGCTAATGCGGTAAAATAAAAAAGAACAAAATGTATTGCGAGGGTTGTTCAGGAATCATATTACCCCACATATGAAAAGAATTTTCTCTTCTTTCACTAAAATTTTTGGTATGCCCTGCAATTTTTTACAAATTTTTAATACAATAATTGGGCAATAACAAATAGCTGCTGAAGTATTGAGTTCAATCCCTGCAGTTGAATCAAACCGTCAAGTGTTTTAGGTTAGTTTAATTAATGAACGCGAAGGCATGTTTAATAAGAAACCATTAAGATCACAAGGAGCTCAACATACATTGCACCCTTCTTCGCCATTCTTATCAAGCAGTGTTTCGTCGGTGCAGCAAGGCCTCTGCCGTTTCATCCTACGTAATGAATTGTGTGAGAAAGTGAAGTAAAGGATAAATAAAATTAAAAATGAAATATTTATTTTTCCATGATACCTTTTTTCTCCCCCAAATCGGTTTTACTTTTCGTTAGGATTTTTAGGGGACAGAATTGGATATGTGGAACTATTTCCAGAAATAGAAGTATTGCGTTTTCCACAAACGATGGACACATAAATGACTACATGCTGCTGGCCATGATTCACTATCCAAAAATATGGTATATGTGCTGGAAAAATAGAATAGTGTGGATAACATCCATGTGTGCGACAGTCTTTTTGACAAATGGCACGATTGGCAAAATTTGATGTTAATTTTCATGCTTTCAGAGTTGCATTTCCTTCAATAATTAATTTGTTTCTTCACATTTGTACGATAGTGTAGCACCTACAGCGCTATTTTGATGGCATTTCTTTTAGAAAGGAGGGAATCAGATAACATTTCCCTGCGTAAGATGAAGAAGCAAGGCGTTTATTTTGACTATAATCCAGATATGTAAATAATTTACTTGAAAATCAAAATTAATTAAAATCAAAATATTTTTTTCTAGTAACAATGAAAATTACATCCCTGATCTGCACTCTTTTTAAGCTGCGTGTTTAGTAAACAATTAAATAACTGTTAATTCCAAACTCAGATGACTTTTTAGAATTTCGTTAAATTTTGCGGACGCCCTTCCTAGTTGACAAGTCAAATGAAACATCTCCTTTACAAGAGATGCTGCCCTCTTAAAATTAAATTTGTTTTTAAAACAGATTGACGTTGTTTGTAATTAAAACAACATTGTCGTCACCATCTTCATCACCATCACCATCATCATCACCATCATCATCACCATCATCATCATCATCATCAGCCTCATTATGGTTTTTATCATTTTCCCCGATTGGAGGGTTTACGATTGAAAAATTAAACGAATTTAAATCTAATTTGTAACGTACTGCAAAAATAAATAATGAATATAAAAAAGAAGGAAATCAAAACAAACAGGAAGTGAAAATATGTCGCACGAATTGTAACATCAAACAGTCACAAACATCGCAAAGTAACTCATTATAATGGCAACTGCGTAATTGTTTTTTAAATTATATCTCGCTTTGTTTTATTTTTTTTTCCACATTTTTGTCGAAATTTTCCTTTTTCGTTTTTATTATAAATTGCTGAAGTTATTAATCTTTTGAACTTGATGATTTTATTTGGAAAATAAAACAGGACGACAATGACGCAAATTGAAAAAACCAGATATGCTTGTATGGAAAATAATTTCATTTTATCCTCAAAAAGTTTCAGATAATTAAAAAGTTTTCTTTGGAATTTACTTGGCGAATATTTCATATCGTGGCCACGATATGAGTATGCAAACGAACATAATTCGTGACAAACGGTCCCATTGCTTTTCATTAAATATTCTCAAGTGAAGTTATAAGTATCCTTAAAATTAAAAACTAAATCAAATCAAATAAAATCAAAAAAAATTAAATCAATAAATCAAGGCTTGGCATTAAAATAGTATTGTAGCTGCCACACTATAGTACAAATGTGAAGAAACATTTTTTTTTTGCTTATTGAAAGAAATGCAACTCTGTAAGAATGAAAAGTTCTTATAAAGTCCTTTCACTGTATTTACCAACAAAAAGAAATCGATAATTTTTATTGATTATTTTACGTCATGCTAAAACAGATCATCAGGCGATCTTCTGTTGAATTTTCTTCTAAAAACTAATGAGAAGTTTAACGAAAATCAAAATTATAACAGTGCACGTTCTGCCATGGTACTTTACCTTGCCAAATAATTTCAGCACAAATGCAAACGAAAAAATGTAAATAAAAATAAATTATAACCACAAAAGCTTTAAATATGAAGCGGTGTTGCCAATCAAGTATTTGTTTTAAAAACATGGATTCTTAATTTTTTACATTCTTTTTTTTATTTATCAAAAATGTAAAGAAAATTTGTATAATAGATTTTTGTTAAAACAATTTGTTTAAATTTGTTTTTATTTAAAACAATTTAGAAATTAATTATTTCGGAGCATCGTCAGACTCCCATATGAACTTCCTCGTACCGTAATGCAGTTAATAAATTGAATATTATTTTTTTCATATATATTATATATATACTATATTTTGAATCACTGCAGACAAAATTCATTTTTTCATAAAAATCGCCACGTCAAAGGCTAAATTCCATCCAACTTAAACTTAAAGCAGTTTTTAAATGCAAATTTACTTTAATTGACAAGCCGGCTTGTGCCAACATCAAGCACAGCACGGAAGTTAATTTAAATTTAATGACAAGCCACAAAAATATAATTGCTTTAAAGCTAAAAGGTCTCTCTAAATAGTCATTCTACTAGTTGTAAATTTTTGAGAGCAACGCTATTAATTAGAGGAAGACACACTGGCACACCAACTCAAATACACACAGTCACGCATTCACTTTTACACTTCGACATTAGTTTTGCAATTATATGACAGATTATACATGCTTCATATTAATAATAATATTGTCGTTAATTGCTTTAAGTGCCGCAGGTATGCTAACTTGAAAAAAAAAGAAAATGTATCCGCTTGGAAGCACTCATTTGTCATGTACGTACCTTAAGGACTTCTTTGGAAAGGCAAATGTTTATTAAGATTGTCAGATGAAGCGAAAAGGGAAATGAAATGTGTGTTACTTTTTTTTCATTTTGAAGATTTTTAAAGAGAAAATTCTTATCGCCAAAACACAAGGAAGTTGTTCTCCACGTAGCAATTGTACAGGATTTTTCGAATTGAAAATTTATTTTCCTAAATAAAATGACAAAAAAAAAATGACAAATTTTGAATTCTATTACAAAGAGTGGCACATACGATAGTGAAACTATTCTCCTCGTACATTCTTAAAAGTCTAAATTTGAGCTAATTGGCTTTAAAGATAAAAAATTACTTTTCTTGTTATACAATTAAACACATTTATGACAGCAAACTACGCAGCTACATGTCTTCAAAGACATACTAATAACATACATACTACACAAAAAGGAATTATAAATGTAACATTAGTTTTTCAAACTTAAATATCTTTGCATTTCAGCATCAGCGAGAGTTGCCTGTCGCTCTGATTGTGTTCATGAAATCTTCAGAGCTAATTTCTTAGCCGCGTTTTGCCTTGTTATCGTTACGAATGACATGAGTTACGAACTTTGAGTAATGCGTATCTTCTAAGCGCAAGACTATCACACAAGTGTTTGACCATCTGAGCCCAGATAGATTTTTACCTGCTCTACAGGCAACCCACTCCGTCAATTTTTACTATATTTTTCGAAATTGTTTTGTGACATTTCGCATCGGAATTGTTTGGATTGTGATAATTGCGAAACGGGAATTGAATGACAGGCTTGAATGACAGAGAAATCTCGGGAAAAGAGTAGCTAAAAGAAACTCCCATGACGACACAATGGATACTGGAAGATTAATTGGAAATTTCCCAATTCCATGAATTTCATTGCTATTGAAATGATCTAGTTTGGTAATAGTTCGCAGTAGAGGTTATACAGGAAAAAAGGTAGATTGACGCACATATGAAGGATTAATTATTGGGCTTACACCTTGTTGAATGGACCAGCAATCGCAGTACTCCTGCTATTTTAAAGTTCCTTTGGAAAGGCCATTGCTAATATTGCATTGCATTGCTACTGTATCGAAAAGTATTGAGCCGGAACTACAGGCATTGGCGTGCCTTCACACACTTCCGCACAGTCACTGCCATATGTATGTAGTACTTGTCTCAAGGTAGCGGTCAATGTTTTCTTGTCACATGCCTTCGTCAATTCTTGATGTATTGCCGTTTATTGCGGCCGTCAAAAAAAAGGGCTTGAAGTAATCGCATTGTGGCGATTCGACGAAAGCGAATTTCGCTCATTTTTATAGCAATACAAACTATAAATATGGTTTACGGCAGGTTTTTATAACTGCTTAATACCTGATTATAACTCTGTTGAATTAATGAAGGCATTGCAATTTCATGCCAGGAAACTTCAAGTGAATGTGTTCGATACGTAATTCCCCGCTTATTCATAATGGAAAGCACAGCGTATTTTATAAGAAGCTCTCCTTCGCAAAGCGACTGCCATAAATTGGATAGTCGGATAAAAAGTAGTGCAAACGGCACCATTTCAAATACGAGAATCCTAATCACACACAAACACATACACCTTTTTAGGGCGCGTATTGTGTATGCTTGTGTGTGTGTGTGTGTGTGTGTTTGTTGTGTTTATAACTCTACGTCTGCGGAAGCTTTGGCCTCTTAGCTAACCTGATTGTGCTAATTGTTGCTAATACAAGAACATCAACAGCAGCTTTTAAGCATGAGTTACCTGGCTGGCGACGCCAACAGCAACACATACAGCAACAACAACATCAGCCTCTGCTAATAACCTCAAGTAAGAGGAACATTTTGCGGTGCACCGATTGTAATGCGGGTTGGCAAAAGCAACACCGAACAAGCAAAAATATTTAACACACACTACACGCAACCTCGAAATACGCAACTAATTAAGCGAAACTGTGGCATTGAGTATTTCTGCTTTAAATTTGGAACTTCAGTGCCAATTAAGGCATTTCTTGGCTAATGCCGAACATGTTTGCTTAAAAAGTTTTTGCCAGTTTAATCAATCCTTTCATTTAGTTTTAAAAATTTTACTGTTTAAGATTAAAAATTATTTAAAACATAAATTAAGAAAGGAAGGCTACAGGTCCTCACGTAATAATCGTGAATTATCCTTTTTACTGAGATACCTCCTTACAGAAATAGCAAATTTTTGTTTTGCAATATATACGATATATATTCTAAAACAACATGTAGAGGAAAAAGTGATATAAAGATACAGCAGCATTAAAAAAAATTTCCTAAATAAGCATTATCAGTAAAAAGCGTAAATATGACTAAAAATCGCTAAAATCACTAAGGTAAATTTTTTTTTTACTTAATCAGTAGAAAATATATAAGAAATACTCGTATTCTAATTACTAGCAAATATATCAGAAGTATAGTCGTATGGAATAAAAAATATAGTCGTATTCTAAAACATAAAATAAACTAGGAAAAGCGCAAATTTAGTAAAAAAAAAAATTTACCTTAGTGATTTTAGCGATTTTTAGTCATATCAGCGCTTTTTATTGATAGAGTCGATTTATATATTTTTTAGAAAAAGTAATATAAGCGCAAGTTCAGCATTAAAAAATATATATAAATAGGATTTATCAATAAAAAGCGCTAATATGACAAAAACTCCTCAAAATCAATATAATATGGTAAATTTTATTTTTACTTAATTACTAGCAAGTATATGAGAAGTATTGTCGTATGGGAAAACTTAAAAAAAAACTAGAAAAAGTCATATATAAATGCAAGTTGAGCATTAAAAAATATATTAATAGGCTTTTCCGGAGCATGAAGTTAAAAGCGCTAATATCACTGAACAAAAAAGCTAATATGACAAAATTATATATCGAGTACAAATTCAATGACCAGTACCTACTGAGAATACCAGTTGTATATGAAAAAACTCTTTTCATATAGTACAATTTTTGGGTAACGCAGGTGTTTTTAAAGAGCGTACACGATTTTCGTAGCAGACTATTGAATTATATTTAAAGCTTTATTGGTGGGTCAATAAGTAATTTTATTACATCTAAGTAAGATTTATCATAGCTAAGCAAACTTCTGCCATCCTTTTTTGAACTAAATTTTTCTTCAGGTGTAAAAAAAAAATTTAAATTAAAGTTAAATATTCATTTAAAAACCATTATATTTAAAATTAATAATTATTGATAAAAATGTCACCGAATACATCAATTCAGTGTTGATTCCCTCTCCCGTTTCTAATTTAGTTTCCTGCCCCTGGTTACGCAGAGACCGGCTGCCATAATTAATTACTGTGTCTCTTTTTTCGCCTCGTTTGCTCAGTGTCACACATCTTAAGCAATTTCGTTATCATTTCCCAAATACGTTGATTATTTCCTCCTTACGAGTATCCAAATACAATTTATATACGATTCTTATAAAAATGAACTAAATGTAAGAAAGATAATGTGAAAAAAATATATACATATGTATGTATGTGTATAAAATTTTATATTTACAGCCCCCTGGGGAGAAATTGTAGCAAAAAATAACTGTCTATTAATGTAACTTTATAGCCATTTTATATAAAATGTTGTGTCCTGTCTTGGGTTGCTTCATGTTAAATATTGAAATGAGTTTTGCACATAATAATATTACTTAGTTGGATGCGAGTAGTTGTGTTTGGCCTGGAAGACGTGTTAATTTAAGTAGCTTATCAGGCATACACTTTCTTGCTGTATATCATGACCATCCATACATGTACAGTGGGCTAATTGCTTTCAAGTATTTCCTAAGAAAAAAATTTTTGTTTTTAAACTGTGGCCTAATTATTAATTTACTTCTCTTTGGTAACGTAAGTATTTTATAAGCGAAATATTTTTTAACATTCTTTACGTTAGCTTCGTTTTTATAGGTCATACTATTCATGGTATTTAGTAACGTAGTGGTTGCTAATTACGCAGTTGTACTCCTCACAAGGCTACTTTTACTCGTAATGACGTAAGTGGTTATTGTAGTAACGATTTTTTTTACTCTACTTTTGGGTAGAGTAAAACGTTTTGCTTGACTTCTTTAGCAGTAATAAATTTTAATAAAATTATAAAATTGTTTTTTCTATGACATTTAAGACAAAATTAATAAAATTAATAAATTATATTTCGATTAAAAATTTAGTGAGGGGAAAAATGTTTTTACACACTACATTATTTTGGTAACACAGGAACTTTTCTAGGATATATACTATTTTCGCAAAATAGTAATTCTTAATGAAGTAATTATTTTCTGTCTTGGCTCCGTATTTACCTCAGTAACGCAGTTTGTTACGGCAGAACAGTAAATTTTATTACACATTTTTTTCTATTGCTAATATTTTTTATTGTAGTCAATTTATTTTTGGTAACTGATTTTTAATTCCAGCACAAACATTTTTAGCCAGTAAATTCACATATGGTAACGTAGTCGTCATGCTCTAATTTTTAATTTTGATATGAGTAATCGCATTTTTATTAAGGCATTAATTTTTTTATTTTCCCACAAGGGATTTTGGTAACGCAATTATATTAGGAAAACTCAAAATATACTATGTTTCGTAATGCCTCGGGCTTAGAAAGCTATTTTGTGATGCACATATTATGACCGAATAAAATCAAAAAACAGATTCATTTAGTTTATAAATGTAAAAGTCTTAATTATTGTGCTCACTGTAAACACGTTTACACAGAGATATTTAACCACCGTATAATATTCTTGACATTATTAAATATGCATAAGCTGCGACCCCTTCCATTTTATCAGCCATTATTATGCAATGATTTCTCTTTACACCATCATTCAAAGGACATTTCGAATTTCGTTTATCCCATTATTATTATTTGCATGTAGTGGTTGTTATCAGCTAAACAAATACATTTACATACAGAGGAATTTGGAAACCAGTTTGTTTGTCTCCTATCAGTTACTAAATATGTGTTATGTAATATATAAAATTATATCTCGATGATAGAGAATTTTTTTTATTGGTTGCATATAAAACCACTGAAAGCATTAGCAGTGTGCTACAGTGTGCCACAGTGTGACGGGAGACCTAAAAATTGCAGAGACAGTAAAAAAATTGAAAAGTTGCTGATTCAGTCGAAAAGTGAACGGCCAGGAAAGTGTTCCCAGAGTGCTTGTAGACTTTTCATTTCCTGTCCCATAATTTCCTGTAATGTTCATGTAGTTGTTCTTCCTGTACGGTAGAAGAACTTTTACATGGATTTTAAATAAAAAATATTTATACGATATTTTATATAAAGTTATTCTCCTTCCTCGAATTTTTGATATTTTTGCTGTATAACAACTACTAATAATTCTGATGATTCATTCGTAGTGAAATTTCAATCCTCTGTGCAGCCATAATTATTTTCTTATCCTTTCTGTGTGTACGCTCTGCAAATTGTGTGTAAATAAATAATTCAACTCGAATTACAATTTGAAAAATTTTTGCCAGAATGGCTAAAAGTATCGGTTTCTAAAAATGTTTATTTTTTTGACATCAGATGTTGAACTTTAAAAAACAAAGCACCAACCCCCACCTTAAACCACGCCACTGATCACACGCGAAAACTCTTTTTCTTCTTCACACGGTGCATGTAATGAATATTGGCATGCCCGATTATGTTTGGAAACAAATTAAAGACAGTCGACGCATACACTGCACTTTATAATGTGCCTCCCTAAAACTGAAGTAGCAATTTAAGCCTCTTTTTTACCTGACATGATGGACCAATAAAAAACGTGTAGTCTTATAATTTCTTGGCAGAAAAAATCTTATTTTTTTTCTGATACTTTTGTTCTCATTTGCTAACGCTTTTCGTTTCTGATTTGTAATATTTTTCGCTTTTCTTGTTTTCCCCTTGAAGTGGAATTTTAAATTAGGAAGGGATTGAGGGAATAATTATATGTAAAGAGTAATTTAGAAGAGATGACGAAGTAATGAGTTCGAGGCACATTGCTAGCATTTCAAAACGAATGAACACAACTTTTATTATTGTGTATTAGCTTGCCTGCATTTTATTTATTTACTTATACGAATAACTACTGGGTACTGGCTACTGGCTACAATGGCGTCATCGGCTACATTATTATCCTGTTCACATATCCTGTTTTTCATACATAGAGTAAAGTGGCCTTTCCAACACTTCTGAAGGCTCATTCAGCGAGCAAAAAAAAATTGCAGTTGGCAGCACTAAATGACATGACAATTTAAATTCCAGTAGTAGAAGTTGCCCTCCTAATAAGCTTATCGTTAAGGACTATAAGATAAATTAAGATTACCATGTCTAAAAAGCTTTTAAAATATCGCAAAATAAAAAAATTTGTTATATATTATTAATTTTTATTATCAATATTTCGCTACCGATATGGGTAATTTATTCAGGAAAATAAAAATAAAAGGGATAACAATTTTCTATTCCAAAATATTAAAAATATATCTATATATATATATAAATGATGTGTATTTTCGTGATCGATAAACTCAAAAACTACTGGACCGATTTTGACCAAATTTAATATGCACGCTCTATGGGCCGTGTGGAGTGTTTCGTCCGACAGATGGCGCAATATTTAGTGTTTTTTGTTTTGCCCAATACAGATTACCGCCATGACCCTCTGTTCTGTTTCGCTGTAGGCATTGGAAGCTTAATCAGCGAGTAGCAGCGTTAATTAAAAACACTGATTTTGATTTTCTCCGAGAGGCAATTCAAAATAAAAGAAAAATTTGAGACCAGCAATGCGAACCGGAGCCAACTGCTGTAAAATGAATAAGATTGAAAGAAAATTGGCAAATATTAATTTTCAATGCTTATTATTACTCTATAATTTTTCAGAGAAGGACAATAGACCGACCGCCTTTAAAATTGCAAATGCAAAGTATGAAAGCTTAAACTGTACATAAATGAGCAGGAAAGCTTAATCCAGTATAATCGCATTGGCAAGGCAGACCTACGAGAGTTTTGAAAATTTTATATTATTTTATTTTTTATTTAATAAAAAAAATCCATTTTTTTTAATTTATAAAAAAAAGGATTAAATAAAATATATATTACATATAATATATGTTTGATATGATATGTTTCTGCCAAAGGCATTGACTATGATAAATGTCTGTCATGAGAAAATATTATTAATAATAATAAAACAAATATTATTCTCTATATTTACAGGCCCCCCTACTGGCTTAAGGTAAGTACTGAAATCCTTTTCCTAGTACAGCAAAATAAAATAAATAAAATACAGTAAAGAATAAAATAAGTTATTGGTGGATTAAGATTGCAATCATATTGCTGGCGCTCGGTTTATTGCTTAAAAAGGAAAATGAATACAAGCAAATCAGTCATATTTGCAAGCAGAGACGTTTTTTAGCACACTTTTATGCTGCTTTGCCACACTCACGACGTGACCCTGTTTGCACTATGCCTTAACTTTCACTTGTCACTCGGAAGGGCTGCATATCCTTTCCTTTACCCTCCAATCATTATCGATTAATTTGGAAAGCTCAAAAGTACACGCTTCAGAGTAGAAGCACTGGCTGCTGAGGCCATTGGCTGGTAAAAAAAATATTTTCTCATAAACGTATAAAAAACCTCTACAATAAGTTATTGCTCAAAAAAGATTAATTCATTACAACGTCATATTGCGCCGGCACAATAATAAAATTAGTCCTTCACCACACGGCTAATAAATCAGTTTCGTTTGAAAAGAAAAACACAGAAAATAATCGTGTTTCTGGTATATCAAACCATTTCGGTAGCATTTCGTAGCCGCTTTTGCTGTGTATGAAACACGTACGAGTATGCATCACTTATACGCCGAGTATAACTTGTCCAAATTAGCTAAACGCCAACTTTCAATTGTAGTTGTGTAAATGGCATCTGTATACCAGGCAGTCAGAAAAAATAGGCGCCAGCCGGGAAAGTGAAGCAAATAAATTGCTCTGCCTTTTTATGCTCGTTCCTGTCATTAAACTAAAGTTGGCGAGAGTGATTGTATATGTGACTGCGTGTGAGTGTTACTGCGTGTTTGTGTGGGGCAATCTCAGAACAAAGCATAGAATCACATACATACATACACAACGATGAAGCAAAATAAACACAAATAAATACGCACAGCAAAATAAAGTTTAAAGTGACAGCCAGTGACAACGTAAAGCAATTCTTGCACATCCGGAAATACTTAAATGTTTCACTAAATATGTAGTCACATTTAATGATGTGCATAGCGGTGTGTATATGCGTATGCGTAAGTGTATGTGAATGTGTATTCAGTTGTGTGTGAATAATATCTGGTATTGTATGTGGCATATACTTCGGTTATGTATCTTAAAACATGTTATTGTTTCTTATTTATGTATTTTCCTCTTGCTTGCTTGTATATGTGGCATATTATTCATTGTGTATGTGCGTGTATGTGTTTGTGTGTGTGTCTAAATATTTGCTATGCACAACTCTTTGCTTGCTCTAAACATTGAAATAATTCTATTTAAATTTTAAATAAATGGTAAAAGTTTTTAAAATTTGTTAAATGAAACAATTAGGAAATTGTTATCGATAGGCGAGAAAACTTTTTGCGTTATCGGTAATATTTTAGAAAAGTCAATTGCCTTATCGAACAATTCTTAATCATCAAAAAATTCTGTAATATTTTTTTTTTTCAACTTATTTATTACGAGCTAAGACATATTTGAATTTAGTTGCTGCACTTGACAAGTCATTATCGAGTCTTAGACGCACTCGATAACTTGTAGAGTTTATTTTAAAGAATTTCTTGCCACCGCTTTAAGCAATAAATTTTTGGATTTTGCTATCGATAAAATGTAAATCAGCTCTCTGGAAAATACTTTCTTTAAAATATACTTTGCTATATTTTTTTGTCATATTATCGATAACATGTGAAATTATTTTAAAGCAACAGTTCCCCGTTTTTAACAAATTGTATAATCTTTTGAAGACATTTCTCATTACTATTGCATTATTATATAGAATAGATAACATCATTGTTCGCTATAAAGTATGCGAAATCAAGGTTTTCCTAACTGACGATAACTCCAGAAATATATTTAGGATTTTTTTCTTGATATCGTATTAAAATAGCAATCTCTTCCATCGTATTAACGAGGAAATAGGAGTTTCGTAAAGCATTTTTCTAAATTCAATTATACATTACATTTATTTAAAAAATTCGTGTTATCGATTTTGATATTTATTATCGAAATTTGTGAAAAAGTTAAAAAAAAAATTTTTGAGTCTATCACAATAAGTGAAGCTTGTAGCAAGTAATTTTCTGCTTAACAATAAGCTGTTAAATTGCATCGTATTCATGATAAGATAAATACTTTGTGTTATCGATAACGTGTGAAATAATTATTGATACGTTTCGATAAGTTTAAAAGATGGGAAATATTAAACAATTGGAACTGGTTTAAAAACTGGAAATACTTCAAGTTTATAAGAAAAGGTAAAGTTTTATTTTTGGTATCGATAAAATAGAAAGTTTATAGGCGAATTCCTACACGGGAAATTCTTTTTACCATTTGCAGGCGGATGAGTGATATTTTTTTTGTTTAGAAAGGATCTAGAATTTGATCTAGAAAGCTTGCCAAGCATTAGATTATCTCGATAATTTTTGTTTGTTAATGGAGTATGTAAAAAGCTTTCTGCTCACATATCCTGATATACATATCCTTTGGAACTACTAAGTACTAGTATATTTGCTGGCTTATCATTATATCATAATTATTGTTCTAGTTATGGAATTTAAAAGGTTTTAAGATGTTTAAGGATGTTTGCTTTTGTTGGGCAGCAAAGAAAAATATTTGTAATTGCGTGTTCGCTAATCGCGGTGTCGCTGTTGCAGTAAACCAGTTGAAAATTCCATTTGCATTTTTTTATCCTTCCCGAAGTATGAGTACTTGGGGTAAGCGTGTCCTTGCATATGAATCGCATGCATGATGAGTTAATTGTTTTTTTTTTTTAATCGTTCATGCGACATTTATGGCAGTCATCTACTTGCATGTGGATTTGTGAATGCATGCTGGGATTTTGCATGCAGTTTATGGACGAGTAGGGTTTGTGCCACTTTTTCATCTACACCAACGTAAAATTTTTAATCTTATAATGGATTCTTTAATGCACTTGAAATGGCGAGGATTTTTATTCAAATTCTAATTTCTTTTATTAGTTTTTAGTTTTTCCATTTGATGAAATGATTACGATGGCATGGAGGGTGACTTGTTTGTATGATGAGGTTGGCTGCTGCAACGAAATTTGCAAGTTTGGGAAACGAACCCTTCAGGCCTGCTGCAAGGGGTTGCGCTGATTTTCTTTTTATCCATGACGTACCCACACTCGTACGCAATACTCTTGTAACGACTACAACAATTTTTCCTGCGAATACGCATAAGCCTTTACATGCCAGTGTATACGAGTGTTTTACGTTCTGCTAATGAAAGAGAACTTCAAAATTAATTAAAATTGCAAATTAGTTTATAATTTTTAGAAAAAAGAATTTCCATTTCTTCTAACAATTTGTTTGCTATGAAATTTATTTTTACATAAATTAAATTTTTGCAACTAAAATGCTCAACCACAAATCACATCCTTTTAGTCAAATATTAAAAATAGTTTACCTTCATGCAAATGCATTCAATATTCCTAATACGTATTTATAGAACAGATTTTACATTTACAAAATTTGCAGATTTTATTCAAGCAGTCGTGGTATTCAGCTGAAACAGCTTTTGAACGAAAATAGATAAAAATATTGTAACAATTGTAGTGGCCAAAAACCGCAACTCAAATTATCGCAATCATCATTATCGTCATGAGCTACGCAGCATCGACATCATTATCATCATTGTCATCATCGTCATCGTCATCGTCATCATGATCTACATTCACGTCATTGTGTCACTGTAATGAAATTTATTTTTACAAACTAATGTTGGCTTATTTGGGGCATTGCATTCGGCTTTAGAAAATAGACGCAAGTCGATATTTTATTATTTGTTGTGGCTGATTGAAAAACACAATTTGCACAAATTAATTCTATTTTTTTTTTTTTTGTTTTGTTTTTATTGTATCCAGTTTGAATACCGTTGCAAAATAAAATATTTGTTAACAGGCTTTTTAGTGGCATTAAGAGTTATTTAATATTTAGTTATTTGTAAAGGAAAACGTTTAAAAGGTTTTTATAAAAATAATTAAGTGGATGGAACGTGTGTGCGTACTACGCTGCATGAATTTATGAAAAATGCATCAACAGAAGGATGTAAAAAGTATTATAAAAATAATTATGACTATTTTTCAAGGTATTTTATCGACATCTTTGAATCATTTTGCATGCCACTTTAAATGTTCAACGCTCATCTTCTGAATATTAAAAATGAATACAGCATCTATACTTAGCTGGCTTATGTATATCCTTTAAACTTTATGCAATTAAAGTCGCATTTAAATTTAAATGACATAACAATTTCTAGCATAATATTGGCTAGTTGGAGAAAAAATTTAATTGCTCTGCCTATAAGGACATGTGTTTTTGTAGTATATCCTTTTTTTTTAAATGAATACCTTTAGGAACAGTTATGACTACTAAATGGAAAAGATACGTAACTATAAATATAATATTGTCTAATAATATTATGATCTTTTGAAAAATATTCAGTTGCTGGAATTTCTGCCAGGACCTGCCAGGACATACATCCTTTATATTATTAATATATTATTACACAAATTTAAAGATATGGAAAATTCACAAACATAGTTTTACTACAAAATATACACTTTTCTAAATTAGTACTGCTTGCCAATTCCTATATAAATTCCGTTACAATGGTGCAAAGGACATGCAAACTTCCTTTCTATCCTTTACATTTGAACTAAAACTAAATGTTATACAATAATTTCGGTTTTTTTAAAATATTTTATTTTCTTGAAAGTAATTTATAAAAAAATAATTATTCAATTGAATTGCTTCTTGCAGTTACACATTTTTGGTCCTTTTTTAATCATTTCTATGTCAGCGCCTCGTGGTATACTGCAATAAATGTAATATATAATAATTTTTAATACATTTTCTTTTTAAAAGTCCACTCTCTGAAACAATTAAATTATTATAGTACAATAAAATGTTTAAATCCAGTTAAAAGGATCATGGAAAACGTCCTGTTGATATAAAAATTATTTATTTGAAATGCAAATTCGAGTTCGCTAGACTTTTGTCTTGAAGATGGATTACTTTGATACGTCGAGCAATACCCTGTTTAAATTATTTGAAATTTTCAAAATGTTTTAATGTCGTTTTTGCGTCAAGAGAGAAGCGCAAGGCAAAAACTGTAAACTGTAGAAATTTAGGATATGCCATTCCTTTCGATAATTGAACATTTTTAGAAAGTTTGTCTTTACTGACGTCCATTTCGTGAAATCTTGAAATTGAATGAAATATTTTATAAAGTGTCGGCAATTAAAAAATCTATTCCCCACTGAAATAAACTATTGAAAATTTATCTCTAATAATTTTCAATTTTTTGGTCTTTGCTGCGATATTTAGTAACACGAGAAATTTGTGGGTGGCGCACAGTAAATTATTTTTTGAAAAAGTCATAAAAAGTTGCCGCTCACTACGCTCCACGCTGCAATGCCAGCCGCTGAACCAAATCAATTCTCCGAATACACAAAACAAAATCTAAAACAAATAAATTTCAATTCCACTCTGAGTTATGATGGATGGCTGGTTTCCTTGATTATCCTAAAAAAGCAAATGTTGCTTTTCGCAGCACATGTGTAGTAAATCTGTCCGTTAAGGAAGCCAGCGTAATACGGACGATTATAGAAATGAACAGATCCCCACAAAAATCATAGAGAAGATTTGTTGCCCTGTTTTATGTTGTCAAATATTTGAGGTTGCCTTACAATGCAACCACATGTTGTAGAGATAATAGAGCAACAACTCGTTATCCTTCACATCTTGTTATCACTTTCAAAATATGCGGTGGAAGAACAGAAACAATTTAGGCAACAGACTGCTGTTGCTGTTGTTTGATGTGAGTTTTGAGAGGCGCAAATTCAAGCATAATTTTGCATTTTATTTGTGATAAATGTTATTGCTGCTGCATTATTTTTGGCTATTGTGACATAATTTACATGTTTTACGATGATGATTTTTATTTTTTCCTTTTTTCTTTTTTGTTGCATTTTCCTGGTGTAAAGTTTTGTGTTGCAGCACATGCAAGGACACATACATAAAGAAGAGCATGTTTGTAGTTATTCTAAATGAACCAAAAATGTGTTGATGGATTTGGAGCAATAAAATTCACCGCATTGGTGGCATGTTGCAAAGGACATTCGTTCTAGTCAAAGTTTGCATTAATGCGCAAGTTAATATTTGATAATAATTTATACGGTCATTTGTTGACTTGAGTAAATTGTGGCATTTGAAAATGTATATTTCATTCAACTTGGTGGGGAAAAATAAATCAACGTAAGATTGCTATTCGACGGAATAAATATTCCTCATACGCCCTCACATGGACGAAGCAGTTTCTTTTAAGAAAAGGACCCAATACAAGCATAAAAGACTGACTGCGCAGCAAAAAATCATTTCTTTAAAATAATTTCTTATTTTAAGAATTTAATTAGGAGTTTTTTCCGGTTTTTTTTTTTTTTTTGCTTTGCTTGGTTTCTTAGATCGTGATATAAATATGCCATCTTATGGGATTTTCCAATTTGGAATTCCGCTAAAGGATGTACTTCATGTCTAACAGAGCCCTGTTATCACGTTAACAGAAATCTTTTAAATCATATGGGTTATGTACGATGTGATAAATTTCGGACATTAACTTCACACACATAAAATAAAATAAAAATATTTATACAATTTGGCACCTCATCTCTGTGATCTTTTGAAGGTTTTCATATCCTTTTTTCTCCGTAACAAGTTAGACAAACGTTGTGTCTTTTAATTCTTATTCATGCATTGTTTTAAAGCAGCAAACAATTATATTGCGTGGAAACAGCATGGCCAGTTAAGAGAAATTGCTGCGGAAAATATGTATTTCTTTTGAATCAATTATTTCTTTTCATTCTTTTCATCTAATCCTTTTTCATGTCTTTATAATAGTCCTATAAATTAAATTTCTAAAAGTGCGTTTACATTCACTTCATGTAGAACTGTGAAATATGTTAAAAGTTAAGGCAATTGCAAAGTAACTCTGTAAAGGATCAAGTCCTAAAAAGTTTGACTTTAATACCTTAACATGTTACAAAAAAATAATCCTTTTTTGAAAGGATAATTCTTTTGATGGTAAGCTACGTATATTTTACACTTTTTAATTGAAATGGAAAGTAACTTTTTACAAAAAATTGTGTTCTATAAAACATTTGGAAAATGTACATTTCCCAAAAAGTACTTTTATTACATATTGTCATGTAAAAATTTTCTTACTTAAAAGGATACTTTTATATTTGTAATATATTTTTATTGAAAGTTCTTGTTGCCAAAAGGGAAAATGTAAAATAAAACTTATTGTTAATTAAAATTGTTTATTTTTGCAAAAAATTATCCTTGTCTTAAAAGTACTTTTTTTATAGGCAACCGTTATAAATTTGAATTTTTCCCTAAAGTATATGCAAACATATTTTTAAATGCTGTAAAGTACTTTTATGAAAAATTCCAAAAGACTGAGGGAAAAATACTGCTTTTTCAAAACTTGCCTTTTATAAAATGTAATAAAAAGAAATTAAATAAAAAAAAGTACTTTTTGCACAAAGTACATTTGATGTACTTTGATGCCGGTGATGAATAGTACCTTTTATAAGGAAACTAAAAATCATTCAGCCCAATTAATTTCAGAACTTAGAGCTGCTCATGCACAAAGCAAAAAAGCAGCTGGCCTGGACATGAATAAGGGTAAAGTGGGTGACATGAAAGAATTGGGAATCACAGAATCATTTGCTGTCAAACGGCAAGTACTCATTGAAGAAACTTTTACATTAATAATATTCTCTAAGAGTACGTTTTGCAAGAAAGACTTTTTTACAAAAAGCACTTTACATAAAAAAGTAATTTAACACTTTTAATTACTTATTGGAGGAAAATAAAAGTACTTTTTGTTTAAAGTAAAAAGTGCCGGTGATCACAAGTATATTTTATACAAAATATCGTTCATTGACGAAACTTTTACAAAAGTACCTTTTGCCAAAAGTATCGTTCACAAAAAGTACTAACATAACATAACATAACATAAGTAACATTTTATAGAATTTACCGTTTAATGGCAATATATTTGCCAGGCAGTGGAAGTACTTTTTTGTAAAATGAAACTGTTCATGGAATATTTTTTCCAAAAATAAATTCTAATTAAAATAAAATAGGAATAAAAATAAAAATAAAAATAAACTTTTTTAAAGTTTTTATGAGAAGCATTTCCTCAAACTTGAAACACCAGATTCTTGTAACTGAAGGCAACAGTATTGAATTATTTCTTTATCTTGCTCTCCATCCAGGATTGACTGACCTCTTTTAAAAAGAAAATGTCCTTTATAATTTGCATTCAAGTTAAACTCCTCTCAACTTTCTTATTATTTAAACTTTTTGCCTTTTTCTATAGAAAACCAAATTTGATAGTGTTGAAGTAGAAAACAAAATAAAAACTCAAGTTTTCCAGTTAAAATAAAATGCCAATTAGAGTGGAAGCTTTTGATATACAATTACAAGGAAGTATAAAAAGGGGTGCCAAAATCAATACACTTAAGCCAGGAAAAAAGATTTTGTAGCTTGAATTGGTAGCGAAGTTAAGGAGAGGCAACATAACTTTAAAAACCATAATAGTTTTTAATTTCATAAATTCAAGGAAATCTTTTTAAAAATTTTCTATTGTCTTCTAATTTTATTTATAATATTGAGAAGCCATCAGACTTTCGTCATCATTTGTTTGCGTTTGTCTCTGCGTAGAAAGTTTTTTTTTTGAGATGAAACGAGATTTTATTATGTCTGTCCAGTGTTTGTCCAGTTTGTCCCGCACATTCTTTCTTCTCTAAAATATTTAATGAAAAGCAAAGAAAACTAATTTCTGTAAATGGGGTCGGTTTTAAGTAAAGCAAAGAAATAAATAATTAAATAAATAATTTTTGCAAAAGCTGGGATACATTTAAAAAAATATATTTTAAATGAAAGCTTTTCCTAAAGTGAAACAATTAGAAAATAATTATGGTAAACTTTGTCAGAGATCAGTGAAAAGTTCTGCGCCTGAAAAACTGCTGCATATCCTGACAATATAAAAAGAAATTAACCACTCGCTGCCAATTAAAATTTCTTTAAAAATCTCTTTACGCAACTGCAGCTGTAATATAAGGCTTTTTGATAAATAAATCTTGCTTTATATGGGGGTTTCCATTAAAATAAAACAAAAATTATAAAAGGCATCACACAATGAAAACTACTGGTTTATGGTTTGAAGACGATGTCATTCAAATGACCGTCACATCTGCGCTTGATATACTGCTTACGATCCTTGTAATCCTTGTAAAGAACTATTTCGCATAAAGCAAGCTGCAGTTCACCAACGACATGTTCAATATTAACTTGCACTGCGACAATTGCTTGTGGATCGCCTTAGATCACAAGATCTAGGCGGCCAACTGTCTGGTCCAAAATGTGAAATTAATGAATCGCAGAATTTTCCCCCAATAGGTCCTTTGTATCGCCAGCTGCACGGGAAGCCGCACTGTCTTGTTGAAAGAATATTAAGGCCATTTTCATTCATTATTTGGGTGGGAAAACTCCTTCAGCACCGATGTATATCCAACTCCGTTAAAGGAAAAGTTGTTTCCTATTGGAGGACACCACCAGAATGAAGAGCGCGCCAAGCAGCCACTTCAATAATGCCTCGTCTACTAATTTAGTTTCAAATGCCCATAGTGAAAAATTCGCTTCATCGAAAAACACATTTTTTTAATAAAAAAAAAATGAATCTGTTTCTTCGCGGAGCTCTAAAGCCTAGTAGTTTAATTTTTCAAAATAAAAAAACAATTAACGTCATATCTTATAAGTGTTGGTTTTATTTAAGTTTAAAGTGTGCCGGCACCTAATGGAAAACCCGATACTTAGGCCACGAAGTAGAAAATGCAACTTCGCAATTAAACCATAAACTCAAGTTTCACGCACAATGCAACCAACATGTTCGCAACAGTTTCTATTGTAGTCTCTTCTGTTGTTCCACTGTCACAATTTGGTATGTTATAATAACTGCAGCTCATTTCCGCTGAAGCTTTGCAAAGTTCTGTATGCGAGTACAATAAGAAATAAGCAAAAAAATAATACGCTGACGCTATAAACAAATACGTGCATTTATTATAAATAAAGTAAAATCAAAAAGTTCTTGAAATCGTGAAATTTGCTTAACGGAGGTTGACTGAAAAGGGTTTTAGACACATTTAAATTCTTCTGGTTTACAGACGTTTCTTTTAAGGAGACTGTAAAGTGAACAGAGGGCATATCTTGTAAGTGGGTGAGTTCCATTTTCTTGTATAAGGCAAGCAGAGTACAAAAAACAAACATTAAAATGATTTAGATAAAAAAATGTTGACAACATTGTATAGAGAGCAAAGCGTAAAATCCAAAGTAAGGCAAGTAAGAATCAGAGAAAAGATAAAAAATGCTAAAAAATGCTAAAAACTGCTAAAACTCTTCTATTGTAATAAAAATTAGAAAACAAAGTAGACAACATGGGATGCATGAACTTTAGCGATATTAAAAATCGCTAAAATGCCAGCACAAGCAAATATCACTTTTTGGTAAAAGTGTCGAAAACTCTTGAAGCGTTTAACAGAAGCAGAGGAAGTTTTCCAACATCTCTTGCTTTTCGACTAAAAACTTTATTCAAAAGTGAAAGGCGCAATATATTTAGCAATTTTTTTTTTGATATTTCAATTGGCAAGGCGAGAGGTTGCAGGGCAGTTTTATTTAATTTGTGATTTGTTTTCAATTGAATGCTGGGCGCTAGTCAATGAGGCAAGTTATTTTTACATGTTACCAGTCTGTCGTCAGATGGCCAATAATTCAGTCAGGCGGTGTATCTGGGCAAGTAAAAATTTCAAATGCCATCAATGGAAAAACTAGTTCTTCTCCTTTTATAGCCAATTCGTTTGGGGGAAGAGTTTCTCCCAGCTGAATATCGGAACCGACTTGATATCTGGGTTATCTTAAATAATATTAAAATATGGCAATACTTTTACCATGGCATATTTTCAACTTTTTTTCAAACTATATAACTGCAGATCGATCAAATAAGAAGATCAAGAATCAGAAAAGTATTGCGGTCATCTGATTGGTAGCAGAGCAATTTATTTGTTTTATGCGGTGCCGTAATTTGATTTTTTCGAATTTGAAATTTCGAATTTTGTCACCCCGGACACAAACCATTTGATTTGGCTGTCCTCTGTTAACGTGATGATATGGCTCTGCTAGACTTGTAATTCAGGGAGTGCACATTCCAAATGGAATTATGCTCACATTTATTTATCGAATAAAAAAAAATGATGCTGGTCTAAGAAGTGGTCTACTCCATTAGAAAGTCAGAACACCATGGGGCCGCTAAAATTTTTCGCAATAATATATTTTAAAATCCAATAAAATGAACTGAAATTGCTAATGTGAAGGATTTTGATGATGGGCATCACCTAAGGAGCAAAAATAGATATATATATTACCTCCATTGCATTGCTTTGCTTTGAACAAACATCCTTTTGAGGCTGCCTGACTTTTTTTTTAGCCCCAACCAAATGGAAATAAAAGACATGCCGCGGCCTTTTGTTTAAAAATCTTTTGACTAGTGAATTATTATTTAATTTAAAAAGTTTATTATGCTTCTTCTTATCTAAAGCCAATTGTTTTCTTAATTTTTATTTTTTTTATTTATTTAATTATTTTTTTTTTCACTGACTCAAGACTTATTCCGTAGCAAAAAAAAAAAAAATTAAAAAGGAAGCCTGCCTGCCAAAACATCATTTTGTGAAAGCGTACATATAAAATATTGAGATAAATGTGTTTCTCAGTCAACAAAGAACGCACAGCAAAATGAAATATTGAAAAAAGTTCAGAACAACTTTAAAAGCAAATACGCCCAGGCTTTTTTCTGATTTTTTTTCCAGAGGAAAAAAGCATAAATTTCTTATTTAAAAATGTTTTTCTTCTCATTTGTGTGTTGCGCTTTTCTTTTTTATTTTCTTTGCACTTGTTTGGGAAAAGCAAACTTTTGTAATTTCCCGCCACTATAGTTGTCCTGTTTTATGCTCTCTTTCTTTTGCAGTTTGGAGTTGTTTTTAAAAGAATTTCCTTTTTTTGTTTTGTATACGAGTAAATTTATATATTTTTTTTTTATTCTTTTGTTGTCAGTAAGTTTTGCTTGTTGTCGTCTTGTTGTTCTTGTTGTTGCATTTTGCCTACTTAAAGTTGATTTGTTTTATTTTCTATGATGTGTTTTTACAGAAAACACGCATTTTCATGCTCATATCATTAACATTCAATATGAACACCATCCTTGGAGGCGCACACTGGCAGGCAGCACACAAGCAATGGCAGTTGGGTCGGAGGAGCAGTGGAACTTGTTTAGTATGAATTCAACTGGCACTATTCTTGAAGAAGCCAAGCGTGTTGCGTGATTGTGTTTGGTGGGTGTTTGGTGGGTGTTTTGTGGTTGTTGTTTGTCACAACAAATGTTACATTAATGTTTCCCCAAATGATAATAATTTAAGTATGATGATGACTGCAAATGGTGTGCTTGTTTGTTGGTATGTGTGTGGTTATTATTTTCTAGTTGAGGCTTTAATAGTTTTCGTTATAAATCACTGTCTGGGAGTTGCAAACTGTTTATGAAAATTGTTAATTGATGTTTCCACAAAAATAATTTAAATTATCGTTTAGTTTAGACGTTGATGCAGATACTTTCCGAAAGTGCAGGATAACATTTGGCGCTCAACATGGCTTAAACACAATGCGGACAGCATACTACCAGCTGCAGTATGCCACACATAAAGTGCGATTGGCAATGATAATTTTGATGGCAATATTACATGATCGCCAATTGAAGAAGCCGCCAATGTAAATATGATTCCATGTTTGTAGGGCAATTATTGCCGATTCGCGAGTATTACAGGCAGTGGTTATAAGGAATGTGGGAAGTCTGGGGTTATAAAATTATTTCATTGCAATATTCACTTTCTCTTTTAATTTATTTTATTTTTCCATGCCATTATCTTCAGCAATTACAACTTTCAATAATCGGATTGTGTGGTAATTAGATTGATGGTAATTGGAATTGTAGCGATCTAACTTTACTGCTAGCCGATTAGTAAATCCTAATAAAAAGCCACTAGATTAAATTCGTTTCTTTCAAACTCGTCTTGCTTGGAATGTAAAACACAAAAGTCTTCTTCATTTACATTTAAAGATTTTTGAAATTTTTTTATATATATAAATAAAATTATAGTGAATAAATTGTAAAAGCATGTTGTTTTACATGCCACTGTTTATTTATTCAGCCAAAATAAAAAGAATTATTATACGATTTACAAAAGAAAAGCTACTTGTATACAGTACAAGATTTTAAATGTCAATTACACGACTTGTTTTCAGTATATGTGCAGTTTTGCTTGGCCTATTAGCTTATGTAGAAGAAAAGCTTACGACAGTTAAGAAAAAATTCTTTTTTTTTAAACTAACTTAAGCGGCAAAGCTTTCGGGTTGAACGCTGGAAAACATCGAATGTCTAGGTAGAAATCAAAGCCGCGACCTCCGGCTTATTAGCCTGCGTATATTCATTCGCCTATGGAGGCAACTCTAATGAAGTAACCTTTAATTTTCACTTGTAATGCAAATCAAATGCCATAAAGCTTTTAATTTTTTTTGCGTAATTTTTTTTTTTAATTCATTTCAATTAAACTAAGCAAATGCAAAAATATTCTGTCATTATTAAATGTTTAAAAATTATTTCCAGATTTCAAAGGAAAAAAATTATATTTCAATAAACTTTTACAAGGCAGCCGGAAAAGGTTAATGATTATTTTCGCTGACATTGTGATCTGAGATGGATGGCTCAGTATTAATGGCGACAATTATTTTTGCTTTGTTGCCACTTTCTAACAAAATAGCTTATGGTCATCTGTCACTGCCGCCCATGAATAATACTTAATCATTAAGATAATAAATAAATAAGATTATTTCTTTTAATCGGCATTTTATTGTAAGAAACAAAAGCCTCAACCACAAAAATAGGAGAGCTTAGAAAAGCAGCTGGTAAGGACAACATTAAATGCCTTTTATTTGATTAACCTATTGCTATTCTTCATTGGCAATTCAGCCCTGAGAATACTCGTTTACTCACACATACAAAGGCCGACTTCATATCTGTGCCATATAAATTTGTAAAGTGATTTCCGGTCATGATTTTAATAAATTAGTTGTTTTGTTAATTTTATTTATTTCCATTACAGGATTAATTTAAATGGTTGGGTCCTTCTGTGCTATGTTGCTGCTGAAGGCTTCCTTAGTTTCATGTTAAATTGATTGAAATCAATGAAAAGATTTTACTAAGCAGAAGCCGATTATTCACTTAACAAATTAGGGGTTTCCCCCAAAAAGCATAATTATTATAGAGGGCAGGCGACAGTTTATTAAAATAAAGCACAAAGAGTCAATACTTATAATTTTTGTCGTGTACTTTACAGATTTATTAGAAAAAATGGAAAAAAAAATTTATGAACTTTAAGATTTTTTTTTAAGTTTTGCTTAAAAGAGTTTGATAGGGGACCTTTTTTGCGATTTTTATTTACACAACCACAGAGACACAAATGAAGGTATAGAAGCTTGTAAATGCTTTAAGTCAATTACTTAAGCTCTTTTAAAATGATTTTGTGGAAACCACTCATACATCTAGAGTAACAATTTTTTTACATTTATATATATATTTTCTAAACTAAATAGCACCTAATTTACTCGATGCGTGTTAAGGTTAGTTTGTGTACCAGTAAATTTTCATTCAAAGGGCAAAAGATGTACTAAAATCAAGTGAGAGAATTATAGTCAATATAGAATCATTTACGTCCAAAGAAGGATAAAATTACATATAATTGATAATCTGCTTTCGTAGGCAAATGAATACTAGACAGCCTACTAAAGCGAAGAGCATGGGTTCGATTCCAGCCTAGACCTATATGTGTTTTCCTGCATGCAAGCCGAAAGCTTTGAGGTGACTAAAATGAAATATAATAAATTTTGTAGAGTATCGTATTATTCACATTTTTAATTAATCCAAGCAAATTTAAAAGACGAAGTTATAATCAAAAATATAATTATTAAAAAAAAAATGTTATAAAAAAACGCAGGATAGTAAACATTTATTTCAATACTTCGCTACTCCTTTGAGTAGCTCTTGCAGGATAATGTGTGGCAAATAATTACAATTAATAAATAAATTCAGGAAATTATTGTTTTCTATGTTTTTTATAAGTATTGGCGTAAAAATTATTTAATAATTATTATTTAGGTTCGAAAAAATTACAGTACATTATAAAAAAAAATAAATTAATTTATTTCGTTTTTATTTTTTCGATTTTTTATTTAATAATATTTTATATAAAATGTAACAAAATAATAAAAAAAAAAACAAAATATTATTAATTTTTTTTAAAAAAAAATTCAAGTTTAATAATAATAATTTTAAGAAGTTTTAATTTGTTTAATTGAGTCCGTATGAGAAATTTAGTTTCAAGAAACTAATAATAATATTTTAAAACTTATCGGGCGAGATATTTTTTTAAATAGAAATTAATTTTACTAAATTAATAATAAATATTACTCATCTCTGCTCAGATATTTTTTTGTTAAAAAGAAATACAATTGCAACAATGAAAGACATTCGTATCGGCATTCTTTTGTCGGCAAAATGTTAAAAAATCTAAAACAAACATTAATCTAGATGTTGAAAATTAAAACTAAAAACAATACAAAATAAGTTATTTTTCACTTTATCAGGCCGAAAAGTTTTCACATGATCCTCCTATTGTGAAAACTATTGTCTTCAAAACAGATAGAGTTGTCGCTAATTTGAATTTATTGCCGTTTTTATGGGCGACAGGGAAGTCGGAAGTGGTATAGCCAGTATGACAAAAGCAAAGAACTGGCTGGTTTTAAAACTATAATAAATATGTAAAATAACGTCATGAAATTAAATAAATAATAAATAAAAAAAATAATAATATTTAAATAAATAATAATAATTTTTTTTAAATAAATAATTTTATGTTCTCAAGTGCAGAGTTTTAGGCAGTGACATTACTAAAGTATTCAAGGTCAACTCTTTAGTGTTGTCGCTGTTGCGTGTAATGCTGCTAATGTTCGCAGTAAAATCAAAATATATTTCTAAAAAGAAAAAAAACCGAAATAAAAATAATTAAAATAAAATAAATCACTAGAAGAATTAAATAATTATTAATTTGGATAGATCGTGAGCCCTTCGCTTTTTCAGTAGCGATATGTGGATTAAGAGCTCAAGGCTGTTGCAGGAAATTCTTTTTGAGAGCGAAACCACTAGAAGAATTAAATAAATATTAATTTGGATAGATCGTGGGCCCTTCGCTTTTTCATTAGCGAAATGCGGATTAAGAGCTCAAGGCTGTTGCAGGAAATTCTTTTTGAGAGCGAAACCACTAGAAGAATTAAATAATTATTAATTTGGATAGATCGTGAGCCCTTAGCTTTTTTAGTAGCGATATGTAGATTAAGACCTCAAGGCTGTTGCAGGAAATTCTTTTCAAAAACGAACAAACTCTTGTGAGTCTTGTGAAAGCATAAGCGAATTTATTTTCTTGCCATAACGATAAATACCTACGTAAATTTTAATTAAAATTTCATCTGTTGCTGACAAAGTAAGTACTCGTATATGTAAGGAATACTTTTTTCGTATTCACAACTTAAATCGAAAATGGTTGCTGCATTTTTTTTATTTCTGATTGTATAAAATGCAAAATACTCATCTCAAAGAATGTGTTGATCCCATTGTGTTCGATATCGTCTTCGGGCTGCACAAACACAAATCATGTGTAAAGTAATGAACTGTATTTGCTTCAATGCTTGAATGCATCATTTAAGTCATAAACGTACCTGTAAAAATGTTTTCTTCATTTAAATTCCTCTTCTTTTTATTTGCTCCATATAAAATGTCTTTTGTGTTCTCTTTTTCTTCTGCATTTTGCATTTTGCATTTTGCATCTCAGTTTCTGAGTATTGCAGTTTTCAGTGGGAATTATTTCGATTTTAATTTTATTTTTGTTAATAATGCAGCATGTAACCATTCAAGGCAAGTAGATTTTCCTTCCTGTGACATTTCTGTTACTGCTTCCTACTGCATGCAACTGGGTTTATCATATCTACCTTTCTCTCTTGGCCCCTCTGTCGCTCGCTCTCGCTCTCGCTCTCTGTCTCTTGGGAAGCCGTGTATAGCCCATTGGCATGACTGCGTGCATTTGTATCGGTGTGTGTAAATCTTGTTAAACGTTACTTATACTTTGAAAACTACAGCGTGCCGTCATTTGCTTGTACTTCAACTTTGAAAACATTTTGGAATCAACGTCTTTAAGACTTTTGCTTGCTTTTGCGAGACCAACTTTTATTCAACTAACAAAGTTTCCTCATTCAACATTGACTTTTCTGTTAGCTCGTCTCTAAATTTCTGTTTCGTTAAGGAAACGGAAGCCATACTGGCATCCGTTTTATGAAGATTTTACCTGCCTGCCAGTAGCAGCGCACTGATAATGATGATGTACCAGCTGCTGAAGTTTCATGTGTAGCATTTTCTCTCCATTTTTTTTTTGTTTTTTTTTGAGAATCTAAAGCTTTAGCTGCATGCGTAGCAACAGCAATTGTTTAATTATGAAAAAGAAATATATATTTTTTTGCCATTATTACGTTTTGGTTATGAAATTAATTAGAATTAAATAAATATAAGACTTGCGCTTCATTAGATTGATGGTTGCAGAGAATTTTCAGCAATTAGTTTCATTAAATCTGTTGGCAGGTGTAATTAATCGATGCTGGTGCAGATGACAAGCAATTAAAATCACTACTGAAAATGGGATAATACAAACGCGGCATAAAAACAGGAAGAAGGAGCAGTATTAAAATTTTATGCAACATGTGGGGATCAACTCCAAAACACAGACTACTCTATTAAAAAAGAAAAAAATTTGTTTATGAAGACAAGCCTAGTCTGCCTCTGCTATTATAATATTTTATACAGGGTGATTTTTAAATGTTTGGATTTTAGGATTGTACAAAAAATTGCAAAAGGAAATGAAATATTTATGTTGATGCCTAAATGTATGGCCTAATTGTCCTACAATTTTTGCATATCTTTCCACCATTTCTACCTCGAGGCGACTTTAATGTTACCTTTTACTGTGCAGCAACGTCTTGTTGGTGTAGAAGTGCTATGGCGGATTGTTAACCTGCAAAAGGTCTTATACACTATCTTATACCATCCCACGAGTAGACAGTGTAGCTTAAAAATGTCAGATTCTTATGAAAAGCAAAAGCTTTTAGAAATTGCCAATAAATGGCAATTTTCATGCAATCAGAGTTGCATTTAATTCAATCAGGGACTGATAGTATTGCACCAGCAATGCCATTACTATCAGATTTTCGTGTGAATGAATCGTACGATTGTGAAAGAATATTGCAAAATATTTTCGCAGTAGCCGGCTAAGTGGTTATTTTAAGAAACACATTTTCCACACAACACGATTATCATATATTCTTTACACTAAGAAACTTTGCACTCAATATGCAAGTTACAAAAAGATCACCCGTTAATAATATACATATTTGCGAATAAATATATTTTTGTGTTTAAAACGCTACGAAATTCTGTGCAAAAATTATTAGCATTTACCAAAGTTGTTCCGACCTCAGACCGAATTTTGCTCAACCTCATGTATTTTTAAGAATTTTCAACTGCAACAAGGATTACCAGTTTGGTTGGCAGCGATTTATTTGGCCAACTTTCCACAAAAATTGGCGAATTTTATAAAAAAAAAAAACATCACGGAATTTTCTTCTAACAATCTGGTTTCAACTGGCTGCACTTGTTGGCAGAAAATATTTTTGTTTTTATATTATTTTCCTTAATCCTGCTTTATTAAACTAAATCAATTCAATTCGTTAGATGTCACGCTGAATATATAATTATAGAATATCGGTTTAATGACACACACACGCTAAATTGAAGGCATTCAAAGTTGAGCATGTTTACACATTATTTGAAAATATTTAAATTTTTAATGGCGAATCGACAAGGAACCGAAAACATTTCATTAAAATAATTTCAAAGCATTAATTAAGTGAATTTTTAAATTATTAACCTTTTTAAAGGTCACAATGTCAACGTTAAAAATGTGTATCTCTCGAGTGTGAGTGCGACAAGGCGTTACGCACAAAATATGAGTGATTGAATAAAAATCTCAAGCTGCAGTTCAAAAATTTCGATAGAATTCTACTTTTATTTCAACAATAAATAAATTTTGTAATTATATATTCTCCTACAAAATGCATCTGTCCATCTGTCCATTCGCCTCTCTATCGTTCTATTTACCAACCAACAGCGGCGCTTTAGCTTTCCGCATACATTGTTCGCAGCAAAGCAAAAAACTTGTACGACAGTTGCATGATCTGACGAAATAAAACAGCGCGATAAAAAAAAGGTGGCAACCATTTAAAATCATAAGCAAATGAAAGATAATAATTATTTTATAACCTGGGCCATAGTCTCCCTCGATATGAAAACAAAGGAAGTGGCTTGCAACCGAGCTGGCTTTTGGGCACGTTTGGCAATTAACAGTAGCATTTTCATGTAGCGCACATCAGCCACACACCAGTGCTGATTGTAAGCTGCCTGGGCTATTTTACTGCTCTGTAAAATAATTGAATATCATTAAACACGTTAGAGTTGCAATAGTTTCCCCCCTAAGAATTTGGTGAAGGGAATTCTTTAAACTTCAGATACTTACGGCGTCTTTTAACTGCTGGCCATAATTGCATACCATATAAACCTGAGCTATAGAGGAGAAGAGAAACAAAAGTAATTTAAAAATGGTCTCGGCTGTGGTACCGATGGTAATCTCAAAACCGACAAAACAGATAACAAACGAAGAGGCGGCAAAATTTAGAAACAACGGTACGCCGAAAACCTCATTGAACTGATCAGTTAAACTATTTAAAGATTTTTTATTTTAATTTATTTTATTTTATTTTATTATTAAACGCAAACAGTTGCCAACTTACTGTAATAGCTGAGTGTGGAACTGCACAATTCCTCTGAGGAATTCCATATCTTGTGCAAAGTCCCCCTTGCCAACACCTTTGACCTCGTAATTGCTGAGCTTTTTTGCAGCGAATTCATAATGCATTACCAGCTGTGTGACAAAGGCAATGAGCAGCAAGTCACTCGCTATTTGGCCCGTTGCCGAAGTGTAACCCGCCACATTTTGTGCGGCGTATAGGGCGTAGTAGGACCAGTGATTATGCCAATCCCAAGGCGTATACATAAAATATGGCAAAGACTGTTCCACATGGCGTATATGTAACCACAAATCATACACCAAGTACTGCATGAGGCTAAAGATATTGTAAGTCCATATCAAAATCATATACAGGCCCGAAAAACTGATGGTTATGCGCGAACACAATTTCAGATAATACGCCAGATTACATTCCGCTTGCAGTTCGGGAGTGCTAGGAAAAAGTAACCGCAGTCCGCCAACAAATTTAGTTAAAACTTTCTTCTTTTTATAAATAAAAATCATTTTCGTATTGCCCACGATCACAAAGCCAATATAAGACAGTGTCATGGTGACTTCCAGAAAGTTCTCTCGTTTCACCGTATTGATTATTACAAACACTATTTCAGTCATCAGTATTACATTCAGATTTATTAGGCCACCATAGAATATTAAATAGGCAAATAAAGCTTTGGATTTTGGAACGTGCGAAACTTTGTGATACGGTTCGATGCCAATCGTCATGTAAAAGAAGTTGGCCAATTTTACAAAATCATCGAACACGGCCAGTTTCATCTTGTTGACTATTAACGTATCTCTTTGCGACTAAACTTTTTTAGCCACTTCCTTCTGATTATATCGTGGAGCGTTAAATATTACAAATTCTTATTTATACGAATGTGAATTGTAGAATAAATTATTTGTTTACAGGCGTGTGCATAATTTATGTGAGTGCAGTAACTGTAAGCACCTGCTTACATGGACAGTGATTACCAGCTTTAAAGTATTGGCTTCAATACAATTGCGACCACAACGACAGGCGGCAGTAGCCAAATAATTTTTTTTTTCATTGGCAGCAGCAGCAAATGAAAGTATGACACTAAAACTCATATGTTGTATTCATATACATGTGACAAGGGAAGAAGTACGGGGAAAGCCTCAAAACTTTTTCGTGTTAAGGAATTACTTTTCGCCAAATGCTGCATTAATCAGCTGTTTACTAAAAAATTATTTAGTAAAAATTCTGCATTTGGAATAGAGACAACTAACTCCGAAATAACGTTTTTAATGTTATTGGAATAAAGAAATTCTATATAAAAAAATTTTATGTAAATTAATTATATATATAATATATATATAGTTATAATCTTACCAATAAATGGGTTACAGAGATACACATAAAACAATATAAGAATTCATAGATAACAAATAATTCACGAAAAGAAAATATGCAATATTCGATTTAAATACTTTATTTAAATGTTTTTATTTCAATAATGTTTATTCGAATAATGCAATTCTGCAAAATAAAATTGAATTTATTTTATTTTCAAGTGATAAAACAATTACCTATATAATTTTAAATTCTTTACTTAAAAGAAATGTTATTCGTTTCTTTTATTCTTTAATTCGAATAATTTTGCTTTTAGATGTTACTTTTCGAATAATCTCAGTATAAATTTTATGACAATGTTCAAAAATATTTCTATATTTTTATTAGTTTTTTTTTTCTATTATTCGAATATTTTTTTTGACTAGTTATTTTGTAACAGTTATTTAAATCACTTTTATACCATCATTTCCATGATTACCATGCTAACGAGAAAATAATTTTTAATATAAAATTGTTATATATCTTATATATATATATACTTTGATTAAAAATTAGAATTTTCAACTTCAAATTCTTATTTAAGAATATGTATTTTTATCATAATGTTTATTCTAAACAATTTTTTTTAATTAATTAATTTTCTTTCGATTATTCCAAATATTTTAATCGATTTTGCTAAGAATTTTGATTATTTTAATGGAATAATTTTTACAAGATAGATTCACATAAATGTTTGAATGCTTTAGCGATTACTTCAATAAAATTTATAAGAATTACTTAACAAGTATGCGAATTGAAATTTTCTTGGAATGATTCTTATACGTCATTCCTAACAATGTTTTAGACTTTTCGAATAATATATATTCGGTTATTGACATAAATCTTCTAATACTGTATCGCTGACTGCAATAAAATTTATAAAAATAACTTTACGAGCATACGAATTAAAATTTCTAAAAATGTTTTAGATTATTCGAATAATATTTATTCGGTTATTGACATAAATCTTCGAAAACTGTATCGCTTACTTTAATAAAATTAAAAAAAATAACTTCACGAGTATGCGAATTGAAATTTTCTTGGAATGATTCTTATACGTCGTTCCTAACAATGTTTTAGATTATTCGAATAATATTTGTTCGGTTGTTTGTATTATTGTTATTTAAAAAGTTTTATTTAAATATTAAATTTGTGATTTGACAAACTGAATAACTTACACAATTCAAATTCAATTATTCGAATACTTTATCGATTACTTTAGAAAAATTTATAACTTTGTGAACGATTCGGTTATGTAGCGTATCGAGTTTGCAATTAATTTATTTCATTGGCGCATTATTAGCAAAGAATTTATTTAAAAAATAAAAATAGTGATATCCTTCATTAGCAGTGCGAGTATACAAAAATATTTTTTATTTATTTAATTTTTTTTTTTCTCTGTGTGCCATCTTCATCGTCATCAGCATTTTGTTTATTTTTCTAATTAAACATTTTAAATGGAATTGCTTTGAAATTAATGCTTTTTTTTGACAATTTACCTTTTTGACTTATTTTTTTTTTCTTTTTTTCTTTGTAAATTCATTTTTTCTCAGATACCAAGTTGTATACACATAATTAAAATTTGTTTAAAGTAAAAAACATTCCTATACATAAAAATTATACAATTGATTTGAATTTATATGGGGGAACCTTTGGCATACCGTCGTCTGCCTTACTGGAACAACACCCCCACACACACACACATACATATATATATACGAATGTGAAGCTTCACACACTTCAGCACTGCCAACAATGAACCCTTATAAAATGACATAAAAGTTTTTATACCTTTTCAATTTATTGTTAAAAAAAAATAATAATCATTTAAAGGAAATTTATCTTTTTGTTAAATACTCTCGTGCGCCGTTTTTGTGTCGTTGTCGTAGTGAAGTGAAAAGAGGATGAAATACAGAATACAAATACTTGCACAAGTAAATAAAATATCGCAAATTATAATCTTTTGGGCCGGGCCGCACTTTTGCAAGATGAGAATTCAAGTTTTCATTCTGGAAATTCAAAGCGAAAGGGGAGCAGAAATATAATTGATACATTTGCGAAGAATAAATAAAGTACAAAATTATGTTGTAGCGATAAAAATGCTGCTGATGGTGTTATTGGGGGATGACTTTTAAATTTCTGTGAAATGTTCCAATTCGTAAAACTCATATGTTGGTAATTTGTAATTGATGAAAACTTTTTTTGTGCAGTTTTCTGCAGTCCGGGTGAATTGCCATCCAGCGCGTGTATGTCGGCCTCTCCAGCAATAGCATACCGCCTAAAGCCCTCATGAATATATCTCTCTCCATTTGAGGGCAGCCTCTCTGCAATTCTTTGATTTGTTACATGATTTCAATAGACAGATGTGGTTCACCCCGAAGATGGCGGGAGAGTTATTCTTGCGAAGTGCCTATTGGTAAGGCTTGCACAGTGCCGAACGTCTTAGCAAGGCGCTTGGTTAGAAATAAATCTTTTAATCACTTTGCCACCTGTGCTTGCACAGGGGGCTTTGTAAATGCATTAATTTACTAAATGCTAAGTGCACCGTGAAGTTAAGCCTTCATAGGCAGGAATTCACGTGAACTGTAGCACACAGTACGGCTCTCACATTATTTCATGTTCGATCTCTCTGGCCACAAGGCTAAAGAGGATATTACATTAGACTAAGTCACATGAGGGATGTGTCCGACCATGTTTCTTCTTTCGGAGCACGTACTCACTTTACTTTGCAATTACATTCCATGTTTTTTCATTTTGTAACAATTTGTCACCAGTATTGCTAGTACTTCCCGTGCTGTAGACCATCTTACGTTCTGGAAAAATTTGTGTTCTGCGTCATCACCTTCTTCTGTGTCTTCGTAAATGAAAAATGGCGTGCTACACTTGCAAGCTCCTTGTTTGATCATTGTGACTCACCTCATTCTCATCTCTTCTTTTCTAAAAATTTCTCTAAAAGAGAGACTGTTGGGGATAAAAAGAAATAATTACACAATTCACTAGATGTCGTACAAATTGTAAATATGGTAAGCATGTTCGATACGATACCCAGTTTTATTTCTTTACTCAATTAATAAACAATTTGTAGACATTTAAGGAGATATTCGTAACAAGGTGAATCTATAATTGAAAAAATTCAAAGCGTTGTCCATCCCTGTATATTTAGGATACACAAACCGTGTGAGTGGTCACTGTAAAATTTCCTCGAGAGATCTCATTCAGAATATGGCAACATGCACGTGGGGAAATTCTTAATTGGCCGAATAAAAAAAAAACAATGGAAGGTACGTTATAAAAACGGTGCGGCATTTCATGGAAAGATGCTTCTCATTTCACTCTCACACGCTTCAAGAAACAAGAAGAACAATAAATTTTCCTAATTTTCTTATTATTCGGGAAATTTTTTATTCTTAAAGGCAATTATTTATATTTTATTGAAACTGCTCAGTTTGATCTGCCTATCTGGAGCCGGATACTCCTCAATCCACCCTGCAATTACACAAATCATTTTCCTTTCACGACCAGTTTTTATTCTAAATGGTGTATTTTAATATTTAAAATTTATTAAAAATTCTACATTTTTTCGAGAAAAATTATGTTTGTTTTGCTGTTAAATTTTTCTCTTAATTTTCATATAGTTTTTTTTTTTATTTAAAACTTCAAAGCATTTTGTTTGCTTGAATGTTGTTTAATTAAATTTTTATTAAACATTCATAAAATTAAAAAAATATATATTTTTTTCTTTTTTTTTTTTTTTGGTCAACTAAATTCGCCATCAATAACAGAAACTGACTGATTGAAAGCGAGTCGTTCGTGTTTCGTGTAAATAGTTTAATCTGTCACGTGAAACATAAAATTGTTCGTTGAACAAAAAAGTGAACGAAAATGAAATGAATAAAAATAACTTCAATAATCAGTGTTTGCACAATAATTTTATTTGTTTTTCCCCCTCCCTTTTGTTTCCTTTTGTCAACAAAACAATAACTTTTTTAATGAAAAACGTTTACAAAAACTGTGAGAAGGTGCACTAGTCGTTCGGAATGATTTATTTAGAAACTTTCTAATGAAACTCCTAAGAAAAATTGGAGTACTAAGAGAATATTAAAAAAAAAATGCAGGAATTTACAATCAAATAATTAATATCAACCAAAAATTTTCAAAGGCGAGGGGGTTAGTGATGCCGGCATAAAGGGCGCACTCATAGTACGAATAAGACAGCTTAAGCCACACTTAGCAGCTGTAAAAGCACATAAAAATCGTATGGAACAGTATTATGCGTGTGTGGCAAAGGCCATGATTCACTCTCTTACACAATCGCCGGATCTGTCACATATGACATATGTAGTGAAAAAATGGGATAGTGTGCCATAGAAAGGCATCTGTGTGACAAATTTTTTACGATTTTTTATGAAAATCTTACGATTTGAAAAAGTTTACGAAAATTTTCATTAAATGACAATTTTTATGCAATCAGAGTTGCATTTAGCGAAGAAAAAATGATTTGCATCGTTTTTGTATAACAGTATGGCACTGGCAACGCCAGTTTTATGTGATTTTTTAAAATTGAAGGGTACCACATTTTTATGTGAATGAATTGCATGACTGTGTAGGTTAGTGAAATGCAACTGTGCGACAGATGTTTTGGACAGCCGCAATTTATTTCAAGCAGCTGAAGGAGAAATTTTCTTTTGCTCGCTTTTTGTATAATAATTCGAAATTACAACTTTTCGTAATAAATTTAATTTTATAAATTGTCATTTGCTTAAGGAAACTGAGTTGAACAGACCCGAACTGAACCAAACTGAACTGAACTAAACTGAACTGTACAAATTTTCTGTAGGGAATCAGCTGTTCGAGTTATTGAGTCAGTGATCATTTGAAAAATGTTTAAATATATTAAATTTAGAAACTCAAGCTTTATATTTCAGTTAATAATTATTTCATATTTACACGGTTGTAATTTTTAGTACTTTAATACGTACTGCTCAAAAAACATAAAAATAATATATGAATTATCAACTGTGTGCGCATAATATTTAAACATGTCTAAACACATTATGACAATTTTTAATAGTAAATGTAATGAACTTGATTTTTTTTCTGATTGTGGTAAATGCAACTCTGAGCCATGGAAATTGTAATTTTATGAAAATTTTCATAAACTTTTGCTTGTCATTATTCAATTTTTTTCAGCCATATTTGGCAAATGGTACGACTGTCTAGGATACTAAAACGAACCCTCAAATGGTTCGGTGAGGTCCAATGCCAAGTAGGAGCATTAACTTTACGCTGCCTCTATATTGCCAATGGTTGTATTGAAAAAGAGGGCACTGTAATATAAATTGGCATCACTATTTATACACCAGAAAGTAATAACCTTAATACCGATACCCTGGTGCACATGAGAAAAAGGGTAGTATTTCTTAAAAAGGGTCAACGATCAGAGGCTGGACTAAAACCCACCATCTGAGTTCCACTTCTATGAATCAATTCGTATATGAAAGAAATTAAAATTAAAATTTGCATACCTCTTTACGAGTATGTGCAATAATATATCCTTTGTCTCCTTTGTCTCCTTTCTGTGCTTTGTGTCCTTTGTATCCTTTTTGCATATTAATCATCCTGATCATGCTTTCAGTTCCACTTTATTGAGCAAAATTATTGTTCAATATTTACTTTCCTTCTTAATTTTCATACCACCATTTAAGTGTTTTCAGTTTAAAAATTAAAAATTTTTACGAAATACAATATTGGGAAAAAAAGGCAGAAAAAACTAAAATTTCTCTTCTGTTATTTTTTTTTTTTTTTAAATTCACATTTTTGATACAAATTTGATTTTGTGTTTATTTTTTCAAACAGCAGATGCACGGAACGCATCACTCTCACCTGCCCACAATTTTATTACAAAAAACCTCATGCAGAATTATTTTAAAATTCAAATGAAATGCAGCAGACAAGAGTGAAAATAAATAAATATAATAATAAAAAAAAAAAGAAAAAGGATGAAAAATGCGGGAGTAAAGAACAGGAAATCTCTAGTTGGCTAAAATTTATTAGCACACCAGAAAATGTGTGAATTTTGGCTCTCTAAAATTCATTTTATCAATTCATCGTACGAATACATTCAGCCACAACGTGCTCAAAGAATATGCTGTTCATTTATTTTTGCACCAGTTTAATCAAATGAATGCGTCAGAAACTCGGAATTGTTTATTTTTCTCACTTTCAGCTTTGTAATTAAATATTTAGTTTCGAAATAAATTTAACAAAAAAAAAAAAAAAAAAAAAAAAAAAAAACACAGCAGCAACATTTTTAAGAGAACATTCCAAATATTGTGTTGTACTGCTGGCAGCAGTCAGCAAATAACCAGTGGTGTTCATTTCTTTTTTTTTTTAGTGGAAAAAAACGTGATTTTGTTGCATAAAAACGTATTTTGGAAAGTACATAAAACATTTAGTTTAATTTGTTTAAAAGGAAAATATTTAATACGTGTATTGTACGTTTGGCGGAATTGAAGGATAAAAATGCTGCATCAACAATAACCGGCGTCATCTTTATGCGAAAAGCAATAAGAACGCAGTAAGTGAGGCATCTAAAGAAAAGCTTTTTTAAAATCTGAAATTTAATATGAACCCTTTTGAAAAATACAAGAAAACGAAGAGAAAGAAGCCAAAGAGGAGAAATGCAAGGTAAAAAAAAAATTCTAGTTTATTTAGCAACCTTCTAGTCTTGATATTAAATGAAACATCAGTGGCGAATGCACTGTCGGACCTACAACAAATTACAAAGATAAAATAGTCGGCAACTGATTTAGAATTAGTTTATTATAAACTCTTTTATATGGATAAGGGTGAATGCATAAACAGTTGCATTGTAATTTTCTTTTTAATTTTTGCTATAAACACATAATGTTAAATATTTTCGTGGGCACGCTTGCAAAACCAAGAGAATGAAGCCAAAGAGAAGAAATGCTATTAAGAAGATAATCCAGATACAGTAAAAAAAAATTCTAGTTTATTTTGCATCTTTCGAAAGTCTTGATATTAAATGAAAAATCAATGGTGAATGCACAGTCGAGCATATAACAAATTACAAAGATAAAATAGTCGGCAACTGATTTAGAATTAATTTATTATAAACTCTTTTATATGGATAAGGGTGAATGCATAAACAGTTGCATTGTAATTTTTTTTTAAATTTTTGCAATAAAGACATTATGTTATGTATTTTAGTTGGCACGCTTGTGCATAGTGTTTACTACATTACATTTTAATATTAGAGAATTAGAAACACACGGAGATTAGGAGTTGCCAAAACAAGATATAAAAATATATGTTATCGGAAGAAAGACCAACGATAAGAACATATAGATTAAAGGCTTTGCTGTTAGCTAATTGCTATAAGCTGGATAGCTAGACGAAGTGGGCTTGTGATAGAAGTTTTCACAAAATGAAAACACAACTTAAACCCTCCCTCCACCTAGTTTATTTTACAACCTTCATTCATTAGCTATTATTATATATGTATCTTTATATGTATATAAATAGACTACATACACAAGTTTACAATTTAGTATTTACCATTGAAAAGGCAGTAAGTGAGTTCATTCCAACGTTAAGAAATATTTATATTTTAACAAGAATACAAAAAAGTTTGCAAATAAAGAATAATTTTAAATTTTCTGAAAAGGAGTTGAGCCGAGCGCAAGGACTTCTAAATAAATTTAAAATGTTGAGGAGGAGGAGTTACCTTACATAAATAAATTACATAAATTTTTAAACTGCCAGCAATTGATTTTCTTTAGTTAGTAAACAGAAAGGAAAAACATTCTTAAATTTGTCGTTGTGTTATATTTTTTCTGTCATTGAAAACATCCTTTAATATCCAAGTCATATCCTTTTTCACTAGCAATGAACCAATTCTTCAATATTTTAACATGCATTTCATTTCAAGTATTTAAAGATTTTCTTAGACTCAACTGAATTTTGAAAGTTGAACAGGACATTATTATTTCAACAATAAGGATTTTACTGATTAAATAAATCACAACATGTGTTATCAGACATCCACACAGCCATTCGCCTTACGACTGCTTTTAGTCAAATTACAGAAATTAAAGCAGAAATGAAAAACCTAAAAAAAAATTATAATTTGAATATTCATCAGATGAGTGAAATTCATTTGAAACTCAATAAACGAATAAATTGTAAAAAGTGCACTGGAAAGGGCAAAAGCTAATTGGGTAAGGGGTGAAAGTTAATTCACCGAATTAAAAATGAATTGTTAAAAATATTTTAAAAATTCTAAATGTGCTAAACATTTTCTAATAGAAATTTTAAAAAATTTTGGAAATACTCGTATGCTGTGGGGGTTTTAAAATTTATTCTTTTACTAGTTTGACAGAACGCTGGAAATTTACTTGTTCTCTTGGCCAATATTTAACAAAAACAAATCATCTTGTCCTTGTAGAGGAAATAAGTAACCATCCAAAGGGAAAACTGTCTACTGGTGTGCCTGAATGTCAGTGTATGCACTTGTGTGTTAAATGCATTTAACTATTTTTCGAAGGATTTTAATTTTTTTTTTTTTTTTTTTTTTGGAAATAAAACACAAATAGAATTCAAATGCACGCATACAGTCGCACACGTACATGAAGGAATCCGAAAATCTATTTGTCTGAATGAAAAATCTTTATCTGTAGATGTTTGTGATTTGTTACTTGAGAGAATTCAAACATCACAGAAATATTAGGCATTCCAACACACATTTTTGCCATAGTAAACAAATGCGCATCTGTATGCGTGGGCGTGTGTGTGTTTGTGTGTTTTGGGTGTGTGTGGAAATTGTGAGTATATTAAAAGATACTCAAACCTTGGTTCACTTACTTAAACGTACGAAACTGTTTTGTTACTTCTATTTGGATTTCTAAGTTACTCAGCATGTTCTTTTGTATGCCAAAATTTTTGTTGCATAAATTTGTACAGTGGAGACCAAAACAATTTGAAATTATTTGCGATGACGATTTACATTTTTTTTTTTTTTTTTTGTAATTATGATTGTAGGCTGTTCTTGCATTAATGAAATAAACCCATTATAATTATGTAGGCTGTTCTTGCACTAATGAAATAAATTCATTATATTTATGAAATAATAATCATTATTGCAATGAAAATCTTCATTGGCACGGTTTTAATAATGATACAAATTCATTAACTGTATGAGTAATTTTCTTAAGGTTAAGCAAAAAAAATATTTTACTTTCGAAATGAAAAGCTTCCCGAGTTCACTTTTAATGACAAAATTCAGTCATGCAATCAATGTACGAATTCATTGGTCGAATGTGGAGTTTTCTTTCAGGGTTGCAGAGTATATTTTTATGGTTGAAGGGATAGTCTGCAACGATATTTTGTTGTCTGGTTTCGTTTGTTGCCAATACAGTAACTTGTTGTTGTTGTTGCCAAAATCTTATAGGACTTTTTGACTTAATGACTAAAAAATTATTTTTGCCTCTGTACAAATATTTTACTCAATAAAGTGTCCTTAAAATATAAAACACAATTATTTTACAGAAGCTTTCACACACATTCGCTTCAAATTTCTATGTGGCTGTGCAGTGTTGTGTAGGTGCATAAATTGTGTGTGTGTTTGTGTGAGAGCCTTAAGCACCCTCTATCTATTATTAAACTACGCCAACGTTGCTTAAAATTTTATGGATGCTGTTTCTATGTTAGTTTGGATTTGTATGGGTTTGTTTGTGTTTGTTTGTGTTTGTTTGTGTTTGATTTAATACTTATCGAACTGCCTGCAATACACTGTTTATAATCTTGAATCTCACTTGAATGGAATATTTGCATTAATACATTTAAGCATTTAGGCTTATCCCTTTTATTGTTAGTAGGTAAACATCGTTATTTGGATGTGTATGTGTGTGTGTGTATGGCAGTATGTGACAATTTGCTAAATTTGATATGTGTGCATGTGATTTCTTAAAATCTGTTCAATTAAGTTGTAATAAATTCTTTATTCAACACAAAAAAAAAATAAAAAATAAAAAATTAAAAAACTGTGGATAGAATGGGAAAAATATTTCACAAATAAAAACTTTTTATTTAAAAATATGAAATTAATATTTTTCGATTGACTAACAATTCCAATTTCATACCGAAGTATGCATTTGTTCCATAATTTGCTTGCGTTTGAAATCACATTGGCTCTTACAAAAGCAGTTCCTTGTATTACAAATGGTAAGCAGAAGTTTGTGTTTTCCGACAATTGATTACTTGTAATACGAGTATTTTCAATACTTGATACAATTGTTGCTTTAATACACACTGTCTCCTTAAGCCATAGCTTACATATGGGTTTGTGCGGTGTGCGCGTGTGTGTGTATGTGTCTGTATATGGTTAAGACTATACAAAACATTTACGGTCTAATAATTCTAAAATTAAATTTATATCGGAGCATTTAACCTTTTTTTTTATAGCAAAATTCTCATAAAATATTACTCTTCACTACGCACACCAACACACATACATACATGCCACGTTAATAGACCTTAATTTAATATATTTATTTAACACTGTGTGTAGATGTATTCGTATTATTAATGGATGATGCACAAACCAAAATAATGTTACAACACACCGTCACTAATCAACTCATGTAATAGAGGAGCATACACACATACACACTCGCATCCAAACATTCCTGCCTATACCAACAACAAAAAGAACGACATTTATGTTTCAGCCTGTAGACTAAAACTAATCTAGACATGCTGCCTGCACCAGCAGCAGCAATACTGTAACTACTCGTATTTAATAGGAAACCAAATTAATACTTCAAGCTAAAACAATATATTGAGAAAAACAACAACAACAACAATAACAACAACTGGAGGAACATTAAAAACAACGACGACACCCATTGATAGATTAATGATTGTAAAATACGGTGATCATTTACTTCAACAGCAAACACTCGCACACACATGCAATTATTTTGGCTCCAACAGGCTGGAATGTAACAATTTTCTATGTTTATTAGATGTATGGCCTGTAATTTTCTAATAAAACATTTAAGCAATATTAAATTTTCCTTCCGGCCAGTAGATTAATTATTGTCTTTGTCAACAATAACAGCAACAGCCACAGCAACAGCAACAGCAACAGCAACAGCAACAGCAGCAATAGGACAAGCCCTTAAATATCTAGAAGGTAAAAGCAAATTCGTATACATGCAACACTCCTCCTTAAACTCAGCCAAGCTATGTAGAGTGCTAAACTCCTGCCAACTTGTAACTTTGCAGCCCCTACACGTTGCAGCCAGACTTGTCAATGCATTTGACACCAAATTCGCATTTAAATTTATTTATAAATTATTTTATTTGGTTAAGTAACAATTTACTTTGGTTTTGTAAGGACTGTCTGTTACTGCCTTGTACAGTGGGCATGGCATAGGATTGTGTATCATGGCATAGTGTAGCGTGTTTAGAGCTTCTCGAATTTTAGTTGCCGCAGCCGTATCCTTGAAGCTCTACTTCTGTCATTTGAAAGGTAACGGCTTCCATTTAAATAAGATTTACATCGCTAATTTCAATTTAACCACTCCATTTTTTATTCATTTTATGCCATCAATTTTGCTCCAAATATTAATCGAACATCCTGTTGTTTCTTTGAAAAAGTTTTTCAATTCACAATCGGACTTTTCCTTTGGAGAGTGCAGGAACAAAACGAAACAACACTTTTGTTTAATTTTCAATTCTTTTCTGGTGCCCCGAGAATTAGCTGCCGCCACATTCACTCCAAAGTTTGTTCAACTCGAAGAATTTTCGTTGCATAGTTGTAGTTTGTGCCTCAGTAATTCCCACAATAGCACCTTGATAACAAGAGCTGTGGCATTATGCTGCCATGTTCATGTCTAAATGGAGGCATGTAATTTGTATGTCTTCTTCGGCCTGTCAGTTTGTTTTTATTATTGTTTGCATGCTTCTTGCTGCAAAATGAAGGTGAAAGAGTAGCAAGGAGTAGAAAGGAACCAGTCAGAAAACCAACCGCAATTATCGTTTTCACCAAATCACACACACACACACACATGCACACAAGCATTTGTGGCAGAAATGAGAATTTGCTGAAATCCCGCTGGAAATTTAGAAGCAAAATGACCCAAACACACTCACAACACAAATGAAATTAGTCCTGGCAACTGCAGCCAGCAGCAGCGTGCCATGTAGTCGCATCGCATGCTATCGTTAAGTGTTAATGACAATAACGATAAAGTAGCAGCGGAAATAATACCAATTTGAATTGTTCTTTGTCCTCCGTTGCTTTTCGTCAATTGAAACAACGGCAAAAGAAAAGTGTTTTCTTCCCTTTTCTTGTTTCGTTTAAGACGAAAGGGGGCGGGAAGTGCGAAGGGCATGAAACCAAAAAATTCATGTCAATACAAATCAGGTTAAATGTTGCTTGATGAGAAAAGTTGTTGTTATGCGACAAAATTTGTGATTGGGCGTCTGTGGTATGACTTCCATGAAACAGATCGGTGCAAAAATTGGTCAAAGAAAAACTTGACTCTCGATTGGTTTCCTTCTCTGGCATATTTAAATTTAATTTATTTATTAACTAAAAAAGAAAAATTTCTATTCTATATCTCTTATTCCATGGTAAACTTTTTATATATATTTTTATTTTTATTTCATGTAGAAAAAGTTTTATTTCTTAAATGTAAAACTCCTTAAAGGACATTAATTTTTTTTCCGGGAGAATTATTAATTAAAAAAATTTTAATGAAATGCATGCACTCATTGCTGAATAAATATTAAATAAAAATTTCAAAAGGAGTAAAATAATAAATAACTTTTAAAGATTTTTAAGCTTAATAATTAATTATAATTTTTATAAATTAATTAAAATAAATTCTCAAGAAAAATAAATAAAAGTATTAATTAATATTTAAAAAGCACAACAACGCTTTCAATGTGTGAATCTGGTCGTGCTTTTGCTGCTCCCATTGATGGAAAAGCAAATAGTCTTCATATTTCAATTTGACGGCTTATTATTTGATCGTCTCCCAATGTAATTAACAAACCATGGCGCCAAGTTTTCAAATTAACGCTGCGAAGTTCCCCTGCAAATGCTTTTAAAGACAAGCTTATTTCTATGTCTGTCTTTAAAGTCACACGGCCCTCCCGCACATGCGACAATTAACGCGTTTAACCTTAACCACAATCATGTTAAATAATCATAATTAAAACTTATTTAATTTAAAATAGAAAAGAGATTTAATGTAAGATTTTTGAAGACCTGCAGTACTATTAAGTAACATAACGATTCGTAAATAGCAAGTTCAAGTTGACACGGCCAACAGAGAGTCAACATCGAGGTAAATTTAGCTGGTCACACACATAGAAAAAGCAGTAGAGCAGACTGTGTTTGTTGCACAACGGTAACCCGCATATCAATTGTATCATGCAAAAACATCAAGTCACACGGTTCTTTATCACATTTTTCTTTGTTAAAGCAAATACCGTAGCATACCTTAAGGCAGCTTTGCAATCATTTCTAACCAATATATCTATTATTTGGTTGTGTTTCCTTCATTATTGCAATGTTTTTATTCTATTTAAAACAAAATAAAAACAAAGAAAAAATTGCACAAAATAAATAAAAAGAGGACAAATTTTCATACATTTTCTAAAGCAAAAGCACTGTTTTTCCATCAAGGCGAATACACATGACAATGTCTTTTAAGTTTATTTTTTTATTTTAAATATGCTTCTTTATTCTCATTTGATGTTACTTTTTGTTTCCCTTAAGCCATCCTGTGAATTGCAAATCCTTTAAAAAGTGTGTAACAAAACAAAAATTGTTGGAAAAAAGTAAAAAATTAAGATTCATATATGTATGTACATATATGTATAAAAGCATAGCAGATATAGATACTCAGGTGTAATTTTGATATGGATCACTGAGTCTTTAAAGACTTTTAATAATACCAGTATGGGATTTTTACCATTTTCTCCATTTAAAGAAAATCTGAAAGTATGTTGCTAGTTTAGAATGAATGCATGATTTTCGATAATGATAATTGAACTTATATACGTTGTAGTATTCATGACAGATGAGACATACGTACGTACGTGTCTGTCAGGCTTATTATATGTTTCACTTATATTTTTAATTTGACTCGTTTCTGGACAATATTAAATAGTTTTTAAAGGACAGATTAGAAACACATTAAATAGAAGAATATAATAAATTTCATTATAAAAATGCCTTGAAACATGTACAAGTCAAGAGAGATGCTTTTTTTTATAAATGGACATTTTTTTCAATCAGTTTTGTGTACTTTGAAATTTTTATATCGAAAATATATTAATATATTGCTCGATTTTAACTCCTTTGTGGAATTTAAGTTATTACCTGAAGAAAAGCTTTTTAGAACCATGAATTTATATATGTAGAACTAATAATTTGCTAATAACTTTCATAATTGTTTCAAAAACATGAAAATTAAGTGTTGAAAATGTTTAAATTACATATCAAAATTACTATTTTTCATATTATTATTTTATTAAGAAATATTTAAAATACTTATGCCAAACAGTCTGCGATTTGCAAAAGCCTAATAATTTTAGCTTAACTATTTTTCAATTTATATTTATCTTTTTTTGCCAATTTTGTTATTGGTTATGTAAAGTAGCTCGCGCCACCTATTGTTCAGTAGATTGCAGGAAAAACCACCACACAACTCAATATGATTGCAACATTATTAAATCCACCACTGCATTCAAAAACACCACTTACTCACACACCACACCAATCACACATCTGTTTATTAAATAAATGTCAGATGGGTTGAAACAAGAAAAACACCATTAATATTGTTGTTTGAAAACGAACTTTATCATGTGTCGAACGTTGTTACATGCAAAATACAATTTTTTGTGTTAAAATGAAAGAGATAGTTGAGTGGTTTTCTTTACGAATTTGTTCACCACAAAGTGTGCGGCTCTGCAATTCGTTTATAAGTTGATAAGTTTCACAACAAAGACGAAAAAATAAAGCGAGCATTTATTTTTGTGTCAGTAAACTGCTGGAATTAAGAAAATGAACAAAGAATGTTACAGAAAAGTGATAAATGTTTAATAATAAAAATATTGTATAATTTAAACAAGTGAAAATCATGCATATATAAAAAATAAAATACGCCTAGTGTTAAAGTGTTCTAACAAAATCCACAAAAATGTCTTAGAAAATTATTCTTTCTGTTTAATTTTTTATGCTTAATTATTTTCTGCTATTCGTTTAATAGTGAATACATGTAAGTATATTTGTTAATTTGTAATAAGTTAACAAAAAAAAAAATACAGCCTCAGATTAATGATTATAAGCTGACAACACCCAACAAACACATATATTTGGGTTTATATTTTGTTACACTTCTAGACAAAACTAATGGCGTTTTCTTTTCTACATTAAAAATGTTGCCCTGTGAAAAGGTGCCTTTTTAAAATGTTTTGCCCGTCCTGTGAAAGTACAATTTTTTATATAACGAGAAAAGAAGACAAATTAGAAAAAAGTGCAATGCCTTTTTTTTAACAGCTGATAAACAAACATTTCCTGCATATTTTATGAAATGCGTATACAAAAATGTTCAGCTGCCAGATTGCTAATTCATCTGCTTGAGAAAAATTTTTTTTTTTTAATAGCTCATACAAATAAACAGCCGCATAGTGGTCTTTTGTTTGTTTTATATGACACAAAATGTAAAAATAATTATTAAAATCTAATTTTCTGACTCTTTCAACTCAAAAGACTTGTTTTGAACATTTTCTTGTAACGCTATGCAAGAATAAAAACCATGTGTTTTACAAGGCAATTTCTGCCCTGTTGATTTGCTCAGGGCAAAAGTGCAATGCTTTTTGCACTGCGAAAGGGCAACATTTTTTAGAAAAGAACACGCAACCCTTTCGAGATTTTCGAGAAAAGAACACAAAATTGCCCTCCCTGCGGGTAGTGTTGCCTTTTTTTGTAGAAAAGAAAACGCCATAATATATGGCTGTTATGTAATATGTCCTGTATGTAGTGTTCAGAGTAGGGATATAATAAAATAAAAAATTTTATGCCGTTCGAATTTATACAAACATTTACTTTCTACGTGCTCAGTGTTGTAATTCTTACAGTTCCTAACAAAAAGGCTGTGACACGAATACTAATACGAGTTAGTACCGCTGTGGCAAATTTTTGACACATTTTCTTAGTGGGGTATCATAAATACGATAATGTGATCTAGTGTATAAAGAATTACTTTGAGATCATTCTGTTTTGTTGGCTGGGTATGCCTGCAAATGTTTGTGGTATGCATTTGAACTAGTTTTTTTTTAAAGTAGTATGTACTTTGGTCGTCAACAACTGTTAACCTTAAACTTTTTATTTATCTGCATACACACATACTCACACACATATATGTACTTCGCTTAAGGTATTTTTCTCAGTTATAAAATCCGAAATTTGACTTTACCAAACACAAAGTGCTTGATACGTTTCTGGTGCATATTCAATTTTATTATAATTTTAATATTAATGAATAAATTTGTTTATATTAGCAATCTCTAAATGAAATTTCATATGAAAAATCTAAATTAAATACAATACAGCCGTCGTGCTATCGTAAACAATATACTAAAAAGTTGTTTGCTTTAATTTCAAAATGCAGTAGAACTCCGAAAAAATTAAATTAGATTTAAAGGTACATTGAAATTGATAAATGCAGGATACCGGGAAACCTTTAAGTGACTTTCGATTACAATTAATCGCGAAGTATGATAAACTGAATACAAATTAAAATCACTAAGAAAATCTATAGCACCTAAAAAAAAATGTGAGTTAGGCTCTTTCTACATGAGACCAACGATATGCAAATAAGACAAAATTTAATAATAAAAAATTTTGTTGAAATATGCGGAAAGTTATACACGGCGTTAAAAGTGACTGCACCCCACATGGGCAATATTAATTTAATACACGAGGCGGATATTTCACAATATAGAATTGCTGGAGCCATATTGCATTGTATGTCGGTTTTTCGATTTCGACCTTTCAAATTTATTAGCAAAGAGATGAAATCACTTTTGCAAGAAACAAAAATATAAATAGAAAATTAAAAATGCATTTGTTTCAATCAACTTGACTTTCAGTTCAATTACTTGCAAATGAATTGATATTCTATACATAAATTTTGAAATGCTTATCCCTTTATCTATAATGTTCACATAATTTTGCTATAATACAATTGTAATTTGAATTGCTTCGCTATGCTCTAAATGGATTTTTAGATAACAAATTGAATATTTATGACTAAATTTGCAATTTAAATGTGAGTTGCTCACAGCAACTGTACTCATTTCGAAATTTATTTTGTTATTTTGGTTCACTGTTGCTCGCTTACATCCAATTATACTTTATTTAGTGCATATTTAATTTAAAAAAATTTTTATAATTCTTCTGAAATATGTTTTGCCAACAGTTGGCATAATAAAAACTCAGAATATCAGATTTAGTTGGTGAACGTAAACTTATAACACTCAGTGTGTTTGTGTAACGTGAAGTTTTCAAATGGTATTAATTTTTTTTAGCATTAATATGCAATGAATAAATAAATTTTTAAAAGGAAGAGTACATGAATCCAATGTTTATTTTATTAATAAAGAGTGGACAATGTAAAAGTATGTACATATATTTATTTTTTAAAGGAAAATAGATACTTTGTTGCAAAAATTATTTCGAACAGACTTACACTGGAAGCACCAAAGACAAAAGAATTTCAACAATATCCGATAATGTTGGGCTCTAAACACTTCTCCCAACACCAATATTATTACGAAACATTTTAACTAAAATTTCAAGTAGCAACTTCAATTGAAGTCAGCCTACAATTTGTTTTAATAAATTTCTAAGAGCCCGTAGGGGCTACGCAGCACAGCAAAATAACATAATTTACAATTATGCAGCAGTAAACATTTTATTACCCGTATAAAATGGTTTATTACTACATTTTTATGATATTAAACTTATCTGTTATTTTAAAATTAATTACATTGAAATTATTATTATGAATGTTGCAGTTTTTCTTTTATTTCATTTCAATTTTTTTTACTCCAAAAATGTTTAACAAAAGTGTTTATTTTTTCGAATCAACATTATCAATAGAGATTTATTTACAATTGCCTTTACATTTATTCGTTTGTTTATCTTATCTAATTCTAAATAAGGAGATTAAAGCCTCATGGACTTAAGCATTTGATGGAATTTGAATTTCAGTTTCGTTTCGTAAAGCGTAAAAGCTAATCAAGAAATTAAATTGTTGCATACAATTATCGCGGACGCACATAAATTTTAATTTTAAAAAGCTATTCCTAATCAAATGAATGAAATTTTTTTTTTATTTATTTATTTATTTATTAGAAAGTTTAAAGCACAACAACATCATCGAAATTATTAGTTGGCTTCTTTAATTTTTGTCCTGCCAACAATCAGCCGACAAACAGTGTATAGAAATTAATTAAACTGCCAGCGATCAGAACTTTTCATTTCCCCACCATTTTTTTTATATTGATAAATTAATCAATGTGTTCCAACATGCCTTTTAATGCCAACACTTTTGAATCTATTTCAATATGGAAATTTCAGGATTATTTGATTGCGATAACGATTTGCATTAAAGTGTTATCAGATGCTCCATTGAATTAACTTTGACAGTTTTATGTACAGCGTGTTGTTTGCGTTAATTAAATTCTGTGCAGCAGCTAATCTGTTTCTATTGTTAACAACAGTTGACATTTAAGTGCGAAAGCACTTAATTCATAATAACCATTAATATCGTATATAAATAATTTACAACTATACAAAGTCCATTGAATAAAATACACTTGGAATGATCATTGAACTCAGTGGCATGTAATTGCAATTACTTTGCATTTTATTTGTAATAATGAACTGTAACAACAATATAGAAATCTCTGCTTAAATGGATTAGACATTTATATTACTTTTAAAAATAAAATAAATAAATAAATCAATTTAGAAAGAGTACATAAGAAAAGAAATAGGTTTTTTAATATTAAATAAAACAAGCGTGTAGAACAAACAAAGCTTTTTCTTAAAACCCAAAAAAAAAAAAAATAACAATAAATAAAAAAAATTAAAGTGGTCCGTCTCCTTTATAGAATCGAGTGTCTTTTCAACATTGGAAAGTATGTCGGTGTTATAAATTGTCTACTAGATCATATAATATCTAATATTGATGAATGTTATGTTGTAAATTGATTTCACATGTCACATTTATTTTCTTTATAGTCGCTACTAACATTCAGCCCTTTTCAAATATCATATCAAAATGGTTGCCCATAGTAAGATGGCATATGATGCGGTACTTTGTACCTGTAAAGAATTCCAGCATCCTTGGACTGACAAGTGTATACATGCGTCGGCTGGTCTAATCCTTGCTGCCTTTCCTTATTGCTTAAGAGTCTACACAATGGTTTATGTGGTGAGTAGTATTGAATTGAGAAATTGAATATAAATTTGCAATTAGAAATTAATGTTGTGTTGTTGTTTATTGAAGATTTCTTTGCTTATGCATCACAAAATGCCCAGCCTACGAGATGTGCGCAAGATGGTTTGGGGTATTTTACAGTCGTCAGCATTTTTAACAACAAATGCCTACAGCTTTATCATGTTCAATTGCCTGCTGCGTAATACATTGCGTCAATATTATTTCTCCACGGTGGCGTTTTGGCCTTGTTTCTTGGGTAGTTTTATGTCTATAATGATAGAGAGGCCGCAGAGGAGACCTTTACTGGCCTTGTATGTGGCAAATGTTGCCACTGAGACTCTGTGGAATATGGCGGTATCCCGTGGCTGGGCTAAATCCATACCAGGTGGCCAGATTTTAATATTTGGTGCCAGTATATCTACTTTGTTATATTTGTATAGATTGGGTTTACATAAGACTTCTTGTCGTGACTCGCTATTTAGTATATTGAGTTTATTTGTGGGAAAAGAAGAAGGCGAATGCATTAAATCCCCAATCACAAGTAATGAGAATAATGCGCGGAATGAACAATTAAAATCTAGGCCACCAATTAGTTTAAATACGATAAATGGTTGGTTGCAGATTTACAACAATTTCATACAAAAAATGAAGCAAAAGCATGCTTCTTGCCCCCATAGTAGTAGTTGCATTAGAAATGTCCTTATGGGTAGCATAAAGCCTCTGGTAGGCGGTATTGGATTACAGGTCGCTTTAAAATTAATGCTCAATATTAAGAGAATAACTCAGAATACTATCGATTGGAAGAAAACTATTTTTAATAAGCAAACATTAAATATGGGTCTCTGTTTTGGCACCTTTTCCTTTTTGTTTAAGGTATGCATAAGTAGAAAGGAGATGCTCCTAAACTAAACTTACTTTTCTTTTAAGTCTATTTCCTGTGGCCTTAGGCATATCTTCAACCATGATGATCCCCGTTTTGCCATACCAGCTGGTTTAATTAGCAGCGTAGGCTTCGCCTACTACCCAGATATCACAGTGGCCTTGTATGTCATGTGGAAAATGTTGCAGGTTGTTTTTATATTGAAACACTATTTTGTTCATTCGTTTTCTTATTTGTGGTTATTTCAGGTTGTGTATAACTTGGGCATAGAAAAAAAAAAGTTGCCCAAAATACCTGGCTTTACTTTATTTTTATATGCCTTTTGTACAGCTGTGTTGTTCCATGCTGGCATTTTGGAAGCCAGAAATTTAAGACAAAGTTACTTTAAATTTTTACAAGACATATCAGGAGGAAGGTAGAAGAATCCCACCTGAATCTAAATAATAACATTATTAAATTTTTTTCTACACTTTTTTCTACCCTTTTTCAGATTAAGTAAATTCGATATGGTGCCTTTAGATGTTTACGGTTTGAATTCAAGTCAATCTAAAGCCGAAGTAATGCAACGCTTAAATATTGTCGATATATCGCCTTATCCTTCTTTTGGTTTAGAAAATTGGTAATTATATGTAAGTTAATTTAATGTATAAAATCGATTTTCAGTTGTGGTCATAAAGTGCGTTCAAAATGTTAAAGGTATTCACAACGGCAATTATAGTATTAAAGAGATTTTTTGTTACACTTTTTTTATGGTAGCAAAAGTTCATTGAGCATGTAAACATTTTATCACTTCTAACTTTTATTCGACTTGATGCAATATTATAACCAAAAACCATGCTGCAAACTATATAACAGCTGATAGTTTGGCTTCTGAAGAAACTTGCATTATATTAAGAAATATGCATATTGGACAAAAATACAAATCCGTGAAAGTTTTTCTACGGAAAACTAAAGTTTTTAAAATTCAAGTGCTTTTAAAACGGTTACTCATATGTCAATATATATTATTACAATTAATGAATTCATTAGATATATGGTATTTTTTGATATATGGTATTATATTGCAAAAATTTCTTCAACAAAAGTTTATAAAAAATTACATATAGTTTTTACGTTAGCAAGGAAAGTTTGCAAGTTGCAAGTTTGCAAGACTAAAATTGTTACGTGAATAGCCTGATTGTTAATATAGTAACTGCAGTTAAATGATTTGGTAGCAAAGTAATAGGATTTCTTTGTATGTTTTAAATATTATAACAACCAATAATAAACTTTTATTTGTTTACCCTGCGATCGGTCAAGCAGTTACAACACCAAAAGCAATGGTGCAAATTATATAACAGCTGATAGTATGTCGAAGGCGAATTAATATCGCCTAGCAGTGCAGCTGCTAGTTATGGAGTCATATAAATTTTTGTTGCTTACAAATAGTATTAAGTAGTCGTAAAATAAAAAAAAATAAATAAAAAAAATGCCATCAAAAATATTGTGCAATAACTAATCAAGCGAAAAATGTTTTGCTATTTGTTGCTCAAAATAACAATTAATATAAAATGTCCAAAATCGTCCTAAATATACTGCCAATCATGAAAACCGCTACTAGTATTTCTATGACCACAACAATAATGCGCACAAACTATAATTTAATGTCCTGATTCACTATACTGCACAGTCGTACGAATCATTCACACGAAAATCTCATGTGATACCATCCTATTTTAAAACATCGCATCATACAGTATCACACAAATATGATCGAAAAAAATGTTTTCTTTGTTGATTTAAAGTAAATCCAACTCTGATCATAAACTTTTGCAAATCGTATGACTTGTCAAAAAAAAAACTGTTACACACATAGTTTTTAAAGGGCAAACATGTCATATTTGACTAATCGTACGATTGTGTAGGATAATGACTCAAGGCCTTTACTAGGTTGTAAGTAAATCACATTTGTCTTTAATTCAACATGACACAAAACTAAGCAACAAACAGCTGATTAACTAATTTAGATAGTAAACGAAAAATACACTCACGCATAGTAAATATAAAATAGGTGTACATTTAAAGCAAATTGTGGTATTAAAACGTCTTATTATTGTATATTGTAAATATTGAGAAAAACCATGTTAAATATGTTTTTAAGAATTTTCCTTTTTCATTATTTTGATTTAAAAGTTAAACAAAACTACGAAGCTTTTTTTCTTCATAATAGAAACTTTTTCTTATGAAACTACTTTTTCCAATTAATAAATGTTAAATTTTGAAACTACACCTCAATTTGTCTTATTTTAAATATGTAAATTTTTGAATAAATAGCATTTAGTTTTACTTTTTTATACTGTGCAATAAAAGGATTACAAAAATATTAAAAAAGGATTAGTATTTATGTTTACAGACAGAAAATTAGTTTCAATTTATTTTACAAAAATTTTCAATTCATCGTTTGTACTCAATAAATGTTATACTTGTAGATTTAAAACTAATCACAATCAAAATCCCAGTAATTGATGTTGTCAAGAAAATACTACATTAGCAAATTTTGATTTCGGCATGATTTAAAAAGGTAAGTTTTTCATATATTATTCTAACTATTTGGCACATCAGCAAATTCCTCAAGGTATATATGCCACTCATTTCTGTGAAAAATCTTAAACTGGGCAAATGTTGACTTACAAGCTGAGGCCCAATATTGTATTTTTATAGTATGCTAAAAGATATGCATTCTCATGAAGATAAAACAAAAATATTATGCGAGAATGGTCTGTTTGCTAAAGCCTAGTGGCACATTGTAACATAACTCTTAGAAATGGAAACCTATCTGTGAGATCAGCATTGTTAGCAGTCCATAGCTTTGGAAAATATGACCATCAATATTTTATAGATTTGGGAGAATCATTTTTTCCAGTCAATATGTGTATAAAAATTTCTACAAATACTTCTATAAAAACATAATTAATCGAAACGTAAATTCAGTCAAAAGTTATTTTATTATCTCGTTTATAAAAAGCAGCATTTACATTTTGTCTTGTAACATCGTACGTATTTATTTTATTTATTTATTGTTTTTATATTTCCTACTTTGAAATAAGAGATTTCAAACAAAAGCGTAAATACTTTGTGATATGGCAACTCCGAACTAAATGATTTGTTGCATTTCCTATTTTGAAATAAAAGATTTCAAGAATTTATACAAATACTGTGTAATATGGCAACTCGGAACTAAATGATTTATTGCATTTCCTACTTTGAAATAAGAGATTTCAAACATTTATACAAATACAATGTGATATGGTAACTCCGAACTAAATAATTTATTGCATTTCCTACTTTGAAATAAAAGATTTCAAACAATAGCGTAAATTCTTTGTGATATGGAAACTCGGAACTAAATGATTTATTGCATTTCCTACTTTGAAATAAGAGATTTCAAACATTTATACAAATACGATGTGATATGACAACTCTGAACTAAATGATTTATTGCATTTCCTACTTTGAAATAAAAAATTTCAAAAATTTATACAAATACTGTGTGATATGGCAACTCCGAACTAAATAATTTATTGCATTTCCTACTTTGAAATAAAAGATTTCAAGAATTTATACAAATACTGTGTAATATGGCAACTCGGAACTAAATGATTTATTGCATTTCCTACTTTGAAATAAGAGATTTCAAACATTTATACAAATACTGTGTGATATGGCAACTCCGAACTAAATGATTTATTGCATTTCCTACTTTGAAATAAGAGATTTCAAACATTTATACAAATACTGTGTGATATGGCAACTCTGAACTAAATAATTTATTGCATTTCCTACTTTGAAATAAAAGATTTCAAGAATTTATACAAATACTGTGTAATATGGCAACTCGGAACTAAATGATTTATTGCATTTCCTACTTTGAAATAAGAGATTTCAAACATTTATACAAATACGATGTGATATGGCAACTCCGAACTAAATAATTTATTGCATTTCCTACTTTGAAATAAAAGATTTCAAACAATAGCGTAAATACTTTGTAATATGGAAACTCTGAACTAAATGATTTATTGCATTTCCTATTTTGAAATAAAAGATTTCAAGAATTTATACAAATACTGTGTAATATGGCAACTCGGAACTAAATGATTTATTGCATTTCCTACTTTGAAATAAGAGATTTCAAACATTTATACAAATACTGTGTGATATGGCAACTCCGAACTAAATGATTTATTGCATTTCCTACTTTGAAATAAGAGATTTCAAACATTTATACAAATACTGTGTGATATGGCAACTCTGAACTAAATAATTTATTGCATTTCCTACTTTGAAATAAAAGATTTCAAGAATTTATACAAATACTGTGTAATATGGCAACTCGGAACTAAATGATTTATTGCATTTCCTACTTTGAAATAAGAGATTTCAAACATTTATACAAATACGATGTGATATGGCAACTCCGAACTAAATAATTTATTGCATTTCCTACTTTGAAATAAAAGATTTCAAACAATAGCGTAAATACTTTGTAATATGGAAACTCTGAACTAAATGATTTATTGCATTTCCTATTTTGAAATAAAAGATTTCAAGAATTTATACAAATACTGTGTAATATGGCAACTCGGAACTAAATGATTTATTGCATTTCCTACTTTGAAATAAGAGATTTCAAACATTTATACAAATACTGTGTGATATGGCAACTCCGAACTAAATGATTTATTGCATTTCCTACTTTGAAATAAGAGATTTCAAACATTTATACAAATACTGTGTGATATGGCAACTCTGAACTAAATAATTTATTGCATTTCCTACTTTGAAATAAAAGATTTCAAGAATTTATACAAATACTGTGTAATATGGCAACTCGGAACTAAATGATTTATTGCATTTCCTACTTTGAAATAAGAGATTTCAAACATTTATACAAATACGATGTGATATGGCAACTCCGAACTAAATAATTTATTGCATTTCCTACTTTGAAATAAAAGATTTCAAACAATAGCGTAAATACTTTGTGATATGGAAACTCTGAACTAAATAATTTATTGCATTTCCTACTTTGAAATAAAAAATTTCAAAAATTTATACAAATACTGTGTAATATGGCAACTCGGAACTAAATGATTTATTGCATTTCCTACTTTGAAATAAAAAATTTCAAAAATTTATACAAATACTGTGTGATATGGCAACTCCGAACTAAATGATTTCACACTTTTTTAAACTGATACGTCACATTTCCTACAAATGTTTTCATTCACGGCGACTTTCAGACTTGTTTCATCATCAGCCCAACGGAATAGACTCTTTTGACTGGTCGACGAACCCATCGTTATCCGCTTTCCTGTGTACCGCTGGTCATGTGTTTGTTAGAATATCGGAGTAACAATTATTTATCAGAGAACACCCAGGCATTTTTCATATGAATATTATTTTTTCAGAAACATAAACTTGTACGTTTTAATTTAATTAAATAGTAACACAGTTTGACTTTATTTAGTCTTTAACTAACCTTGACTTTGTAATAAAAATAATAATAATTACATGCATAGATATACATACATACATATGTATATATATGTACATATTAACACATCACCAGATTTGTTACAATCACGCGTTTAGAATAAAAATTATGTGGGGTCTTTCGCATATTGAATTTCTGATAAGGTATTCATTCCCCCCATTACAAATTGAGCGCTAAATGAATGATTGAATGGGGTGATATAACACACACTCCCATACATGTACGTGTTGAGGTATGAATCACACTTTCGCTAAGGGAGAGGTAGTTCATGCAAATCATGTGCATCAGGCATGTGTATTTGCAATAAGTACTCACACCACCTCCCAGCAAAAAAAAAAAGTGTTTGCGATGCTTAAAAATAAAACAATTCAGTGACACCAAATAAACTTCATATTGGATTTTGACGTATTTATTATTATAATACGAGTGAATCCTGTGAGCAGGATGTAAATCTTTCACGCCTGTAATGCATTTTATATTTAATGCTTGCAGTATAAATTTTACGACAAATATTGTGGCCTTTATGTGTATCATCAGTTTTCCTTTGGCGGCTATTTTATAAGTATAGTTTATTTTAAATCTAAAAGTTTTTACAAAAAGTTTAAAATATAAAAAAAAAATTTAGTTTATCAATTTTATTTCACACGGTTAAGCTCGGTTTTCCCATACAAAATAAATAAAAAAAAAATATAATTTATTTATTTGTGTGTTTATTTAATATTACAATTATGTAAATGATTTAATAAAAAAAATATATATAATGTGAAATTGTATAAACTTTATGTTTGGGAATGATCAGCAGTAATTTTTCTAAGTGGTCGTAAAAACAAATATGACATAAAGGACTCGAATCTGCTGCATATATCTATTCTCTATATATATAAAAATGACATGTATGTTCGTGATTGATAAACTCAAAAACTACTGAACCGATTTTGACCAAATTTTATAGGCATGCTCTAAGGGACCTGAGAAGCATTTCTGTGTAGTTTGAAATTCGCCCAACAGATGGCGCAATATTTAGTTTTTTTCGTGTTTCCCCAATAGTGGATCATACCTAACCTATTTTCGTGAAGAAAATAAATTAAAAAATAAAGTTAAAAAATTAAATAAATATCTCTAATTTTTAATCTTTATTTGCGCGATAAGCCTATGCTGTGTTTCGCTGAAGACGTTGAATCCTTAATCAGCCTGATTTTGATTTTCTCCGAGAGGCATTTCAAAATAAAAGAAAAATTTCGGCGCAGCAACTTGGACCGAGTCCGACGAATTTTTTTATGAAAAACAATTGACGTTTAATTGCTTTATTGTTTACAATATTGTTTCTTTGGCGTCGAATGCATATCGAATGTGTTTTAAATTTTAATTAAGAAGAGTTAAAGGATCAATTTTGTATTATTCCGGTGGGATAAAAGCAGTGAAACATTTTTGACCCACCGTTCATAAAATTATAGCAAAATAACGCGCTGTAAAGGATCCAATTTATTTAAGAATTTCTTTAATGCATTGCGAGCTTTTTTATTTTTATAAACACGGCAGCGACACTGTGAACAGATGCGAAATATACGACTACAATATTAATTTTTGATCCTGAGTTGCCCTTTCGGACCATTTCTATTAACAGTTGCTTTTGAATGTACAAATTGGATTTAATTTGACAGCTGGTAAATAATGGTCGGGAAATTGTGTAACTGTGTTGGTGCATACAAACTTCCAGGCATATTGTAGTTATCTCCCAGCCGTCTTCAATGTGTTTATTCCTTAACTGCATCATCATATTTAGCTCAATCTTCTATAAGATCTTCTTCTGACATTTCTTCCGCCCTACCTGCAATGTTTCAATGGCAATAAAAACCCGTTCCAAATGTTTTTTGATTGCCATTTTTTTGCTGGGTTCTACCGAAATTAAATTACATTTGAGATCATGAGAGAGGAAAAGCACGTTTCCACAAGAAATTTAATTTATTTCAATTGCTGTTTTTTGTTGTTGCATTTTTTTATTGCGTTGAGAAAAAATGTATTGCAAAAAAATTTTTGCGATTAAAATTTCATTATCTCCAGTATGATTTTTCATAGTTAATTTAACTTTTAAATAAAGCGGTCGTTGCTTTAAACTAAATTTGAATAATTTATAAAATAAAAGTCAGGGGATGTTTATTGGAAATAATTATTCACAGCAACTGTATAAAGCAGCAACAAATTCAGCAACATCTTACGATGGTCAGCAATATTCAATCGCCAATAACTGCTTACAACGTCTGGCTGTTTTTTCGATAAATATTTTGCAAATAATATTTTGGCTTTCACTGGGCATAACGCTGCTATTAATGGATTGTACAACGGATTTGGCTAATTATGTTGCTAATGTGGTGCCTGAATATTTAGTACAGCACGCTCGTGGCATCGACGATATGCTGGCAAGAGAAACGAGAACGGCGGAAATGACACTGGCCGCTATAAGTGTGTGGCTGCTTGTTATATGAAATGCATCGAGCATTACATTCTTCAAACTAATTCTAGTCGAATTTGTCGTGTGTAAATTAGATCTCATATAAATGTAGGGGAATAAATTTAAAATGTAACGTCTGAAATAAAATGTATATATATGTTTTTGTGGTCTGTTCACTTTGTTTTGTTTTGTTAAGGGGAATAGCGACAGAGAACACATAGTTGGTTTGCGGACTGGTAATCTGTTATCTGGTAGCCATTTTTATTAAATGTTTTCCTACACTTTTAAAATGCTGCTGCAAAAGAAGTACACACTCATTTACATAAGGTATTCAAAAGTATTTTTTTTTATTTTAAGACTGTCTGAAGTATTATGCAGCGAACTCGCCGGTTTTAGCGACTCCAGATATTGCCAATATCTTGTCCATATTTTGGCTACTTCAAAGAAGAGCCAAAGCTCTTTAGAGAAAGCTCTAAAAAAGTCCCTGTACATTAAATTGAATATTCTATAAATATTCTATGAATATTCTAAAAATGATTGTTTAGATCAATAAAATTAGAATATTATGGGATCTGTGTGACAGACTTTTTTGACAAGTAAAAGGTTATGGAAATTTTCATGCGATCAGAGTTGAATTTATTTCAATCAGAAAATAAAAAATTTTGTTTGGATCAAACACCATTCCGATGAGATTTTTTAAAATAGGAGGTTTCCAATACCAGATTTTCATGTGAATGAAACGTACGTCTGTGTAGGATAGTGAAACAAGACGTTCACTAAATGAACCGGAAATGCATATACAGCACTTCCTTTTGAGATTTAAAAAGAGACGGTAGCGTATGAGCTACCCGCACAGAAATAAATTATTTTTTCCAAACGAGATTTTCGAATCACATAATTTCAGAAAAATCCGATGTTGATTCCCCGCGTTGATTATAGAATAGAAAGCGACTGGTTTCCTTCTTGGAGACAAACAAAGCTTTTCTCGGTGCGACTGTATCTAGTTTGCCACAAAAATTCAGCACATATGATGAGTTTTTGTTGCATATTTTTTTAAAATATTTCCCTATGAATTGCTTTTTTCATTTTCTTTTCAAGGAAATATATTTTATTATAAAACCGGTTTTTTTTTGGTGGGCGTGATTCTTTCCTACTGCTCTTATATTTCTTGTACACAATGCAATTTTCCGGAAACATTTCAGAAGTCCAAATTATGCTTTTGAAGTCTAAATAATGCATTCTCGATATGAATTGCGAAAAGAAATCAAAAAGAGTCGATTCTTGTATAATTTTATTTGAGTGGATCAATAACAATGTTCTCATTTCGAAAAATTATTTCTAGCAGCGGAAATTACACTTGCAAATGGCGTGTTACGTTTGAATATGGTTGGCTTTTTCAACTATTTCTGCCATACCATATTCATTTAAATAATTGAATTCCAACTTCAATTATATGGAATCCCCGAAGACACATAAAAAGTGCACTTATTATGTTGAATTACTTTACAGGCTTAAATAATGTTACTAAATCTAACTTGAGAGATTAAGGACACAGAACAAATAGGAAAAGCCCATTTTTTTATTACTTAAACAGAAATCCGTTCCTTTAACTGTAAGAAATAATGCTGAACAGTATGTGTACACGAACAATGCATTCGTCTACAGTCCGACATTGTTTTGTAAAGAATTTATTTGGGTGTGTTACAAAAGTTCCTTTAGGACTCTACACCGGCCAACGAACGAACCGACCAAGCGACTAAGACTAAAAGCGTTGTGAGCCACCACGTTCATTTCCACTGGCAGCTAAACAAAATAAAACAATAAAACTGCAAAAATGAAATATACCAATGAATGAATGAGTGAATGAATGAATGTACGATATAAAGTCCTTTTGGGCATAAAGTAGGAAAAATCCATAAGATTTATTTTGTTTAGAAAAAAAAAAAAAAAAAAAAACAACAACCAACAACCGACAACCAAGCAGGACAACAAAGATTTTCTTGAAATGCTCAGAAGATGATGAAGAAAATCGTTAAGCGTTACTTTATTTTTTTCATTCATATTATTTAATTTGGTGAAAAGCAAAAAAAAATTATTTTTTTTTTTTTGGAATAAAAAGCTTTTGTGTTACAGCGCAATAAAAGTGCTTAAGCGCCGGAGGTGTGCAATAAAATTAATTTGACATTAAAGGGCATTCATGAAGGAATACTTTTTCAAATATTTGTCTCATTTATTTACCCAATAAAATTCAGAATTATATTTTCATTTAATTTTATAAGCATGGCAACAAGAGTCTCCACTTCAATGACAAATAATATGGTTTTGGTTCTCCTCTGTAAGGTTAATACACACGCAGCCAAAAATATTCCACCAACTTTCGCCTGATGCATAATTGTTTTAATGACAATTAACCTGATTGCATACTGGCTGCCTTTTTACGAGGCAGCTTGGCTTGGTTAGTGTGCTCATACATTTTCCCTACTTGGAATCGTACTATCCTTCCACATAAAAATTACCTAAATTTAATTCAAACACGATACATTTTTCTTTTTTCAAATAAATAAAGATTTTTTTTTTTTTTTTTTTTTTTTTTTTTTTTTTTTTTTGTGTATTACTTAAGTGCCGCTTGTTTCTCCGCCCTGTTTTTGACATTGCCAACCTTACAATTTAAATACATTTTGGAAAGCAAAATATACCAACTGTAGCTATAAAGCAAATAAGTAATTCACATTTCAGTTAACTCGTCCAAAAGTAATTCCATAAATTATATCTTTCCGCAGTGACGAAAGTAGGAATTCTTTTAAATGTTTCTGATACTTAAATTTAAAGCCGTCTGTCTTGGTACTCCAGCAATATGAGTGGATTTTCTTTGGTATGCCTTTAGTTTTGTTGTAGGCTGACAGTTCTTGCAATTATATGGATTAGGTCTCCAACTGCGGCATACGAGGGGTGACCTTTTTTTATTTTTTTCCAAAAGTATTTAATTATTCATCAATAATTTTGCCCTTTATCAAATTATGATTAAGCTTTGTTGTAAAAGCCATATGCCCATGATTTGTCACTAGTTATGATTAAATCTGGATCATCGTCGATGACTTTCAACAGCTTGTGAGCGATGGCCATGCGACTTTGCCTTTGCTCACAATTTATTAATTTTGGAACAGTCCTTACTGCTGCATGTTTCATGCCTAAAACATACATAAAAATTGCTTGGCATGAGCCGAATGATATACGAAAATTTTTAACAACCTCTCTGATAGTGATTCTACGATTATCCACAATCATTTTCCTCACTGCTGCAAGCTTTTCATCGGTTGTTGACGTCCTCTTGCCGTCATTGAAATCTTCTCGGTCTTCCTGAAACCGGTCATACCAAAATTGAACTTGTGTTCTGCTCATAGTAGACTCGCCAAATGCCACAGTCAACATTTTGAATGTCCTTGCACATTTAATTGCAATTTTTTGCAAAAAACTTAATGCAGTTTCTTTGATCCATTTTTTGGAATAGTAAGAAATCACAAAGAACACCAACCAACCGCGGCCAACCTTATTATCTGTCAAAAACAAACTGGAAATTCAAAATGGCTGATATTGCCAACATATGTATTATATATAACAGTCATTTCCACTAACTTAACGTACATATATGTACGTAACTCACGAAAGTTAAAAATAACGGTTATTTTTTTAATCACACCTCGTATAGTGCGCTGGAAAATTACCTACAACTCCTTTGCTTACGCAAGAAAGTTGCACTTCTGCAACACTATCCTACACAATCCGCCAAATATGGCATGCATGCTGAAGAAGTAGGATAGTGTGTCCGCGTAATATTATAAAAGTAAATGTATACAGTGGTTAAAGTTAGAGTGGCGGCACTTCGTTTGCATAATAGAATTAATAAGCTTACCAGCTTCTACCTTTTCTTTAAAGTTATGATCTAAAATAGCGGTTCAGATTTGTAATAAACTTATAATCTAGAATTTAGAAATTTATAAAATTATTTGCTGTTTGTTTTCCATTTACTGGTTGCAGCTGCCCCTTGGCTAAATCGCTGTGTGTTGCTACACCATTAAATTAGTTAAAATTTTTAACTACTGTTGATTTCTTTGTAATTGCTTTTTTGTTTTTTTTTCTTTTTTTTGTTCGCCTGAAAATAACAATGTTATAAATTTGTACATACAAACTTTTCACGTACTTGCATGTTTCTCTTCATTTTTGTATGAATTTATTTCACTGAATGCTGTTATTTAAGCTTTGCGGATGATATTTGCAGGTATTCAAAGATTTTGGCACTACGAAGTTCAGGTCAGGAGTACCATTCGTTCGATTTCGTGTCATATATCTTTCGCTTCTCAATAGAAAGTAAATGCAAAGTTTGTCATTCACTAAGCTATGTAACATCCTAAAAGTATACTACGAATTTTAACCGGATGTATTTGCGTAAAGGAATAGAATTGTATGAATAGAATTTAATTTTCATTTTTGTAAATACAAAAATATTTTATTAAGCAAACACTTGACTTAGAACATTCCCTGTCCGTTTCTCTATTTTTCGATAAACCGATAATTAATTAATTAATTCAGTATCACGTTGGAATAAAATATTATTTTTAGCGCCCACAACACATCCTGCTCAATTTAGCGAAATTTTTTTAAGCTTTTTTTTCTTACAAAATAAATAAAAGATACTGGGAATAACAGAAACCCCAATTAAAAATGTTGTGAAAGAATTTTTCTTTATGATTTTGATGCACTTGTCTCATCTAACTGTCCTTTCATCCTTCCTCATCTAAACTATACTTCGGTTTAATTCAGCTTGTTTGTCTTGTTACAAGAGCGAAAAATCTTTCATTAATCAAGGCGCTGAGATTGTTTCTTAAATTTGTTTTTAAATAATTTTTTCCGCCGCAACAACAACAAGGAGACAAAAAATGTAACAGCAACATGTATATGCCATAGCAGTAACAATATCTGCCACAACAGTATCTTATAGAATAGTAATTACAAATACAACAAAAATATCCTACAAGTAAGTAAATTATTTTACAAGCATAATTTTGTTGCTCTGCATCATCGGAATTATTTAAAAAAGGAAACAAACAACTTATTGTGATTCCCAAAAGCAGACGTTGCTTCTCTAACTCGCCCACATTGCAATTACTTTTTGTTCTCACTTGCCATGCTTCTCTAATCTGGGCTCTTAATGGAACAACTACAAATGCACCCAGCGGTAAAAGATGTTTTTATGTTTGTTACAACAATCCGAGGTCCTGGAGTATGAGGTTTAAATAAATGCATTGCTATTCCTTTTCAAATATGAGGTGGAAGGTTTAATTTGCCAGAATGACTATTACGGCGGCAGAGTTTAATAAAGTATGGAAACAGAAAAATAATAAAACTAAAATATAAAAGATGTTGAGCAGTGAAAAAATGCATATAAATTGAATATTATAAAATTTCTCAGCTTTCAAATGTTACATTTTCTTCTGCAGTAAAAGTTTTTATATTTTTTTAAGTGCGTCTTGCGAAGGTATGCAACATAATGCTGTTAATTTCCCGCAAACCTATTCAATTTCTACTGTAATTGAATCTGATGTTGAACGCACAAGGAACATTAAAAATCCTAAAATCCTTGAAATTCTTGTTCTAAGAATATCTGGCCCCACAGGAATCAATTTCGATGATTTTTAAGACGTTCGAGTTTGTTTGCTATTCTTTCGTTACTTTATAATTCCTGATAAATTTATAAATCATTTTTAAATAATTTCTCACATTTTCAAATTCTTTTATTTATTTTCTGTTTTAAATTTTCAAGATTTTGTCATTTCGGCAATATTTATAAGTCCTTGATTGCCTGTAATTTTGGTCACTTTCACAAGAAAACAATGAAAATGTTTTTTTTTTTTTAATTTTAAAACGTTTTAATTATGTGGCGATTATTCTCCATTTGGTCTCATTTAGGCGATTTTTGCTCTTCCTTTTTTAAGGATTTATTCTAAAGGATTTTTCTAACTTCTCAAGATACTATTCAAGTAATGCATTTTAGCATTTAATTTTTCATTAATTTCTGCAATAAATGTTACTCGTTTGCAAACTCGAATGACAGTCTTAAATTATTCGATTAGTCGATTACATAAATGTCAAACTATAATAAATGCACTACTAAAAACAAAAGACTTTAACGATACATGTCTATATATGCTTTTTTATTTTTTCCCTTCTCTCTGAACACGTTATGAAGAAATTCGTCCTTAAACTAATTTCATTATCCCTATGCACTATTTTTAATAGACTAGAGATACGATATGAATCGGTAAGGGGGACCGCAGAATTGCAACGAAAAAACGAAAGGACTCTTTTCAGACTAATTTTCTCTATATAATAATCATGCGGATGTCTTATAGACTATCTGATAATAATTAATATTAATAAAATTAATATTGTCCTATTTTATTTATTGAGTTTAAACGAATAGAAATCAAAAGGACACAAAAAGTGTTAAACTAAATTTTAAGGCGATGCAAAACTTCACAAACTGGAAATTACTAATATTTTAAAAGGATCTTTAGTGGCAATAACGAGCATAATTAATTTTTATCTAATCAATCCTTAAGGATTCAAGATCCTGAAACCAGCATCTCCTACCATTTTCTGTTTACTTTTAGTTCAACTGTCGTCTCACATCTCGAATGTATTTAATTGTCGCAGTGAAATGACATTTTCTGCAAGTTTGTCTTTTATATTTTTAAATAACTTTTTTCTTGATTTGATTCTGCTTGCCTTCTATCAACTTAATTTAATCGCTTTTATATTTTTTATTCATTTGTTTATTCGTATCTTTTTATATATTTTTTGTCGTCCTTATTGTTGTTCTCATTATACAGTTTTCCAACTAAGAAAAATCGAATAATAGATAACGAAAGGAGAAAAGTAACTCTGCGAGTGCTCCCAGTATGAAATATTTCCAAAGAAAAAAATTATGTAAATTTATTATTGTTGTGTGTTTTGTTGTTGCTGTAATTGTTATTATTTATTGACTTTTTTCACTACTCGTTTCGCCTTTATTTTTCCACTTTGTTGTTTGTTGTTTGTTGCATTCTTTTACTTCATTTATTGCAAGTGACATGAATGACTTGGAAAATAGTTACAAGTGACACAATAAACAATTACGGGTTCATTAAAATTACTGACGACAGTTAAAACTATAAGAAAGAGAGAGAGAGAGAGAGAGAAAAGGCACGAAAAAAAAATTAACAAATATTACGGAAATTCCATAAGAATAAAAAAAATGAAATGGAGTAAAAGAATTCGATTTGTTTGTGCTTAAAAACAAAAATGTTGCTGTCAGGATATTCAGAAAATGCATGAGGCCGATTCTTGCAGAACGAAATTCTTTATCGTTCATTCGGAGAGATGGTCAAAACTTAAAATGGTTACTAAAAGCTTAATGCTTTTATCATTGAAAAGTCAAGTCAAGTTTTAAACGGCTCTGTTGCTAACAAGCCGAAATTTGTTAGCTCTGAAGTTATTGAGGGATTCTTTATTTCCATAGTTACTTTGAATCAGCCTCTAGTGCGCTCCCCAATTTAAAATCTATATCTAAGGAGAGAAGTACTTTTATTTAAACATACTTTTTGCAAACGGTACTTTTTTTTGCTTAAAAGTACTTTATGCAAACTATGTTTGAAAAGACATAGTTGTAAACTATACTTCTTTTAAAGGAGATTTTAAAAATATATATTTGTTTTATAAACACCTTTTTAAAAATTACTTCTATTGTAAAGTATTTCCAAAAAAAGAGCTCTCCTTGTTTTTCCCAAAGTACTTTTCCAACAACATTTTCCCCAAAAATACTATTCTAAGTTGTACTTGTTGCAAAGGCTTTTTGAAAAATGTTTTTTAAGAGGGATTTTTTCATTACCCTTTCTTAAAATGTATTTAAAGGTACCATTTTGAAATATATTTCTTTTGTATGTACATACATATATAACTTTTTCTTTTAATTTATCTTTATTTGGGATCTGTTTGCTATTGGAACATTCAGCAAAACTCTTAAAATAAAAATGAGTTCCTCTGGCCTCAACATAAGGAAATGGTATGCTTCCCCGCTACACATGGCCAATCGGTAGATGTATAAAACCGTGAGAGGCAATAGAAAACTTAAATGTGTACGTATTCGGATTCTCAATTAACACTACAGCATTGTTTCTATTTTCATAAAAATAAAGGTCAACTGCGTGCTATCCTTTTAGTCCTTTGACTTCCACACTATAATTTTAATGGGTAACAGGAAACAGATTGGTATGATACTCCAGTCCTTGCAAATTTTTATCGCCAAATTTAACAATTCCTTTTATTTTGGGAGTTTCCTAGATCGCAAAATGTATACTTTCTGAATAAGTTTTTTTTTAAGTACTTCCCATAAAACAAATAATTTATTAATACATCCTTTTTCCTTCACTTCTTCAAGGAGTAATTTTTTCGGCAGTACTTTTTTCTAAAAAATTGTGACACGTTTAAAAAAGGTACTTTTTAAAAGAATCTTTTCAAAAGGCTGTTTCTGGAAAACACCTTTCTTATGATGTATCGCAGCCGATAACCTCAGCAACCGCTGCTTCTACCCATATTACAATTATATTCATATATGCATATGACCTTTGACCTTTTTTTATACATTAAATAAATAAAGATATGGTGCACTTATTTAAGACACTCTAAAAGGCTCTATTTTGTAAAGTGTACTTTTAGAAAAATAGACATTTTTTCAAAGACCTTTTAAAAATTTACCAATTGCGATTAGTACTTGAAGGCAGCTGCTTTACTAGATAACTTTTAAAAGGACTTTGAAAAGGGATTTTTTTTTGTATACCCAATTTTTTTTTTTTTTTTTAGGTCTTTAAAGTAACTTAACCTGCAAAGCTTTCGGCTAGACCGCAGGAAGACACCCAGTGTCTAGGCAGGAATCGAACCCGCCACTTCCTTATTATTAGTAGGCTGCGCATTTTTTTTTTTTATTTTATAAAAAAATGAAAGAATTATAAAATACATCTTACACTAGATATTTTTCGCGAGAAATGTGTTTTGAGAAAATGTGTCTTTAGAAATACAACTTTGTAGACAAGTTTTCCAAGGCATTTATTTCTAAAGGACTTTCTCATGTGTATCATAAAAACTCACTCAATTTCATATTATGGAACAAACATCAAGACAAGTAAGCACATCTCTCGGTGCGACTAATCCAACACATGTTTCAAACATGTTGCACGTACAACTTTCCTTCAATACGACAAGCGTTTCCCAACTGCGCAAGTCCTTTTATGTGGTGAAACTCTTTATAACATTTTCTCCATTACAAGCCAATTGGCGTTCTCTTTGAAGCCGAGTCCTGCCTCAATAATTTCAAATTGCTGTTGCATTCCAGCACTCGAGCACTTGCCACTTGTTCCTCAGTTCTGTTACCGCTGTACTTGTTTCTTTCCATTTCACGGTCTCCTTGTGAATGGACCAGCAGCAACTTTATTTGTTTCAACATTGCAAATGTAGGTCAGTGGTACAAGTTCAGTTTGTTTGGATTTTACACGACTGCACGCAATTGGCTTTCTGTATCAATTTTATTTCCTTCTCTCAGCGAAAACAGTTTGCAATTATTTAACTTATTCTGTTTGAGTTGCTTTTGCGATTCTTCTGCTCTTTTGTTTTAGCATTATTCAGAATTGAAACATGCATAACTTCCTTGCACTGTTTTTGTTTTCTTTGTTTCTGAAATTTTCCCTTCAGATGTTGTTAATAAATAATCGTGTCTTGAACACCAGATACATCAACAGCATCGTTTACTAGTTGTCAGCGTTAATAAAATTGGGCCACTACAATGAATAAATAAAGACTGCAGACGTATTAAGCGATAATTGCTCGACGCGGTGTACACGTGCAATTTCTGTGCGAGCAATTCGAGAGTGGCGGATTTAAAAATACAGTTTCGAAACAAAATTTTTCAAATTAATTACTTTTAGTGGTTTTTGCGGTTGCCGTTATCATTTTCGTTTTGGATATTCATCAAATATTTTGAAAGTTTAGAGGGGACATCGTTGAAGGATTTGCCGTGTGATGCGGCCACAGATCATTTGGTAGCAGTGCAGAGGGACAAACGAGGCAGATGGCGGTGCAGATTAGTTGAGTGAAAACATTTTACTCGAGTTCACTTATTATCTATAGAAATTGATGCCTGAAAGCTCCATCTTTGGGTATTCTGAAAAAAAGCAGCTTTTAATATTAATATGCAGGCATTACAGCTTTGCGAAAAGATCTAAAAAAAAATATTTATATTGTGCAATATATGTGTAGATTACTTGGGAAGCACAGATTTAAGCTTTGAAGGCTTTTATGAAAGCTTTGTGCAGTTAGATAGTTTCTTCGTAGTGTGATTTTTTCCCCTATTGGAAGGTCTGTAGGGAGAGTGCTTGTTATTAGTATTTAACCTCGCCAGGATTTTCTTCACTTTAAATGAAAATTCATTATTCAGTTTTATGTTCATATCCTAAACAAGTCAGTTCAAAAATAATTTTTTTTCACAACACAAGCATACAAATTTTGGCACGGAAAGCTTTTCCAAAATTCCTGTTTGACGAGAAATGCAGCTGAAATTTTTTTTTTTCAACTCGTAAGCAGTTTTTGCTATTTAACTGGAGTTCAAATCCAAAATTCGCTAAGAATACAATATTGTAATTTTTGCTTTTCTTCGTAACTTCTCAGCCAATACAATATTTCATTAAAATCAGTCTACACCTTCCGACTTTTATATCCAAATTACCTTGAAATAAAATTTTTCGCATACAATAGCTTTTTTTTAAACACACACATACATACATAAACACATACACGTATATAATACACAAATTATTTATTGTTGTTTTTTTTTAACTAATTTAACGTGCAAAGCTTTCGGCTTGACCGCAAGGAATGGAAACCATGACTTCCGCTTTAGTAGGTTCAGTATTATTCGTTCGCCTAAGGGGAAACCCGTCTCATCTCGCCGAGTTTCGTGGCAGTTGCTTTTGCAAAATAAGAAATAAACGACTACATGACTACAACTAGCACCCTACAATTGGTCTTTATGTTCACTTGTGTGTGCTGAAAGCCGATACTTTTTTTGTGAAAACAGGCCGCATATTTAGTATCCAAATTGAATTTTTATATTCAAGCTTAATTAAATTAATTATATTAATCCTTAAAAAAATTTATGTTGCATTTCGCAAACAAGTTATTAACATTCTCAGGCAATTAAAGTTATTTAATAAAATTATTATTATTTAATTATTTAATAATTGAAATGATATGTGGGTAAATGATGAACAGGCGACCTTAAACTTAATTTCAAGAGCTAAAAACGCGTCTCATCAAATATTATTATTTTTTTTTTTTTTCATTGTCGCTGTACGAAAAATTACGATAAACCAGTTTGCAACACAAAGTATTTTATTTTTAATAGTTAAAGATAAAAAGTTCATGCACATAATTCAGAAGGTTATAAAATAATATTTTGTAGATGAATTGATAGTTAAAATCAGCCTTCTCCGTTCGCAGTTGCGTATAAAAATAAATTGAAACTGTCATCTCTGACGTGCAATGACTTTTTCTGAAACTGAGACCGATTTAATTAAGAACGCCAGTAAAAAATATAATTAAAAAGTATAAACTGAAAAGTGGGATACATCAGGAAAATGGTGGAGGAAAAACGCTGCAGTTTTATTGAGTTCGAGTTTTTCGCCCAATCTTTGCTCACTGGCGAATATCTGAATTCGCCGGATAATCAGAAGTTTATTTCGGTTCATATACACTTAATAGAAAACTTTCTACCTGGCAGTATTCTCAGTTGCAGATCATTAAAACTTGACTATAAAGAGACTATCACAGATTATTGCTTGAACTCACATGCTCACATTCGCATTGATTTCCAGCAAACAGACGGACCATCAACGAGCTTTAAAAAAATTAAGCCATCAACGGCTTAAAGCATGTAAGGAAAGCATTGTTTTTATTTTGCATGAAATCAACGACACTCGTTATCGTTAAAATATTATAGAAAATTATGCAGAATGCATGTGCATGTGCTGTTTGCCATCTTTTATCCTTTAACAAGCATGTCCTTGAAAATTAGTAGAAAAAAGGTGAAAAAACGTCAGTCGTATGTGTATAAAATTTTCACCATTTTCTCTTTCTCGTTTTCTTTGCTTCAATTTGCTAATGAAATTTTGGCTTCCAGCCAACACAGTAAGTAAAGGGAATACAGGATTTGAAATGTATTGTAAAATGAAATGAAATAAAATAAAATGAAAGAATAGATAAAAGGAGGGGGTGGTAAAAATGTAATCATTGCAAAAGTAAGAAAATTAAATTATCTCCAGTTTTGCTAATCTTTTCTTAAATGAAAAATCCTGAATGATGGAATAAAAGCATGTTCAGAAACGAAAACAGCAACTGATTGATTTTCGTCTGAATCGCTTTAAGAGAATTTAATGTGAGTGCATGTTTTAATTTTTTTTCTTTTTATTTTGGTAAATTAAAATTTTTTTAAATGTTAACATGCTGTCAAAAAAAAATCGTCTATAATTTGTTTTCCTAAATTTACTAAAAGCTCTTGTGAAAAAATGGCATCAAATTTTTCTGGCACAAAAAATGTAACTTTTAAATGTTACAGCCCTAATGGAAGAGAGAGCGAGAAGGAGTGAGAGAGATCGTGTTGGTACAAAATTGAGAGGGATTGCTGCTTAATATCCACTTTTAATTAGGAATTCTATTTTATGCAGCCAAATTTTTTTTTTCTCTAAGGGTGGGAACAGAGTGTGCGCTGATGGCCAGCGGAGCCGAGCAGAGCTTATTGACGCCTATTTTCATGCGAGAAGAATATTTTCATATAACACAGTGAATGCGAGAATCAGCGCTGAAATTCTGTTTATTCCATGTCTTTTGCTTTTATGTCAAAAAAAAAAACATACATGAAGAATGCAAGCAAGCACGCAAAATGCTTTGAAACTGTTTTCTCGCACTCGTCGGCTTTGCTGTCAGCTGTTGTCAGCCTATTCGTATTGGCTTGTATGTAATCAGTTTTATCGCACTGACAATCTCGGCTCGGCTTTCAGCGCTCACTCTGTTCGCACCATAAGACGAGCACTCAATTAAAGAATGTGGCGGGAAGAGGTTATTCAACAAGGTTGTTATTGAAGCCATAGTGCAGTTCGGCTCAACCACAAAAGGATGTGCTCTTAACAAAATGGGAAGGAGTTCTCTCCTTTCATTAGAATATGCCATAAAACAAGGAAAATCCTCTGAATGGTAATTTGAATTTAAATTTCATTGTAATAGATCTTGAAATTTCGAAGGAGCAGAAATGGTTTCTTGGCCTTATAGTGGCCACACTTCCGAAAAATATACCTTTAGCGTTTTTACATTTTAAACTTCACAAAGTAGATCTGCTTTCGATATCTCTTGTCCAAAAAAAAACACATGGAATAAGTTCACCTTCCTTTGGCTCAACCGAGTAAACCGTTTACTTTCGAAAAAAATTTAAAAATTTTAACTTCTTTCGTTTTTATAAGGAGGTGAATAGGACATAAAATTAGTTGTAAAATATTATTTAGGCTGCTTCTTCTTGTTTCTACTTGTGTAAGGAAATATCAAAAGGATAAAATATATTTAATTTTTATTAAAGGATCTAAAACTTGATTACGTATTAAAATTATTTAAATACATTAACAGAAAATTTTTTTGATTAATTGTTTTTGGTTTTGTGATATACGGTGTTATTGCTAAAACATTATCCTGCTGTCCTTAGAAAATGTGTATAACAAATCAATTGAACCGTCTTCCATATTTATATCTTTGAAAGTCACATCCTTTCTGCTCTCAGCTTTAGCTACTTATACATTTTACTAGCAAAAAAAAAATGTTTTCCTTAAATCTTAATACTACGTGTCTGGTAGCAAAAGAAAAAAAAATAGCATTATTTATTTGGTTGGCAAACAGGACGAAAAAAATTTCTAAAATAAAAATTTTGCGTACACATGACACAGAGTAAAATTAAGGTCAACTAGTAAAATAAAAGTCTAATTTTATGGATCTTGCAATGCAATTGGATTTAAATGGAGATGGAAAAAAAGGACGAGCAAATTGACATTGATGAGAGCTAAAGGAAAAGGATACTGTTTTGCTAAAACGAATTTCATTTATTCTTTACACTCTCTTGTGATTTTATTAAAACGAATTTGAATATTTTTTTTTAAATTTTAGGCATTTTAGTTTAATTCTAAATGCAGTTTGCTTATAAAAAAATAATTATTTTTATAAATATTAATAATATCTGGGCTTTCCAGCATTCAAGTGTATCTTGTTATGCAATTTCTTAAACGATCTACATTTTTTATTTTTTCTTTGTTTTAATTTTTTCATATTTTTGAATTTTTTACAATTCAGAATTAAAATTTTGTACTTTTTTTTTAATATTTTCCTAGAAATATATAACTTCTGAATTTGAAAGTAATATTAAAGGCGGCCTGCCATTTTATTAATGAATTAATCGCTTTTAATATTCCACTGAAATTTAATTTTCACGATTTAGTGCGCTTAAACAAAAATTTATTTATTTTATTAATTTTTACAGGTAAATCCCCGTCAAGATTTGTCATTTATTGTTAATAGAATTTTTTTTTTTAAATCTGCTAGCAATTGCTTTAGTATCTTCATTATGAGATTCTGTGTTGGCAATTTTTGTTGCAGCAATTTTTATAAATCTGCTTAGCAAGTGCTTTGGTATCCACATTATAGGATTTCGAGTTCGCAATTTTTGTTGCAGCAATTTTTTTTTAAATCTGCTTAGCAAGTGCTTTGGTATCCACATTATAGGATTTCGAGTTGGCAATTTTTTTATAAATCTGCTGAGCAATTGCTTTAGTATCCTCATTATAAAAATCTGTGGTGGCAATTTTTGTTGCAGCAATTTTTTTATAAATCTGCTTAGCAAGTGCTTTGGTATCCATATTATAGGATTTCGAGTTGGCAATTTTTTTATAAATCTGCTTAACAATTGCTTTGATATCCACATTATAGGATTTCGAGTTCGCAATTTTTGTTGCAGCAATTTTTTTATAAATCTGCTTAGCAAGTGCTTTGGTATCCACATTATAGGATTTCGAGTTGGCAATTTTTTTATAAATCTGCTGAGCAATTGCTTTAGTATCCTCATTATAAAAATCTGTGGTGGCAATTTTTGTTGCAGCAATTTTTTTATAAATCTGCTTAGCAAGTGCTTTGGTATCCACATTATAGGATTTCGAGTTGGCAATTTTTTTATAAATCTGCTTAACAATTGCTTTGATATCCACATTATAGGATTTCGAGTTCGCAATTTTTGTTGCAGCAATTTTTTTATAAATCTGCTTAGCAAGTGCTTTGGTATCCACATTATAGGATTTCGAGTTGGCAATTTTTTTATAAATCTGCTGAGCAATTGCTTTAGTATCCTCATTATAAGAATCTGTGGTGGCAATTTTCGTTGCAGCAAATTTTTATCAATCTGCTTAGTAATTGATTTAGTATCTACATTATAAGAATCTGTGGTGGCAATTTTTGTTGCAGCAATTTTTTTATCAATCTGCTTAGCAATTGCTTTGGTATCCACATTATAGGATTTGGAATTGGAAATTTTTATAAATCTGCTTAGGAATTGCAGACAGGAATTGGAAATTGTCTTACAGTTTTATATAAAACGACAATCAATTTCAGGTGCATCCACTCCAGAAATGCCAAAGAAACTGCACGTTGACATCACCGCTGAAGTTATCGTGTCAAGTTTTAAAAATTTAATTTATTTTTTTTTTAAATAATTGTTATTTATTTATGAAAAGAGATACAAAAAGAAAAATTTTCCTTTATTTTGCTTATTTGCAGCCCATCCGACATTCTTCTGAAAGTCCTTTCAATAAGAACAATTGAGAAATGAAATATTTTTCTGAGTGCACTTAAAATGTTTGTCCACGAACTAAAGATTTATCTGCCTGCTAAGAAAAATACAAAAAAAAAATGGTTTTAAAGTAATTGTTTCAACATTTTATTGTTGTCAAAAGTTCTGAATTTGGTTTTTTTTATTATTATCATTTAAAAATGTCCTTACGTTCATTCAACTTAAACTCCTCTTCTACAGGTGCCTAAATTACACTCGACAGAAGACAGAGCAGAATCAGAAAACATTTCTACAATTGGATTTCATGTTTTTTAGTTTTTGTTTAAATTTGGTTCAAACACAGTAATTTGTATTAATACTTTCAACAATTGGCTTAAGTTCAAAATGTAAGGATGGCTTTTTTTGCTTTTGCTCCTGCTTTTTTTTCTCGTTGCTCTCCGCATTTGCGAAAATAATGTGCAATTTTTAAAATGACTTTCTGTGTTTTTTCCAAAAATGATGTTGTAAAAACAAGTAAAACATTTTCTTCTTCCATACGACCGGATTTACACAAGTTTTATTTTTCATTCTCTCAACTTTTATAAAGTTCTTCAGGGGGAGTGTAGGGAAAATATAAGTTTGAAGAGAAATCTAAATTAGGACGACATGGCAAATCCTTTTTCGAGCTATGCAAGCAGGACTACAATAGTGAAGGGATATTTATTTTGTAAAAAAAAATATATATATTTAAGCGGTGTAAAAATGTTCACTGTTAAGACGAAAGGATAATGAACTGCCTGCTACACAGGAGGTCTCAAGTTCAATTCCTGATTTGTTTTAAAAACCTAATTATTTTTTGCTTAGAAGAAAAAAATTCAAAAATTAATTTTAACGGAAATTGCAAGCCATGTATTTGGAAAGATACAAAAGTATTGGAAAGTAAATGGAACTTGTAAAAGCTTTCAGCCGCACTACTTCCCCTTGGCCTAAAGCAGATCTCATGAGCGATTTACACTAAATTAAATTACAATGATTTGTTTTTTAAATCAACATTTCCAAAAAACAGCTGATAGTACGAAAATTTACTAAAATTGATATTCTGAGGTTGTAAACCAGCAACTTGGCCGGAAATTATACATGAAAGCATTTTGGTCTTTTAAATTCAGTAGCTCATCGAATACTAAACTTTATTACTATTGTCTTCTTTATACTGTGCCAGGATAATAAAACTGTGTTTAGTTTTACTCAGAAACACTTAAAGGACCAAATGCTGCTAAAAGAAGGATGAAAGAAGACTATGCATAGAACCTTTTCCACTTACGCATTTCCAACTAAAATTGCCCTCATTTTCTAAATATTGTACGAACTAATACAGAAATGAAACAATTACATTTGAAAAGAATAGCTAAACACTCGTAACAAACCAAAGATCATATTCCTCTTATTGCCATTTATTTCAAGAATGTGTATTTAAACAAAAAAAAACATTTTTTCCCAAAAAAAAAAAAAAAAATTGTTTTCATTTAGTATTCAAAGAATTCCCAGAAGGCGCTTCTACGAGATTGTTCTTGTTATTGCCTTAAACATTTGCGACTAAATTGTTATTAAATATTAAAGTTTTATTATTTATTTGTAGGTCGAGAGAACAGACATCTGCAAATTAACGAACTCGGTCGAAGTGAACAGTGACGTACTGAAAGCAACGCACTTTCGTCTTGATTTCATAAAAAAAAAAATTTTTTTGATTAGAAGTTTAATATTTTCCGGTCGGTAAAAGCCGGCATTCACTGTGCCAGCCAGTCGTATAATTCATTAACAGGATATTCGGACAAGATTTTCTGATAACTGTTTGTTACATTTGAGTTGTCAAAAATATCTGTCAAGCAGATGAATTTTTTCATACTTTCCCAGCAGCCAAGCCATAATTTCCCTCACATGATCCCTCCTAAAATTACAACATATAAAATTTGTAAAATAAAAATTAAATAAAAGATATTCATCCACTAGACGACAAGAGTTAAAAGTAGTTGGTCACGTCGGTAAAGCGTTTCAGTAATCTACTTGACCCCAATCAATGGCATTATAAAATAATAACCATAAAATTTGTGTTCATGCTTTTCACTTACATTTTAAAACAGCTGATTTTGTGTATATATGTAAAACTAAAAGGCTTTCATCTTTGTAGCCTTGATATTTAAAAATGCTTCCGGTCCTAAGTGCAGACATGACTTTCTTTTCGACATACAATTGATTGCTCTACATTAATCTACAATCTTTTATTTCTTCTTCATATCTTTCACAACTTCTAACAGCGCTGCCACATGATGTAAAATTAAATTAAACTCCAGACAGAGTTGTCATCAGGACCTTAGTGGATTTTCTCAGCTGTAAGCTCTTTGCAAAAGCATTAAAAGTTACTCAATTGCCGAAAGTTAGCGAAAGTTAAAAGATAAAATTTTTAAATTGCCTTTGACGTCAAGCAAATAATACGACGCATGTGCAAACGCCGAAATCTGGGTACGTGGCTTTAATTATATTTTGGTATTCCAATAAACATAAAGTAATACAAGATTATTAACAATTAATTTAATTATTGGCAAAAAAAAAAGAAAATAAAAATAAGTCGATTTCACTTTTCATTACCATGAAGAGCATTATTGATATTGTATCAGGACCTTTTCAGTGTAATAATTTTTCTTAAATTTATGCAAATACAAACGGTAATGCTAACTTGCGTTAGAGGTTCAATACGAGAATTTATTTTACATATTTTGTTTATTGATTTAGTTGTTTGCTTAATAAGTAGTTCACTCTACTACTCTAAGGAGGTCTCCTATGCAGCTGAACCAGTTTTACACTAAAGCTTAAAGGGTTTGTAGGTTGTAGATTGTACCACGTTGTAAATTTTAGCCACCCCATTTTATTTATTAGTTTGTAAGCTGAAAGGATTTTTTTTAAAAAGTTTTTAAACTTTTACCACTTTTCCTTTTTCGATATTTCTGAACATGTTCCAATTGTTTGTTATACTCTGAATACGATATTCGTTCTGGGCTGAAAGCTATCTCAGATAAAAATAAAATAAAAAATGTATGCACTTCCAGAAAAAAATCATAATTTTTCACTTTCATTTTCAATTATCGAAATATTTTTGTTGTATTTCAAAATTGGTTCCACATTCATCTTGTTTGCTTGTATGACCAAATATTTTATTGACACATCCTTTTAATATTATTTTACGGTTGTTAACTTTAATTTTTTATTCTTAAGGGTCCTTTAAAGCATTGCAAGTGTCCTTTTTGTTTTATGATCTGTCGTTAAAGTGCCACTGAAAATAAAAATAAAGAGATTTTTATTAAAGCAAAAAGCCTTTTACGACAAATTAAGTTATTAGAAGGACTGTATAAATATAAAATCCTTATAATAATTTTTACAATATTCGAAAACAAGCTAAAAAGGATTAAAGTAATTAAAGCGAGAGTTGGTTACCATGATGGGCATCAATAATAATAATGGGTTTCTGGTTTTGGCCAAGATAAACAGGAGTACACATGCACACATGCCATTAACAGAAGTTATAAAAAGACTCCTTCTTATTAATTAGTATTCATTTCCGACTAATAATAAAAATAATTTAAAATAAAATGTAAATGCGATTACGATTGCAAAAGCCTTATAGAATACCAATTTTCTTTCGCATCGCATTGATTTTCGCAACGCAATACAGAATAAGCCTGGCGCCTTTTACAGCTGAGGGGTCGATACTTTTCCTATTTCTGCCGATCAGTGTAATAATATTACATTCATTTATATTTATGGTAATTAAATTTTTAACTAAATATTTCTGTATTTTCTGCGTTATTGATCCCCACTTCAAATCCATTAACAAATCGAAATCATGATCCTTTTTCGAGTTCAATTCTCAGCTGACAAAAAGAATTTTATGGAAACATTCAATTAAATTAAATTAAATTAAATTAAATATAATATTTTGTTATAGAAAAATAAATACAAAATCAAATAAAGTAAATTTGGTATTTAAGGATGAAAAAAAAGGACTCTCTTTTTTCTTTTGGCTGAAACGTGTGTGACACTCGTTCTTATTATGTTCGTACCCATTTTTACAAAAATGTAACCTCTGCCTAGCAATGATAGTAAACACGTAAATCATGCTATTCCTTTTATTAAAAACTCTCCCACACACACGCACTCCCTCACACACTCACACACGCTTGCACACGCATAGTTAATACCCCAAAAATTTACCAACTGAACAAATTATGGCCCCAAGTGGCAGAAGTGTGTAAAAACCCGAATCAAATTTGTTTGGATTTTCGTTACAAATCACGCATGTTGGTCTCCATAAAATATAAACTCGCATTTCACGCATCAAAGCAACCTCAAACTCTTTCACTTCTTCTGCCCTTTTTAATAGAATTTTTCATGCCTTTTTTCATACTGTTGCTCCTGCCTGGCTGTGCGAGTATGTCTTTTCAATAAAATTCCATTTTGCCGTTCACGATATCAGATTATTACAAATGCTGGCGCAGCCAACACGCACGTTAATTGTAAAAAGTCTTAAAGGGGGCAAAAGAATACATAATACTTTTAGGCTGAAATGTCAGTCTGTCAACCAGCCAGTCATTTAGTGCCGAGGACATAAAACATTTTTGTTTTTTTTTTTTTTTTTTGCAACACTGATTTAGTTAAAAACAGTATGGATTGCTATTTTGACAAATTAAATTTGGTTGTTGTTGTTGGATGCGTTTCTGGCTAGAAGTGGGGGGCAGAAATAACGTTATCAGAAGCTCATTTGAATGTTGTTATCTCGCCAGCGAGCGGGCATTTCAAGTTTAGCAAAGAGACGGGAACTATTAAAAATATTTTTCTTTTCTTGCCCCGATTTGATTGATAAAATGGGAGCTTATAGTATTCCTGTTGCAGTTGTCCTTCCGGAGTTCGTGGAGGTTTTTAAATTCAAAACAGCATAATTTTACTATGGAACATTTTTAGAATGTCCTTTTGTCTTGTTATTATTCACCAGAAAATATCAAATCATTGCAAACAATATTTTAAAAATATAAAACAGATTTATTAATACAAGGTAAAGGGTGTTTCATTAATGCCAACTATTACTGAAATTTTTTATTCATTGGAGAGAAGCACTGAAGCAATTCATGCAAGAGACGAGATGGGAAAAGTAACCACTTTCTCATCAAATTTTTCTTAGCTCAGGCATATAAATTGGATTGAACGGCCATGGGCTCAGTGGTAAAGACCAGGACTTGAAAAAACATACAATATAAGGTTTAACTACTAACGACAATGTTGACAACTTCACATAGAGTTCATATGAAATAATCATGCTGCAATAGTTAGCGAGCTGCCTACAAATGCCTGAGAAAGTGAGTTCAATCCTACGCCAGTAAATGCTACATTTGTTAATTTCTGCCAATTAATGGTTTATTAAGGATAACGAAAGTCAACCATATAATTTTTTTTTGCAATATGTTCTCCCATCGCAACTGTAAGTAAACCGTGTGTGTGAAGATAAATACGCCGCATTAAATATATTTCGACGTAACAGCTTACGTAATTATATAAAGAGAAAAAATTTAAAAAGATTTCAGGTAATCAATTAATTATTATTTTTGTCCGGACATTAATTTTTGGCCGTCTGACCATGTATAAATTTTTGTCCATCCCAAATGCTGTCCGCCTTAAAATTACCCGCTTTCTTGAAACAAATTTAGCCATGACCTATTTTTTATAGTTGCAAATACCTATAATTCAGACATTTTTAGCTCTAAAAGCGAAAAACCAAATTTCAAAAAAAGGAAAAAAACATTTTTTGGCGGCACTTTAAATTAGAATCATATTAATTGAATTAATAGCAAAAATATGCATTTTAAAGTAACATATGCAATCATGTGAGGTAACACACAAATTTTTGGCAAAATGCCTTGAAAGTTAAGAAGTTCACAAATATTCAGTTGACAGCGGGGGGAAACATGCAGGTCATTCCTTCGGCACACTCTCACAATTTTGCACAAATAGATTCAAATTCAGATAGAAAAATTGTGAAATATAGGAGGTATTGCATTTTTAGAACTGGCCCAGTTCTCACATGCAAATTTAACTGTTAAAAGTAATGAAAGAAAATGCTCAGATCCTTCAAAAGCAAACCAAAAAAAAAAAAAAAAAAAAAAAAATTAAAATTTCAACTGGCGTACAAAACAAAACATGCATGAGCAAGCCAATGAAAGATATTTCTTTTTGTTCTTCGCCGTTTTGTTGTTCTTCTTCTGCAACACAACGCCAATGCAATGCAACGCAACGCCACGCATCGCAAAGCAATTCTGTTGGATATCGTTTGGCATGCCTTTTAATCTGTCCGTACGTTGTAATAATTTTGCTTCCCCCTTCTTCTTCCTTCCATTACAAATGGAAAACATTTCAATGTTTCTTTATTGTCATTTGCGTTTTATTCTCTTTTGTTTTTTGAGCAGCAGCACGCAACATGAATTGTCATCATGTGAAGTTGCTGTTGCTGTTGCTGTTGCTGTTGCTGTTGGTGTTGGTTTGTATGGGAAATTTATGACTGACTCTTAAATTCTTAAATGGCGATGCATTTCTATTCTTAGCAGCGCTTTGAAAAAGTGCATACAAACGGAGATGCCAGTGTGGAAGCAAAATACACGCATGAAATTAGAATCTGCTGCTAAAGATCCTTTTTGCATTTAAATATGGATGTGTGCGCGTGCTGGTATGTGTTTCAAAAACTACAGTGGCCAATTTAAACCCAAAAAAAAAACATTTAATTAATGAGAGAAATTCTGCCGTCGGCACTTCCTTTTTAATTCTTTCCGTCGTGAAAAATATGCCACGAACTGCAGCCAAATCCTTTCGTATAAAATATAAAACTAATATAAAGCATAACAAGGCACTAAAGTAATAAATAACATTTTTATTTGAAAAAGTTTCTAAAAAATAATATTTTCTTCCAAAATTGAGATCTCTTATAAAAATTATTTTTAATAGTTTAATAATAAAAAAATATTTAAAAATTATTAAATATACTGCAAAATCTAATAAAATCGAATAAAAGTAAAAAGTGTAGGAAAATATATTCTTAATTTTACTATTGGTCCTTCCATAGGCGACAGGAAAATGAAGAGCCTGTTAAGAAGGAGGTCGTAGGTTCGATTCCTGCCGAGATCAGTTTGTTTTCCTCCCAAATAGCCGAAAGCTTTGCAGGGTGAGTTGGAATAAAGCTGTATTTTATCAGCTGTATTTTGTTAACCCATCGCTGACGGTATATCAGTTGGGAGCTCCAGTGAGCTCATGAAAATTCTTTGACGCAATTGCAGCAAACCTCTGCAACTTTGTCATAAAAGTTGTATAAAGTATACTTTAAAAAAGCTGCACCATTGAAAATCTATACAATGGCATGGCAATTAGATTATAATGCACGAAATCCATGAAATCAGTGGCATGACCGTGATGACATTTTATAAGAACATATAATTTTATATTTTGGTCGTTTTAAGCAACCTGCATCAAAATTATTCGCACGCTAATTTCATTTGTATGACCCCTTTACATTGAGGCCTTTCAATTCCAGCAGAAAATGTAATGCAACAGATATTCTGTTTAAACTCAATCTAAAACATTAAAGCAGTCCTTCCAGAAAAACCAGCTTCAGAATCCTTCTAAGCCAATCCACCTCATAAGTTAATTTTTCTCCAGGACATCAGCTTGACATGCGCCTTCAAAACCTCAACGAATTGAGCTCTGTAAGAGGGCAAATCGAGCACGTAACCATCTTACTCTGTAGCAGCAGTTTCTTTCTTAAGGATACTTGATATCCTGTAGACAAAACGTAGTCACTTGAATTAGTTTATCTGCCGTACAGATATATCAAATATCGGTTAATCTGTTCATGGTGAATTGTGCCATCAGGTCGAAGCTAGTGTAAAGTGTGCCTAGTGTAAAATTTCGGTATGACGCTTTCTCGGATTCTTTAAATGCATATACCCCACTGTGCTCACTGCATCTGAGACTGACATTTATCAGCTTTTATAAAACTGGAAACAAGAATAACAAAAACAAAAGAAAACACCCACCACTCCGTGGCACCATTTCATTATTTCTCTGTGACAGATGTTTTGTCATTTTATTGCTTTTTATTGTTATTGTTTGTTGTTGCGTTGTTCCAAAAATCACCTGCATTTGTCTGGGAAAGTGTCAGAGTATAAAGTTTACAGTTTCAAAGCTCTGTAGTAATAATGCTTGAATTTATGAATTTTCTGCAAACTTTTCATTCCTCTTTACGTTTCTTTATTTCAAATACTTATTTTCTTGTCTAATAACTTTTTCTTGGCAAAGTATGCGTATGAGTGCTCTTGTGTTTCTGGCTGTGTGTGTCCCTGCCCGTTTACCTCCCCAAACACTATAAATTATGACCTCCACCTATTGTTGAACTGTTTAGGTAACTGGAAAGGCATTGTTTTATTAAAGGATGCTCTTTGTGGCATTTAATGCGTCTCGTTTTAGTCGTGTTGCAGCCATTTCCAGAATGTTATTCTGTTTGTTCTCTACAAATGAGACTCAAACGCATACACTCACACACACACACTCACACACACACACACACACACACACACACACGTCTCCTTAGCTCTTTCCTTAACAGCTTTTGTGTAGAATATTTTTGCCTGATTTTGCTATTCACTGTACAAAGGACTCTCAGATGCTCTGCATTGTTGTAACTGCAGCTTAAGTTTATCTCAAGTTTATTGTTTAAGATCTGCTGTTTAAATCTTTGCAAAGGACATTTATTTGTTGGAAATCATTTTTGCTGCATAGAAATACAGAAAGCAGGACATTGTAATTTACAACTAATGAACTGACCGCTGCCACTAACCTTAAAAGGAGGGGGGCGAAATGAAATAAACACGATTACCTGCTTAATTGTTTTTCTCTTTTAATTTTTTTATAATACTTTGCGGCTACGGTACACTCAGTACATTAAAAATAAGGAGAGAAAGAGATTTGGGGCTTATGTGGATATGTAATGTTTAAGTGGGATTGTGTGCAATTCCTAAAAGATGTCGTTAACTGAACTAGTAAAATGGTCATGAATTTTTCTCAAATGCTTTTATTGCAATGATAAACTAACAATGCAAGCAGTTTGCATTGCCTTTAATATACATCTGGAACCAAATAACCATTTCCAACGTCCTTTAGTGACAGTATTACTGGAAAGATTGATATCAAATAATACTTTAAACGCGCCTACTTTTACTCTAGAACACTGAAAATCACACTGCATCTGGGCTGTTCACCAAAACTATACTCGTATTCTTCGTATGGCATACATTTCTACAACTTAAAAACTAAAGAACTTAATTTATGATGGCAGGAGTCTCCAGGCAATAGAAAAAAGTCTACAAAATAATGCCAAGCCAATCCCCTTTATAAGTAATTTTTTTCTTCAGGACATTAGCTTGATGTACACCTTAAAACCCTAAACGAGTTACGTTCTGTAAATACATAAAGTGAGCACGTAACGGAGTGGAGTTGTTGTCTGCATCCTGCTCTAGCAGTAGTTTCTTTTTAAGGATACGTGATATCCTGCAGAATAAACGTAGTCGGTCGAGTTATTTGATCTGACGTACAATTACAGATTTTTCCTTATGTAAATCTAAAGCTGTCAATGAGAGAGGCCATAATTTTTGCATGCTATTTGACAGCTGGTGATATATATATATATAATTGGTTGTTCAACTTCTTCCAACTTAATAACTCTATTCATATCTCTTCATGAACAGTTTGAACTGAAGGAAAGCCAGCTTTTATCTACAAACTCCCCGAAAATAATGATTCTGCTAAATTTTCTACATTAGTAGTTGAAGATAAAATATTTTTCTTTAAGGAATTTCTGTGCGGCGGAATTTTTAATCCATATTTAAATAAGAAATAATTAAATTTATTTTTTGATTACAAACAGGAAACAATCACTCGTAGGTAAAAATTATGCTCTGTAGATCAAACACATAAGTTTTTGGCTCTCCCTCATAAAAATCAATAAAAATATATATATTTACGTTTAACCGTGAGAGCAACTGATTTACATACTTCACATGGCCTGTGATGTGCCTACATATTTTGCCCACCTTCTATCGCTAGGCGTATACGTAATTCAAATTTCATTAAGTTAATTTTTATTATTCATACGCCACGGCGGCTGGAAAATTTTCAAAGTGCTAAACAGTTGCTGAAGTGTAAATTATTTTTTAATAGTCTGTGCTTTCCGCAGCTCGAGCAAACATTCGCTTTACATTCTATTTAGAAATTCGTTTTATTTACTTTGCCGCTAATCTGAATGATTGTGATTTATTGCATTTTTTCGTTATTAATTTGTTTCTATCACAGAATCCCGGTAACAATAGACGTTAAAAGGCACACCGAAAAAACCCAAGTGACAATAAAGCTCCTGTTTTAATATATATTTTTTTTTCTAAAGAATTGAAAGAGGACAAAATAAAAATATTTGCGATTACATTTTGTTTGTTGAGTTAATGAATAAACGTGGGAGTGTATGACCATACGAATACCTCGTCCTTGTCACTGTAACAATCCATTCAATTTTTTTTTTAATTCTTTTAGCCAATCGGTAATTTATTGTAACATTTTCCATTCAGCAAAAAAGTTTTAATTTTTATAAAATAAAAAGGCCGCAATTTTTTTCTTGTTGCTCGAATTGCAGATAAAAATTTCTTTTTAACGTGTTAAAATGTGTGATTTCTTATTTCTCGTTTTCATTTATAAAAATTAACTGAACTTCATGTGTGCGCTAATGAAAACCGATCGAAATTGAAATCGAAGACAAACCAGAATAATTCAGGAATGTTCTGAAATTTATTTTTTCCTGAAAGTTATTTTAAAGCTGAAAGAAATGGCTGTCTGGCTTATTTTGGTAATCACCTCCGCTTTAGCTTCACAATAAATTAAATTGAATGAATAATTTGAAATGTTAAATATTGATTTTTATAGTATTTTTCCCCTGTTTTTTTTTTATTATTAAATTTAACCTGTAAAACTTACGGCTTGTTTGCAGGGATCTAGGCAGGCATCGAACCCGCTTTCTCCGGTTTAGTAGGCTGAGGTAACCAATAAGCAATTTTCACCAAACACTCTTAACTTATACAGTACGAATTCGATTTGCGCAACTAACGATAACTACGACACACCGAATACCGCAATGCCCAATTTCTTTTACATTAGAGTCTTTACATTAGATAAGTGGAACTATTCCAAACACCATTCTCGATAACTGCAACTTTTTGTATTTTATAAAATTGAAAGGAATGATCTTTTGAATTTATTTCCTCAAAAACTAAATTTTAAGAAGCACTTAAAGTTCTAGCAACACCCCCGCCCTTTGAATGTTTTCACCATTAAGAAATATTGGAACATATTAATATCCAAATATGAACAATGGACTGACGAAGACAAGCTACTATTGACTTTGTTACGGGACCAGATAGCAGAATCACAGGCTTCAATTACAACATCCACTTTAAATTTGTTGCAGGATATCTTACAGTATATAAACTTAACTGATGGTGAAATTGCAAAATGGACCAGAGGGGAATATAGCATAGACGTTTTAGATGAAGAATTTCTAGAAACGATAAAAATTAAACATAAACAATAAGTTAAGGCAGATGATGCCATCAAGCCCCATTATGAAATCGAGAAATAGGGGAAGATTAAGGAGGCGGCGATTTAGCAAAAGACTAAAAAGTCGACAACTCAAACCAAAATTTCATCATTCTTCCCCTTAAAATAATCGTTTAAGCATATTTTCGTAAATAGAACTCTTAAGAGGATTATTTTTTTTTTATTAATTTCATCATTTTGATTTCTAAATGATTTTTTAAGTTAAACAAAAAAATAAATAAATGAGATTTTTAGTTGTCGGTTATCGCAACTTTAAACAACAACTCCGGTTTCCTTTCGTTGGCGGAAATCGAGCTAATACTGTAGTTGTAATCTATACTGATTTATTGAAGACGTATAACTGCTTGTCATTATAGAGAAACACCTCTAACGAGGAAAAATATACAGTTTGTCAAGTAATTGTTTTCAGATTTTCAGTTTATAATAACTCTGGACGAAAAGAGAATGTAAATTTTTACAGGAAATGACACACAGTCAAGGATATGGAACACTCAAAAAACACTACATAAGAAAAAGTTGTCGAAAAAAATAAATTTTTTTTTCCAATTATATAAAATATAATTCTTTTTTCGTTTTCTTATATGGGTGCATTCAAGCATGCAGCTACGGGTTATATTCGAATTGCTAACTTTACTTTATTTTTATTTAATTTAAAAGTTTTCTGCAATTTTTTTTTTTTTTTTTGATTCGAATGTAACAATATTGTCCTGTTTAAACGGCGATTCTAAACTACTTCTAAAAATATCACAACATTCAAAATGTAAACATATACTGTTGATTTTTGTAATATAATTCCAAACTCCCATACTGGGAGCATCATTCCCATTCCCGCATAGTCATAAAATTTAAATTGACAGCAAAACACTATATGAAACGAATGATAAACTTGCAGTTGATCCAGTTTCCTTCTCTCTCTTTCTATCGCTCCTTCTCTTTTATACTTGCAAACTTTAAATAAAAATGATTTTGATTATGGGCAGTAATTTTAAAATTGCAAAAGTGGAACCGTGGTATTTTAGTGTATTAAAATTAGTTAGACCGTGAATTTTCCGAGCTTTAAGACTTGGAATGCAAACAACGCTTTTAATCTCCTGCGACATAGACGAGTTTAGTACTTCACACAAACAACTTGAGACAAAGCTTTTGCTCGGTGGCCAAAAAGTAATGTGAATTTTAATAATTTCATTACGCGGTTGAAGCACTTGCAGTAGTTCCTGTTGGATAGCTTTGAAACTTGTTGTTTCGGTTTTCATTTTCTTACAGCAAATAAATTCAATTTTCCATCCCTGCTAAAAACTGCTTGTATGAGTATTTACAGTTTTTATTGTGCTTTTTTTCTAGAAACTTCTCATTTCTAAAAATTAAATGAATTGTGTAAAGTACATGTGTGTGTGAATCATTTAGGCGATGTATTTCCAAATATTTAATTGCGTTGTGTGTTTGTATGTGTGTGTAAAGTGGATGTAAGTGTTTTTACGTTTTGGTCCCTGCAAGGACTGATGTTGTACATTCTAAAGCAAATACATACGGATTTGCAAGATCACATAAATCAATATTACGCACTTGCAAGCTCGTGCACACATACATACACATACGCTCGTACACGCCACATTGTAATTTTATAAAGTTTCCATTCAATTAGTATCCTCTACATTTTTTTTTTTGCCTTTAAACAACTTTAGTTTAGCTTTTAAAGTTAAGTTCACTTAAATTAAAAACTGCATGCCCACACACAAGCTAGTTAGCGAAATACGTATTTAGGCTTTCACACATACACGTCAAGAAATGCATTAGCATATTAAAGTTTCATTTTCAACTACACTTTGAAAAATTCAATATATCCAATATTTCTAAGAAAATCTCATCATTTAGGGCATATATCTTTTTGTCCAATTTCTTATACGATAGTGTTCAGGGCTGAACTTAGAACAGGTCTTGGATTCTTATCAATTTTTCTGAAAGTGTCTTTATTATATGATGTGTTAATTGCTGTTGTTGTTGCTATTTTAAAATGGTGAAAGGACAGTGGACTTCACAATTTCGAGCAAACAATTTACATCGAACCTCACATACGTCCCTATACTGTTCTTCAAAATAAATCTAACAAATGGCTACCAAAAACCCAATTTCGATACCAAGCGACCTGCAGAAGTATTTTTCCTACTTTCCGATTAATCACAATAGCTCTCCACTGCCTCTTTCTCATAGTTACTGCACAATTCATTCCATAAGCAGGGGAAGCCCCTAATTGATGCTCTTAAATAATTTATTTTCGTGATTACCGAAACTAATAATAATAAATAGGGAACCGGCTGATATCCGAAATAAGCAACAATAACTCGTTTGGCTAAATTTTATAGCTCAAAGATACACATTTTTTACATGAACAAATTTTACAGCTGGGGGATGCCGCATGTCTGTACAAGGAAATATTAGGTGACACAATTTTTAAAATTCAATTACTCAAAAGCTATAATAATTTTGCATATACACTACACTATTTTGAAATCCTTAAAATCTTCTTCTTTCTTCTGAATATTAATATTTTTGGATTCTTAAAATATAATTGGCTAACAATTCTTAATATTAAGTTTCACTATAATTCTGGTGTAATTATTCCGAATACAAAAGGAAAGTAAAGTCCAAACCTTTGCCCAAAAGTAATAGCATTACAGATACTTTTGATTTGGACGGGGGTCGCAAACTGCTCATTTTAATTTATTTTTCTCACAGTTTTCAATAATTTTTCAAATTTTTCTTTCTAAATGAAAAAGTTTTTGGCGTATTTTAATTATTTTCCAATACAGTAAATTGCTGGCTTGTTTTGCAAAGTTTACTTTTCAATATGTGTAGGATACTTTCAGGCAGCGAGGAAATAGGGAAAAACTCTTAATCGAAATTTTTCCACACACTATACTTTTTATGTTGCAAAATGAGCAAAACCGGATACTCTTTTTTACTTTATAAGACAAACTTTTTCCGGCTTCAACTTTAAATTGATGTTGACTTACTAATAATCCCGGATTATGATAATCAATAGCCTGTTGGATTTTCTTATTTCTATTACAATTCCAATTTAGCTGATGAAACGCTTAAAAATAACGTTTGGAAGGAGTACCACGAACACATTTACTATTATCTTGATTTTATTTCCATATTTTTTTACGGTTTATTGGCGTATCTACTCGATAAATTATATCGAGTATATATATTTTTGTACACGAAGTCGCGGTCTCATATTACGCTCTACCTAAATTCAATAATTTAATTTCAACTCTATTCTTTATTGCCTTTTTCACACTGTATTAACTGTTTCAAGTTGGTTTTTTGGCAATTGGTAGAGATAGAGGGTGGGAGAAGTAGAGAAAACCTAACATGTTAATATCAAATTTGGCCGAAATCTATGTGTCCCTGCCGGTTAAACTTATTGCTGATGTCGTTACTGGAATAATGAAAAAGGATAATTTTTTGTGTAAAATGTTTTCTAAACACTCATTCACATTCGTTTCAATGACAAAAAAAAAAAAAAAAGAGAAAAAAAGTAAAACGAAGTATGGTTGTTTGTACACACGCACCTAAAATACACACACATTTAAAGCGCTGTATTATCGAAAGGGAGAAAAGAAAAAAAGATTTAAAAAAGTGTTGAATTCAAATTAAAGAGCATCCGTATTACTTCCTGTCAACAATTTCCGCTTATTTAGCAAAACTATTTTTATGAGGGGGAAAAAGCAATTTGGAAACAATCAGCAGCACATGTGTTCCCTCTATATACCTCTCGTTCTCGCTCTCACTCTCTCTCATGTCCCTTTCACTCACTGGCAATTTAGAGCTGTCTAATACTTTTAACCCTAAGGCGCAGATAAGGGTCAATTTCAGATAATTTTAATGCTTGACAATATATAAAAATTGGCCACGGAGTGTGACTTTAAATGCGGCAACTACGAATTTAGAGTGGCCGGTTGGTATTGCAGGTGCAACGAACGCGAATTTCTTCATATTAATGCATACAGTGGAGACTTAAAATTTCTGTTTTATATTAAAAAAAATCAGATATTAAAGAAATCAGTTTGCCGTACACTGCTGCTATTCTATTGGGCGAATATGGGCCAACATAGCAAAATGTTGGCCATGTGCTTGTTTGACTATTATCAAAAGGAATTTTAGACTTGCCAAAGGAATCCATTGTAATCTACAAAAGTATGAAAGTAAAATGCAACTAAGTATTCCCATCAGAAAATTGATTATCACAATCCGGGATGGTTGTTAACTTCACTTTTATTTAAAGTTGCCGATATTAGGGAGTGGGTCTTGTAATATACGAAAAAGAGACAGGTCCATACTCATAAAACAATAAGAAATGCTGGGACCGCGAAGTTTCTGTCATTGTAAAACGTTTTTGCAGTGTCTATCGGGCCTCTGATGATTACATCTTAGCCCAGGCGGGCGAGCTTTTGGAAATGAAATATCTTACTGGTTCACCTGTTACTTTACTTTTACGTCAAAATTAAAATGGGTTAGTCAGAACCGCCTTAAAAGCAAAATCAACAGGGGCTGTGCAAGTTTTGTGTAAACCCCACTACCGATAGTCAGTGTTCAATGGATTTGACTTTAAAAGCATCATTATTTATTGTGACACTACAAACTTATTATTTACAAATATCAGCTGTTGGAATGTCAGATATTTAGTGTTGCATTAATGGAATTCATTTGCACCGTACACTGAATACCTCTATTGAAAACACAAGAATGTTGCTTTAGCACACATAGTATTCTTTTAATTTTCAATGCCTTGCAAATAAAATGAAGAAATAAAAATCAGAATGTACCCTAATTGCCTGAAAAAGGATATTAAGAAGGAAAATAAAAGGGAAAAATACATCGTTTAAGAAAATAATTCTGTTTCCATTCACACTTGATTAGTTGCGTGAAAGCGAGAAGGCAAGCTGAAGGGTTAAACCGATTGCTTTTTCTTTTTTAATTTTGCTTGAGATTTTATTTGGTTTTCAGTTTAAAAACACAGGTTTATTGTACGCTTTATTTCAGAGGAGTGTCGGAATATCTAACAGGGGCTTTTGCCCAAGCATTGCTACGCTCACTAAATGCTTTTCATTGCATTTTATGCTGACTGTCAAACACACTTTCTAGCCACCGAAATGGCATATTGCTGTTTGGGTCACACCAATTCAATCTCTCAAAAGTTTGCCTGTAGTTTTTAAATAAAAAGTTTTCATTTTCGTAGAGATCGATGTGCTTTACAGAAGGGCAGAGAAATTAAAAAGACTTGAAATTTAGAGCAGAAAAAACTGATAATAAAACAAACACTTTCCAAAACACTTTTCAACTTTTAGAATTTTGTTTACAAAATTAAATATTTAAACGAAAATTTAAGCATGATTGCAGTGCTGGAAGACACCGTTGGAAAGGTATGAATCTCAGTTTTGCTGCTTATTTGCTGACAACAGAAAAACTGAATTAAACATTTCAGATTTGACATAAAAATAAAACCACATTTTTAAATCGGCACTTATAATTTAATAAAAAAAATTGTGTGTTCAAAAAAAAAAAAAAAAATACTGCAGTAAAAGTTTTAAGTAGAATTTTGTGTTTTTCTAAATTTTATATTTTGCCGTACAAACAATTTCCATGCATGTTTCTCGTGTGCCAGCAAACAGGAAATGAATGAATTTAGAAGAAAAATATAACATTTTTAAAAGAATAAAAGATAAGTTTACAATTAGAAGGTTAGCGGTTTCGGCTGGGCAGCCCTCATGCGGACCAAAAATATTGCTTTCAATTTGTCAGCAACTTTAAGATGTGTTGGCCAGAATCACAGAGTAAAGCAACATTTAAATTCCGGGTTTGATCGGTTTGCTTATATTTTGAAAGGATTCGTTTGGCATAATAAAATCAACAAGTCAAATAAAAGTTACTTTTAGTGTCACAGTTAATGTTAAGCTTGAATCAGGGCCACTTCAAACAAGGCGAATTCATACCAAGAACAGCAAAATGAATTCGCCCACAGAAAAGAAGTTTGCCTTCATGAACAAACTTTTCCATAAAAATTGCTTAATTGGTTGGAGCCTTGCAAGCCATTCAGCCGGATTGTTAAAGGTATGTCTCAATTCGAATTCGCTTTAAGTTGTCATTTGAAACTACTGATTTCTTTACCAAAATGTTTTGCACTCGTTTTTCGCATTTTTTGTTTTATTTTTGTGTGTTTATTATTCTCGGTTTATACTCGGTTTATACTCGGTTTATTATAAGAAAATTATTTAAGCTTTCCAGACCTTGACCTTTTTTTGAAAGCTTCAAACAACTAGTATGTTACTGCGCCATTTGAAAGGTAAGCTTTGGTTACCTGTCTAGGATAGAATTATCATTACCTTATGTATCAGCTTTAGAGACGGAGAAAAATTCTCTTCGGGAAATGCCCTGGCAAGCACTACCAGTTTCTCCAAAGCGGCTGCCCACAGTGACTTTAACTCGTAGTTTTAATGAATGATTTTGAACGTGAATCGAAAGGTAGTTAAGTACTTCTTTCTCATCGCTCGGTGTTTAATAAATGATGCTTATCGAGGCAACTATATCTAGGAACGTGGTTCGGTAACTCATTTCATTCTCAGCCCAAGGTGTTAATGGATAATTCTTGGAATCTTGTTCAATAACGAACTTCATTTTCACCCCATGGCGTTTAACAGATGATCTTATGAATATTGCTCGGTAGCGCATTTCATTCTCATTCCACAGTTGTTAATGGAGCATGACCAGCACGTTTAGGAATATTGCCCGCTAGCGAAAATTCATTCTGCCCTCTAGTGATCTTCTTGCGAAATATACTTATTGGTTGTAGTTTGATGGCATAAAGATCGCTCAGAATACTCTTATGAACTTAGTGTTAAAGAAATGCTAGTTCCCTACTCGATGCCCTGAATCCAGCAGTATTCTAGAGTCAGTCTCCCATTCAGCAAACGCTTTTTGAGGTAGTGAAATGGTTTATCCCGTACCGGGAAAGGCCTCTCAAAATTATAGTGAGTCGGAAAATCTCAAAAATCAAAATTGTCAACCCAGAGGGAACCATGAAGTAAGCCCGCATTGGTAGGAATCAACGATAACCTCGAAGACAGATATGCTCTGGAAGTGGTTTTTCCCCAAATCTGTGTAGTTTTACCTCAATTTAAAGTTCTATACTCTAAAACAAACACCCTCTAGAATAAAAGTCGCAAACAATTGCTAAAGCAGTCTCAATTTTCCAGAGTATTTGAGGCGAAAAAAGCATTACAACTTGGCAAAGTGCACAAGACTTATTACTTCAGTGTGCTTTTTATCCTTGAAATGCCCTTGCAAAAACCCAGCACTACCTTTAGTGCTTCATTTTCCTGGACAACTATTATGATAAAGTAAATGTTTTTTTTTTTTCAAATCAGAAACATTGAAAATCCTACTGGAAATTTGATTTTAATTTTTCCTCACAGTGATTCACTTGGAGGCTACTTGTGAACCCTAATAAGTCCTACACTGAAACTAAACAATCTTTCTCAAACGAAAGGAGTCATCGTACTGAAAAGCAAGTAACTGAAGAAGTTCCACCCTTTAAATCAACAATCCTTTGTGACTTTGGTGTCAAAGGATTGCAATTGCAAGAACTTAAACTGTCACCAGCTCGATTGTGTCAAAAGGAAATTTTTGCTTGATTATTTTCTAATTTGAAAATAAAATATTTAACAACAAATAAGCAAGAAACAGCAACAAGCAGGTTAGAAAAGAATTCGTATCCTTCGGAACAGCAGCGCGTACCATTTCAGTGGTTTTAGTTGAATGAAAAAGAAAAAAATGAGAATAAAAATAAGAAATAAATGAAAATACTCGTACAACAGTTGCAAGCAAAAATGCAACAGAGGCAACTGAAGTTTGTACATAAATGGGGAAACAATACACTTTGTGATGTAGAAGTGGGTGCTTTAATATGTTTGAATATAATGCACACGTACACACATACACTCACACGCACTCACACGCAAATCAACTCAAACACAAGTACACAGATTAAGGCAGTATTTGATGTAATGCGGTGACTGTGTAACCATGCACGAGTGTGTTCACAAATAAAAAAAAACTTTTTGCATTAAAAGACTCCTTCTGCTCCTTATTTTTGTAAATACAAATACAGGATGCGAAATGAGCTGCAGGTGAAAAGAAAAATATTAGAAACAAAAGAATTGCCAGCAGCAACAAGAAGTCTTCAGAGAAACACCACTGAAATGTATTTTGATTCAACAACAACACCAACAACAACAACAATAACAACAACAATAGACATATTGGATAGAACAGTTTTTAAAAAAAATGCTTTTTATCATAAAAATACTGGCACGTGTTTATTGTTGCTAATTACCTGCAGCAACACAATTGTATGTTGCAAATAGAATTCTTTTACACAAAGCCGGCAACACGCTTCTGTATCGAATCCTTCATTGTATCCTGCGAGCACGAAATCAAGTGCAACTCAGCAAAGTGCAAGAACGTTCGTTACAAATAAATAATAAAAAGAATTCTAAACACCTTTTGCCGGTGTCTACGGTGTCTAGTAATCTCTATCGAGTGCTTAATAGAACTGACATGTGGGACTGTATTCATACAAAAGCGTTCCTTAAAACTTTCCACTAACAATTAGCGGTCGCATTTAGGAAATATCGCTTCCTATTCACTGATGGCGACAAAAAATCCTTTGAGCGTACCTTATATCGTTCCTACAAGTATAAGCAGGTTTGAAAATATTTTTCTATTTCTTTTAGTTCCTTGCAAAGCTTTTACACAACATCCAATCTGAAGCCGAAGCTTACCAACTTTTCTTAAAAATTACTTCTCAAATTCTGGCTGAAAGTGAAGAAAAATAAACACTCGAAATTTTTCACTATAAAAATTTTCCAAAATTAGCCGGAATCATATTTTATATCTTAGATATTGTGGAAAGCCTTAAGTCTTCAGTGATTTGCTTCTTTCCTTGGAGCTTCACACGCCTGCTTTTTTGAAATATCAAATATGCACGAATATCGGATATGTAGAAAACTGCTTAAGCCATAGCTTTCTAATTGAAAATATAAAGTCCTTAAAACCAACATATTTCGTGATTAGAGTAAACCAGCGGAGCCCAACACGCTGGTCCCGGCTAGTTAATATTTAAAAAGCAACGATAATAAAGTTATCAATGAAGTGATGCATAAAACCGATATCGGTTGAAAAACTGTGAGGCCGTACTTACCAGGGCCGCACAGTTTTTTCCCGCATTTGTTCGAGTATTTAAAACACACAACTGAGAAGGTGATATCGTGAATACATTTCCTAGGGGGATTTTCTAACTCCCAAAAAGTAACAGATTTTTTTATTCAAAATTTTCAAGAAAAACTTTTGCAAAATATCTCTTTGATCACTTTTAAAAGTCATCAATGAAGGTAATATCCTGGTCATATTTCCCAGGAGCGTTTGTTAACAGCCTTAAATTTTTTTACGTGGCATTTTTCAATAGAATCACTCGTAAAAAAATATTTCTTTCTATTATTTCTATTTCTCAGGAGCGTTCCTTAAGCCCCTAAAAATCATAAGTAGATTTTGTATTGAAATCAATTGAACTCTCAATTTTTATAATTTAAAATAAAATATTTAAATAAATAAATAATCAATTATTAATTAAATATAATAATTAAAACTAGTAAATAAAAATTAAATTATATTAATAACTAAAATTTGGTAATACCTCCCTATAAAAAAAAAATATTATCCCACTATAATATTAATATTAATAATTGAACTCTCAATTTTTATAATTTAAAATAAAATATTTAAATAAATAAATAATCAATTATTAATTAAATATAATAATTGAAATTATTCACAAGGGATTTCAAGAAAATCCCTTGTGAAGTATTTCTTCTCTCATTTTGGCATACGTCACTGTAATTCACATCCTGCCCATATTTGCCAGAGGCGTGTGGTATCCCACTATTTAAGTTGCTCATAGAAAGCATTTTGGAGTAGTTGGTTATTGCGAGGACGATTGAAAGGGAAATATTTATCTTTCTTAATTCATTTATTTTGTTTATGTCGTTTACTAAGTACTGATTGCGAAATGGCCTAAAACTAGAACCAATTTATTTTATTTCGCACACATTCACACATCCTGTGAATATATGAAAGACAGTTTCCAAAGATGATGCATGTTGTATGCAGATATACTTAAAATCCTTTACCCAAAAACTTTTTGTATTTGTTGCCAATTTGTTTTTTTTTCCTTTACTCTCATCATGAAAAAGCCAGCGGGCGGTAAAAGTCCCGCACACATCCCCACCAAAACCAACTCTAGCTGACTTGATATTTAATGGAGCTTGTTTTGCGAGTTTGCTTAAAAGAAACTAAACAAATAAGACTGAGTTGAATGTGGCTTTTGAAATGGGAGTTTTAAAATGGTTTTCCATGTTTATGGCTCTCATGTTGGTTGAGCATTCTTTCCAAATCGTTCCGTAAGTGAGTTTTTGCTTCAATATTTCCCATTTGTGTTTTCTTCTTATTTATTTTAATTCTAAAGCTTAAAGCTGCCCGACTGGTGAGTGCATTCGGGCTACAGGAAAGTAAGCAGGCGCATGTTTTAAAAAGTAGATAATATAAAGTAAAGTGATATTGTTAAAGTTGCTCTTTGGCCAAGAATGGCCGTTTGGGTCGGCAGTGTTTTGCTGAACAAACATCTGCCTGATGTACGAGTATACTTTTTAGGGATTCTCAAAATATTCAACATCAGCATGCAATTGTATTGCTTTTATGAGCTAAAAACCAAAATAAGCAGAAAGAATTCATGAAATTGTCATTTGCGAGCCACACCAGCTGAACCCTTTTCAATTTCAATGACAGCAATAAAATTCATGTGCTCGAGTCACGCAGCCCACAGTGATATTTTTAAGAACTAAAATTATAAAATGTAATTGTAAACGTTTTGAGAAAAGTGTTTTTTAAAAAAGTACCATTTAAGTGTGTGGCTTTGAAGAATGTACTGTAATAAAAATGGACTTAAAATAAAAAAAAAGTGTTACAAAATAAATGGTACTTACAAAGTATCATTTTAAAAAGTAACTTTTTCAAAAGCATCTTTTCCAGACATCAAGAAATGTCTTGATCACATTTCAAAATATCATTTGTAAAAAAGTTCATAGTTCAGTATAATAAAGTACGTCTGTATAAAAAGTACCTTTGAGAGAAGTAGCTTTGAAAAGTAAATTAAAATTAAAATTAACTTAAATTAAACTTTAAAATAAACAGGTTTATTTACAAAGAACAGCTTAAATATATTTCTTCTTAAAAGGATGGTTTTATTTATTTTTATTTCCCTCCTTTCTGATAAAAGTACGTTTAACAAACTTGAGTTCAAGAGCTACCATTTTGTTTTTAAAAATATTTCTTGAAAGAAACATTCTTAAAAAGTAATTTCCCAAGATACTTCTCCAAAAAGAAGTTGAGGTACTTAAAAAGTATCATTTTAAAAAGTAACTTTTTCAAAAGCATCTTTTCCAGACATCAAGAAATATCCTTTAATGTACTACCTTTTAATGTACTCAAAAATGTTCAACAGAGTCTAAGTTTACCCGCTATTCTCCATCTAACAGTCGAACTTACTTAGCATCTAGTAGTAGACAGGGTATAGCAATTTGTGCACAAATGCATTGAATAATTTATATTTTTAGAAAAGTACTTGTAAAAATCTTTCTCATAGTCATAAGAATAAGCCAGCCAAAGATGGATCTTAATAGTATACGCTTTTAAAGGATATTAAAAGTTTTTCTTTTTTAAAAAAAAGTACCTTGTTCACTGAGTTGCTATTTAATAAAGTATCTTTTAAAATGGCCCTTTTTAAAAAACGTAGCATAAAACATAATTTGGGGGCCCTTATGAAAATGCTCAAATTTTTCCAAAAATCGAGCCTTTTTTCCTTTATTTTTATCAAATATGTATTTTAAACATTTAAAAACATAAAATAAACATACAAGAGCAAAAAAACGCAAGTTTTTCATTCAAAAATACACAAATGGACGTTTTTAAGAAATGACGTTTTTTTAGCCAAAAATTCAAAGGGGGAGCCCTTATAAAAAATTTAAAATTTTCCCAAATCTTGAAAAAAATTATTTTTCTTCATTATTAGAAAAGATATGTTTCGGACATTTTTAAAAAATTACAGAAAAGCGTAAAAATTACAAAAAAATACTCTAAAATCACCCTCAAAAAAGTACGTTAAAAATAGTACCTTTTGTATAAAAGAAATAGAAAAATATCTTTAAAAATGTAACCTTTGAAAAGCAATTTAAAAAAAATGTTTAAAAAATGGACTCCGGGGAAAGAGTACCTTAAAAGTACCATTAAGAAAAAGTACATTTTAAGATATTTTTTTTTCAAATCGTCTACTTTTTTAAAGGAGGCCAAGAAACAGTTTATTTCACTGAAAAACAAAACATTTCTATGATCCTGCGAGAGCATTTCCTTACACAGCATTACAGGTACCTAAAAAATTCCACGAGGTGCCGTTAAATTGAACACTTGAATAGAAAGAAATACCAAACGGAAATATGGAATAGAAAGAAGTTTGTTAATGTAACAACATTTTGTTTTGCTTTAATTGTTGCTATTGTTCTTGTTGTTGTTTAGCTTGACCGCAACAGACCATCTCCTTGCGGAAAATCATGAGCAGAATAGAAAAGAATAGAATGTCTGATATTTTATTTTTGTGGCACGATTATTTAGCAATTCCCTTCATTTGCAGTCCTTCGAGTCTTGCTGTCATGGCTCTTCTGCACATTCTTCTCTTTTTCTTGATAACAACTCATAAACAACATTTCGTGTGCAACTTTTTGTGTTGGTTGCAACAGTTTTTCAGTTTTAATTCCAGCATGCACGAATAATTTTACGTTTGCTTTGAAAAACAAAAACCCTTTCATTTGTCCAATTGTTTGTTTTTCTTGACTAGAAATGTAATTGATTACGGCATGTGGTGTGTTGTGGCATGCAGCTGAGCTTCCTGTTCGATATTTAAAGCTTTATTGTCTCCATATTTTTATTCTTCTAGCAGATTTCATTCCAAAACACTTTTTAATTTCTAATTTTGTCAGGTTTGTGCAATTCTTCAAGGAAACTACGCATGTCCTTTTTTTTGTGAATGCAGTAAAATTCTGTACAACTTTGAGTGGGAAAACTTTTAGTATTTTTGGTTCTCAGTTGCTGATATTGTATTAAGATTTTTTTTTTTATTACTGCAGATTCGGATCCATTCCATGCGCTTGTAATATTCTGCTGAATATTTACTAAATTGGAATCAGCAGTGTAAATAAAAGGAAGGCATCTTCTCGGAGCCTTTTCCTACTCAAAGGACATTCGCAGCTTTAGGAATTTCCATTGTCGCTGCCATCACATGGTTCGCACTTTCATTGAGACTGAGAATGACATTTTCATAGCACAAATGATATACTTGATTTAAAAATTTCCCCTCCTCCTCTTGAGTTATTTATTTCAATGAACACAATTTATTTATTATATTGCTGTGAGAGAAAATTGTATTTGGAAATGAACTTTCTTTTTCATATCGCCGGTTTGCGCAAAAAAAAAATATTTAATAATATTTCTTAAATTCGAACTCCTAAAATGAAAAAGGTAGCTGTGCAACTCGGTGTTTAAGGAGCCGAATTCATAACGAATTCTCTTTTAATTCTTTTTAAATTTTTTAAATTAATTTTGTACATTTAGATAAAATTTAACAGAAATAAATTAATTTTTATTTTTAATTTTAATAAAAGCAAAATTAATTAATAAAATTAAAAAAAAATTAAAAAAAAATTAAAAAATCCTTTCTCCTGCAATTTCTCCTTTAATTGAATTCCAAACATGAAAATACGATAAAATGCTAAAAACTTGACGAAAAGTGAAAAAGATGCTCGACTTGATGGTTCCCTTCTTCTGGAAGTCATCCTTTAATGAAATTCCAAATTTTTTTAAGCTGAACTCACGTTTATATTACTTTTACTAGTAGATTTTTTGTCTCAAAATACGAGGATATTTCTTATATATTTGCCAGTTATTGAAAAACAGAAAATATTGCGATTTTTATAAGGTAGCTACCTTAGTGATTTTTGACTGCCCAACTCCTTCCTTTCTCATGGAATTACTCCTTTAATTGAATTCCAATCGTGAAAATTCGTTAAAATGGTAAAAACTTAACTAAAAGTAAAGATGATGCGCGATTTGATGATTCCCTTCTCCTGGATGTAATTCTTAAATGGAAATCCAAAATTTTTTAAGCTGAACTCACGTTTATATTACTTTTACTAGTAGATTTTTTGTATTTTATTTTCTATAAACAATTATTTACTTTATTAAAAATGTGGGAAAAAAAAATTTTTTATAAATCGAATTTATTTCCAGTTTTTTAAAAAATCGTTATACAAAATCGTCCTCGTACAGAGAACGTGTTTTAACTATACACTTTTTCTATAAAAGAAAAAAAATTACTTCTAAACAAAATTCATTTCCATTGAAAAATTATGTTAAAAATACAAGATTTCCTTTATTAAGAACTTTTATTTATTTTATTAGAAGATTATTCTATTAAAATACAAAAACTCTTGTAAACAGGGATTTTTTCTATGAAGAAATTGTTTATAAACGACATTTTTCTTACTGGCTGGTGAGACTATCGAATAAGTTTTTTTTTTAATAAATTTACACCTAAAAATATGATATAAAATTGAGATTTTAGTAAATCGTTTTTTATACTAAATCCTGTTAATAATGGATATTAATGGACAAATCCTGCTGTAACAGGAAATACACCTACTATTGATAAAACATAATGGGATGGAGCTACAACATAATGTAAATAATGTAAAATAATATCAATTGAAGAGTTAGCAAATACTAGTCCTGCTAATCCTCCTATTGTGAATAAAAATACTAATCCTGAAGCTCATTAGTTACTTGGAGATGACCTTAATTGAGTTCCGTGTAAAGTAGCTGCTAATCATCTAAAAATTTTAATTCCTGTTGGAACTGTAATAATTATTATTGCTGATGTAAAATATGCTCGTGCATCTACATCTAATTCCTTTAGTAAATATATGATGAGCTCATATAATAAATCCTAATAATCCAATAGCTGGTATTGCGTAGATTATTACTAAAGATCCAAATGTTTCCTTTCTTCCTGATTCTTGGCTAATAACATGAGAAATTACTCCTAATCCCGATAAAATTAAAATATATTCTTCTGGTTGGACAAAGAATCAAAATAAATGTTGTTATAAAATTGGATCTCCTCGTCCTGTTGGGTCAAATAATGAAGTATTTGAATTTCGATCAGTTAATAGTATAGTAATAGCTCCAGCTAAAACTGGTAGGGATGGTAAAAGTAATAAACCTGTAATAGCTTCTGATCATAGAAATAAAGGTTATAAAATTTAGTGATCGTATAACTGATGAAAATCCAGCGGAATGAAGAGTATGTTTAATATACGACTAACCATTTTTTTAATTGGAAACTTTTCTCCCGTTTTGTTGAAAAAACATCCCCTTCAAACAATATTTTTTGCTATTTGAAATTGCAGTTGGACGGCTAAAAACCACTAAGGTAGCCACCTTACAAAAATCGCAATTTTTTGTGATTTTTAATTGCTGGCAAATACATTAGAAATTTACTCGTATTCTGCGACAAAAAATTGACTATAGAAAAAGTAATATAAACGTGAGTTCAGCTTAAAAAATTTTGGATTTCCATTTAAGAATTACATCCAGGAGAAGGGAATCATCAAATCGCGCATCATCTTTACTTTCAGTTAAGTTTTTACCATTTTAACGAATTTTCACGATTGGAATTCAATTAAAGGAGTAATTCCATGAGAAAGGAAGGAGTTGGGCAGTCAAAAATCACTAAGGTAGCTACCTTATAAAAATCGCAATATTTTCTGTTTTTCAATAACTGGCAAATATATAAGAAATATCCTCGTATTTTGAGACAAAAAATCTACTAGTAAAAGTAATATAAACGTGAGTTCAGCTTAAAAAATTTTGGATTTCCATTTAAGAATTACATCCAGGAGAAGGGAATCATCAAATCGCGCATCATCTTTACTTTTAGTTAAGTTTTTACCATTTTAACGAATTTTCACGATTGGAATTCAATTAAAGGAGTAATTCCATGAGAAAGGAAGGAGTTGGGCAGTCAAAAATCACTAAGGTAGCTACCTTAGAAAAATCGCAATATTTTCTGTTTTTCAATAACTGGCAAATATATAAGAAATATCCTCGTATTTTGAGACAAAAAATCTACTTGTAAAAGTAATATAAACGTGAGTTCAGCTTAAAAAATTTTGGATTTCCATTTAAGAATTACATCCAGGAGAAGGGAATCATCAAATCGCGCATCATCTTTACTATTAGTTAAGTTTTTACCATTTTAACGAATTTTCACGATTGGAATTCAATTAAAGGAGTAATTCCATGAGAAAGGAAGGAGTTGGGCAGTCAAAAATCACTAAGGTAGCTACCTTATAAAAATCGCAATATTTTCTGTTTTTCAATAACTGGCAAATATATAAGAAATATCCTCGTATTTTGAGACAAAAAATCTACTAGTAAAAGTAATATAAACGTGAGTTCAGCTTAAAAAATTTTGGATTTCCATTTAAGAATTACATCCAGGAGAAGGGAATCATCAAATCGCGCATCATCTTTACTTTTAGTTAAGTTTTTACCATTTTAACGAATTTTCACGATTGGAATTCAATTAAAGGAGTAATTCCATGAGAAAGGAAGGAGTTGGGCAGTCAAAAATCACTAAGGTAGCTACCTTAGAAAAATCGCAATATTTTCTGTTTTTCAATAACTGGCAAATATATAAGAAATATCCTCGTATTTTGAGACAAAAAATCTACTAGTAAAAGTAATATAAACGTGAGTTCAGCTTAAAAAATTTTGGATTTCCATTTAAGAATTACATCCAGGAGAAGGGAATCATCAAATCGCGCAAATTAAAAGAAAAGGCTTTCCCAAAATTTTGGTTTAAGTTTCTTTTATTCAAGTGATCTTAAGACTGAGTTGATAACTATTGCTTAACGTCTATTTATACTAAGAAGGATCATAAAGTAGTGAGTAATTATGGCGTCTGCATACCAGACAGTTTTTCATTTCGTTTAGTTAATGTTTATGATCGTTATTATCATTAGTGCAATGTCTATGTCTAGAATATTATAATTATGTATAGTTTCTTAGTCTAGACTATTATAATTATTTTATGTCCTTTTACTTCTACCATTTCTTTTCACACTTATTTTGGTGGATGGTAGTGTTAACTATGTGAAAGGATGTAACTCCTCCATCCCTTGACAAAAATTCTCCTGAATTTTTTTTTTTTTTTTTTTTTTTTTTATTACATATAGTACATTTTATGTTAATTTTATGTACATTTTACATCTTATATATGTATGCTAGTTTTTTTTTTTTTTTTTTCTTTGGTTTAATTGTTTTTAAAATTGTTTTTATCTTTATTTTAGTCCGTATTTTGCCTTTATATTTTCCAACTCAAAATCTTCTGTTTTGGGTTCAATTTTTGTTTTCATTTTATTGACAATGGTGACATGTTTCTTTTTATTAATTTTTATAATTACGATTATGACAACAATTATGGCAATTAGGAGTGTTACATTTATTCCATATGAAATATTTTTAGGAAATTTAAGCTCTTCTATTTCTTTAGTATTTTCAAAATTTTTTACTTCTATTGGTTTAAAGTGTATTGGTATATTGTTCGGTTTTGCCAAGTCATTACTAGGATAAAAGTATTTATCTTGAATAGTGGTTTTCTGATTTTGAAAAGTGTTGTTATTAATTACGATTTTACAATTATTAAACATCAGAAGGTAGTTTTTATTAATTCTAATGGTTCTATCATCACAATCATGAATAATTTCTAAATTGTTTGCATTTTTTACTAGAATCATATCGTCTTCAATTGCTTCGATTTCAGTTTTGTTATTATACTTAAAATTACAGTTATTTAATATAGTACAGTGTTTACTATTTTTAAGGTTTTCCTCTTCGTAATCTAAAATATTATTTTCAGTTTCAATTACATATGTTATTGGTTCATTAATTTCCATATAATTTTTATTCGGGAGGGGTAAAATCATTTTCAAATCAGTTTCAATGTAATTAATAGGAATTTTTATTGCAATTATTAGTATTCCGTCTTTGTATTTCGGTTGTCAGTAGCATGATCACCATTATGATCATCCACATCTGTAAATTTAAAGGGTCTTTTTATATTTGTTGGGTGAATATTTCCTAAAGGCTTTCGTATAAATTTTGGTTGTTCCTTATGTCTAACATTTTTGTAGTTTTTAATGTATCCCTGTTGTCTGTTTTCTGTGTAGTTTTCTCTTTTTTTATTTGCTTTTGCGATCCTGCTTTTTTTGTATTGGTCAAGTGTTCTGTATATTGTTTTATGGTCTACCTTATTATGTTGTACTTCATATGGGGTGCATTTGATTGCAGTATGGTAAGTATTGTTGTAGTAATATATGGCTTTACTAATTTGTTCAACGATTGGTAATTTTTGATCTATGTTAAGTGTTCTTATTTTCTCTGTTATTGTGTTGTTCAGTCTTTCAATATCTGAATTACCTGTATGACTATTTGGTTTCGTGAAATGGAATGCGATGCCTTCTTTTACAAGAAATTCTTTGACGTTGGCGTTGTTGAACTCATTATCGAAAACGAATTTTCCTATTTTTCCCTTAATTGAAAGGAATTCTTGGATTTTTACTACCAATGTTCGACTGTTTCTGTCTGCTAGTGGGAAGCAAATTGCGTGTTTTGAAAATTTGTCGATAAAAATAATAAAGTGTTGTTTGCTGTTAACGTATGTATCAGCGTGGACTATTTCGTTAATAGATTTAGGTGTTTCAGTTGCATGAAACTTGTTCCTTATTGGTTTTCTATCATATTTTCCTCCACTACAAGTATCGCAATTGTTTATAATTTTGTGTACACTTTCTCTTAGTAGGGGGTTGTATATTTTGTTTTTAATTTTTTGATATGTTGGTATTATTCCAGCATGTCCAGTTTCATTTTTATGAAAAAGTGATATCTGCTTTAGCATTTCATCCTCACTAATGACGTCTGTTGCTAAATGTGAGCACTTTACAAATTTATTGCAAGTATTTTGAAAATTTGAGAGTATTATTTGTTGTAATTTATTGTAATTGTGATCATTTACTTCCGAGTATATAGCTATTTTTCCTTTTGGAAAAAATTGTGAAATAAGGGTTGCTGCTGTATTATGCAAGCAGTCATCTTCATCAATATAAATTCTTTTGTTGCCGAAGATAACCTCATATTGTTTAAGTTTTTTCTTTTGCAACACAATCTGTTGTTTAAATCTATTGACAACTGTATCTAAGATGGGAATATGATTATTCGACTCCTCTTCTTGAGAATGGATCGTTTCGACAGTCATTGAACTTTGTTCGTTTTGGTCTTCGTTAAGATTCTTATCATTGGTATTGTTAAGACAGTTTATTTCAGATTTGTCAGCATTTATACGGCTCAAAAAGTCCGCTATTTTGTTGTCTTTCCCCTTTATATGGTCTATTTTAATGTTGTATTCCCCTAATTGTAGTAACCACCTTTGCAGTCTTGGGTTAACGTCCTTACCAGAAAATTTGGTTTGAAGCCACTTGAGTAGTTGGTGATCCGTCTGAAGGTCGAATTCGCGACCATAGATATACGGTCTGAAATATTTCACGGCCCAAACGATAGCAAGCAATTCCTTTTCTATAGTTGAATAGTTCCGTTCGTGTTTATTTAAAGTTCTTGACGCAAATGCTATTGGATGGTTGTCTTGGGTTAACACCGCTCCAAGAGCAAAATTACTTGCATCTGTAATTAATTTGAATCGTCTGGCGAAAATTGGGTATCTAAGTATTGGTGCGTTCGTTATAATGTTTTTAAGTTGTTCAAAGCTACATATATAGTTGGGGTCATTTTTATTCACTCGTTCTTCTTTTTGTAAATATCTAACCATAGGATATGCTACTTTAGCGTAGTCCTTTATGAATTTTCTATAGAATCCTGTAATGCCAAGGAATGATTTGATCTGTTTTTGTGTGCTTGGTAGTTTTAAATTTTGTATTACTTGTACTTTCTGGGGGTCAGCTTTTACTCCCTGTGGTGTTAGGACATGGCCCAAAAATAGTGTTTCTTTCTTTAGAAAGTCGCATTTATCGGGCTGAATTTTCAGTTTGGCATTTCTAAGTATAGTCAGGATTGTGCGTATATTGTTGAGGTGTTCCTCAAGGGACGTACTAAATATGAGTATGTCATCCATGTATACGACACAGATTTTATTGATTTGGTCCTTTAAGACTGTGTTTATCAGCCTTTGAAATGTAGAAGGTGCATTCTTAAGACCAAAGGGCATTCTCACAAACTCGTAGTGTCCAAAAGGTGTCGAAAACGCAGTTTTTGGTCTGTCTTCTTTCCTTATTTCGATTTGGTGAAATCCCTTCGCAAGGTCTAAGGTCGTAAAATACTGTGCCCTTCCTAGCTTGTCCAAAATGTTGTTTAAATTTGGAATTGGAAACTTATCGTCTATCGTATTTTCATTAAGTAGTCTGTAGTCTATGACAATGCGCCATTTCTTTTTTCCCGAATTGTCCATTTTTTTTGGAACAATCCATAGAGGGCTGTTGTACGGGGATTTGCTACATTGTATTATGTTTTGCTTCAGCATGTCTCTTATTTGACGCTCTATCTCTTCCTCATGAATTTGCGGATACCTATATATTTTAGAATAAAGGGGTCGGTCTGTCTTTGTTACTATTGAATGTGAAATTTCGCTGGTTGATGTAAGTTTATCCCCTTCCCTGAAAATTAAGTCTCCGAATTCATTTAATAAAGTTGTTAATTTTTCTTTCTCCTCACTATTTAAATGGTCGAGGTTGATTGAACTATCCAAGTTATCTTTTTTTGAAGCTTCTAAGATATTTATTTGTTCATATGGAACAAATTATTTCTAGTAGAATAACGTTCGTCGTCGTGTACGGTTGATTATTCTTCTTATCGCATAAAAGAAAACCAAAAAAAAAAAAAAAAAAAAAAAAAAAAAAAAAAAAAAAAAAAAAAAAAAAAAAAAAAAAAAAAAAATTAAATTAATCAAATACACAAGGACTACATATTTCTTAAAATTAACAGTTCAAGAAAACGGTATAAAAAAAAAATGTTAAACATAAACACTGTTATTGTGCATTGCATTTAAGTGAGGACAGAGACAAATAAAAATTGCATTATTCCAGTGATACGAAAATTAACATTTTAGAAACTTACCATAAAGTTTGTGTTCGTTCATTGGTTGTCGTTTCTATTCTTTAATGGAGGTCAATTCGGCATGCAATAGGGAACAAGCACAGGCAGAAATAGAAAAAAATACCATCAAACAATATATACTCAGTCAACAAAATCAGATACTATTTCAAGAAAATTGTCAACGAAGCCAAAATGAACAGCTACTGTACAATCAATGGCAATATGCGACCAATGGCTGGCAGGATGCAAATAATGAGATCACCCGATTGAATGCGTTCGCATCGGAATTACAAAAACAAATTGATAAGCTCAAGGAAAATCTGCTAAGAGGAAGACCGGCTACTTTTTCGAGGGCTGGAGGATCAAAAACTTATATCTCATCAAAAGCAAGTACACCAACACCTGTTAATGATAAAGAGACTGATTTTCATACAGATGAGGAGGAGTTAGCTAAGGAGACTGATTGGATAAGGGTCAAGCATAATACCAAAAAAAGAAAAATGAATACACCACCCTCGCCAGCTGCTCCTAAAAACAAAAATATAAACAAACAAAATAATACTGAAAACACCAAAAAAGAACAGTCACCTCCACCTATCATTGTGGACAATGTTTCTTCATATGAGGATCTATACCAAGAGCTCATAAAAAGAATCAATAACCAAGTTTTTCAAACAAAAATTGTTAATAATACAACAATTAAAATTAATTGTAATAATACAGAAACATACAGAGCTGTAATTGAAATATTAAACAGACGTGAATATTCGTACCACTCATATGAAAATAAACAAACTAGACTCATTAGAGTTATGGCTAAAAACTTGCATCATACATGCAGACCAGAGTGCATTATAGAAGAACTAACACATAAAGGATATAAAATAAAAGCAGCAGTAAATAAATTAGCGTGGAAGCAAAAAACTCCACTTAATATGTTTATGCTATTCTTTGAAAACAGTGAAAATATTGATAAAATATATGAAATCAAAAATATCCTTGGTTGCAAAGTAGAAATTGAGCCAATTAAGGCAACTAAACTTGTCCCGCAATGTAAAAGATGCCAATCATTCGGGCATACTAGTAAATATTGCAACAAACCAGCCAGATGTGTCAAATGTGCTGGTAAGCACTATACAGTGGAATGCCAAAAAAGTGATAAAAGTGAACCCAAATGTATCCATTGCGGAGGAAATCATCCAGCCAACTACAGAGGATGTATTGTAGCAAAGGAATTACAAAAACTGAGGACCAACAAACACCAAAAATCTGAACTTGCTGAAACTAATAAAGTCAACAAAAATAATATTAAACACGCTCCAGAAATGCAGAGTGTAAATAAAACAAAGAACATACAAAATAAGATAACTTACGCCTCGGTCACTAAAATGAACACAGTAGAAAAAAACATGGCAAACAAGCAAAATAATGACATTAACCAAAGTCTACAACTCATTCTGAACAAAATGACTGAACTTGAAAAATCATTTTCAAAAATGAATGAGAGAGTGAATAAATTGGAAAGTAGTAACAAAAAAACTACTCCCAAATCAAAAAAGAAGTAATGGCCAACACAATTAAAATTCTGTCGTGGAATGCAAATGGATTGCCTAAACGTCAAACTGAGGTACAAGCAATCCTAGACATAAATAAAGTGGATGTGTGCCTAATATCAGAAACACATCTAACTAAACAATCATTTATTAAATTTCGAGGTTATAAGATATATCACACAACCCATCCAGAAAACGCTGCAAAAGGTGGAAGTGCAATAATTATAAAAGAAAATATAGCACATTTCGAAGAAAACAAAATTCAGTCAGAAGATGTACAAGCCACGATGATAAGTATTAGAACCAAAAATCAAAATATTACCATAGCTAGCCTATATAGCCCTCCAAAGCACAATATTAAACAACAAAGATATTTAGAACTGTTCAAAACTGTAGGAAATCGATTCATCATCGGTGGTGACTACAATGCTAAGCACACACATTGGGGATCGAGACTTACAACAACAAAAGGAAAAGAATTGTTAAATGCAATTCAAGATTATAAATGTGAGGTCATCTCTACTGGAAAACCTACATACTGGCCTACTGATCCCAGCAAAGTGCCAGATCTGATAGACTTTTTCGTCACTAAAAATTTATCAAGTAACTACATGCAAATAGATGAAATCCTGGAGTTAAACTCGGACCATTCGGCTATAGTATTAACACTGAGCGAAACTATAATTTCTAAGTCAACTAATCCGTGCTTAGTTAACAAAAAAACAGATTGGAAAAGCTTTAGAAAATCATTGGAAGATAAAATTGAATTAGCAGTACCACTACAAACCGAAGAACAACTGGATTCTGAAGTGGAAAAACTGGTCAGTGATATTCAGAACGCAGCGTGGCGAAATACACCTGAAATTAAAAGAAAATTGAAAGGTAATCACTATCCTAAAGAAATAGTTAATATTGTTTCAGAAAAAAGGAAGGCGAGGAAAAAATGGCATCAAACCAGAAATCCACGCGACAAAACCACACTGAATAATTTAACATCACAATTAAGAAATGAAATCAGTCAGTTAAAAAATGATTCAATAAGTGACTTCCTCTGTACAGTGACTAATGACTCAAGTACTGAGTATTCACTTTGGAAGACTACTAAAAATCTAAAGAGACCAATTATGCAAATACCTCCAATCAAAAATGCAGATGGCAGTTGGGCCAGAAATAATGAACAAAAAGCAGCAATATTTGCAAATCACCTTGAAAATATCTTTCAACCCAATGCAGCCAATGACACTGATCCTCTACCTAATATTATAAATCAATCAGAGAGGCCGATACCACACGTCACACTAGCTGAAGTCAAAAGAGAAATCAAAACCAACATCAATCCCAAAAAAGCACCTGGATTTGATCTTATTACTGGTCAAATACTAAAGGAACTCCCAAAAAAAGCGTTATTGAAAATAACAAACATAATTAATGCAACATTTCGCCTACAATATGTGCCACAACTATGGAAATTTGCAGAAGTCATTATGATACCAAAGCCAGGGAAGCCGCCTCATGAAGCAACATCATATCGACCAATATCATTGCTGCCGGTTATATCAAAGTTATTCGAGAAACTGCTTTTGAAAAGGTTGAAACCAATCGTCGAGGAAAAACAACTCATTCCTGATCACCAGTTCGGTTTCCGAAATCAACACTCTACGATTGATCAAGTACATCGAATTACCAATATAATTGAAAAAGCGCTAGAAGAGAAAAAAGTTTGTTCGACAATATTTCTGGATGTTGCACAGGCTTTCGACAAAGTTTGGCATGAAGGGTTAAATCATAAACTGCAAAAGTTTCTTCCTGCTCAGTACTCAAATATCATAAGATCATACATATCAGAACGTTATTTCAGAATAAAGCAAGAAGATGCCTATTCTGATCTAAAGAATGTACAAGCAGGTGTACCACAAGGAAGTGTACTTGGACCAGTCCTTTATCTCCTGTACACTTGTGATCTGCCTACTTGTATAAATAATACAGTCGCTACGTTTGCTGATGATACTGCAATAATGGCCACTGGTGACAACAACATTGAATCAGCAGAAAAGTTACAAACAGCCATTACTGAGATAGAACGCTGGACAGTGAAATGGCGTATAAAACTCAACGAAACCAAATCTGTGCATGTTGATTTCACTAATAAAAGAATCGACCACAAACCAGTCTATATAAATGATCAAATAGTTCCGTACGAGAATTCAGCGAAATATCTTGGCATGACCCTTGATGCAAAACTGAGGTGGAAACCACACGTCAAGAAAAAACAAGAAGAACTCAAATTAAAATACAGAAAAATGTACTGGCTATTGGGTAGACATTCTGCCCTGTCAATATACAACAAGTTACTCTTGTATCAGCAAGTCCTCAAGCCAATCTGGACTTATGGTATTCAGCTCTGGGGCTGCACCAGTCAAAGCAATAGAATGATTATTCAACGATTTCAAAATAAAGTAATTCGTGCCATAGTTAATGCTCCGTGGTACATCAGAAATGACAATATACATAAGGATTTGGATGTGGAGATTGTCGACAACGTTATCAAAAAATTTGCACAAAGTCATGAACAAAGACTTCAACACCATATCAACACTGAGGCTCACCAGCTCCTCGGCAATGTTGACATAATCAGACGATTAAAACGAGTGAAACCTTTTGAACTTGTGTAAAATAGTGAGCTAACTACAGACAAAACATCAAACTCAGTCGCATGAACGTATATAGTGACCAAAATATTTAACTTTAAGAGAAATAAAAAGTATATATCATAGGATAAGTACTTTGTAATTTTAACCGTATCAATTTAAGTTAAAGTCAAATAGCTTATTAGTGTTAAGATACTAGATTGCTATAAAATAAATGCACCAATAGGTGTTGTTTATACAAAAAAAAAAAAAAAAAAAAAAAATATGGAACAGAATGACAATATTCCTCAAATAATATTCGATTTCCGAATATCTCGACATATCGATCCTCACAGTTTATTTTTGCTTTAAAAGGAGTTAGAAAGTTTTGCCCTATAATAGCTTCATATTTTGTGTTTGGGAAGTTTTTCACTTTCCATGAAATTGTTCCTGTAACACCAAATTCTTTTGGTATAGGTGTTACCATGTGGTGCGTAATTGTACTGAAACCATTGATGGTACTGAAATATAGTTCTTTGTTTAAGGGTTGCATTTTGAAATTTCTAAGGGCTGTAGGTTTTATGATACTGGTGTCTGAACCTGTGTCCACCAAGCATCTTAGGACTTGTTTGTTTATTTCAACCAATATTATTGGTAGTTTTGATCTGGGGCAGTTTCGAAAAAAAAATTTACCTCTTCGATTGGGATTTCATCGCGTTGTTGAATGTTGTCAATTTGCATGAATTCGGTTTGTCTCGTCTGTCGTGACTGATCTATGCTCATATGCGACTGTCCTGACTGATTTGGACTGCGATATTGGTTTTGTGTATAAATGCGGTTATTTTGGTATTGTCTGCTATTTGCATAACTGTTCGGATTTTGCCTATTATTTCGATTTGTATTAAGATTTTGGTTGTTATTCTGGTTTTGTCTGTTATACTGTCTATTGTTGTAAGTGTTTGGAATTTCCCTATTATTTGCATTAGTATTTGAGTTTTGTCTGTTATTTATGAAAGTGTTAGTGTATTGACTGCTATTCAATTCGTTATTATTGGCTCTTACTGAATTTCCGTTATAATTGCCTGAGAAGTTTTGTCTGCTAATATTTGGCCTTTCGCTATATCTATTTTGTCTTTCTGGCCTAGGTTTTCTGTGATTGTAATCAATTACCCTTATGTTGTCTAATAAATTTAATTTTGTAAATTTATGTATTATATCATTTAACTTCATGCTTTCATCAATATGTACTTTAGCCGTATAGTCTAGTTTTTCAATCAATATATCAACTAAATCCCTATCTACACTCAATGGTTGGTATAGGAAAGAAGAACTATCGTTTAATTCATAGAGCATGTTTATTGCGTGTTTCGATTTCTCAAAATGCTCAAACAGTTCTCTTAAATTACTTACTTTTACTGTTCTGCATTTATTGTAAATGGCTGCATAGGATGTTTTCGGTTTGAAGTGGTGTTTCAACTTGATTTGTATTTCCTTCCATGACGGGTTTGCGTTTAATTCCGTGATAATTCTGGCTGCTTCACCTCTTATTTTTTCGTTAATGATGATCTGTAGCCCAAAAGATTTAAGTGCTTCGTTGTTTCCACACAGCTGTATCACTTGTTCTGCCAACTTTATAAAAGGAACTAGGTAACTCAATTCCGAGAGTGGTTGTACATTCCTAAATTGGTTTATTACGTCTTTCGGCGATAGCCCCAAATTATTTTGTTGCTGCACTGCCTCTTGTTGATGTTGTTGTAGCTGTAGCTGTTGGTTCTGCTGGTTAATTTTCTCCTCCTGTTGCTTGAGAACCATTTCAAGCTCAAAAATTTTTTGGTGTAAATTACTTTCCATATTTTCTATCTTAAGGTTTTCGTCAATTCTATTTCTTTTGTTTATAACCGAATTTATTATTATAATTTTTGTAACACAATTCTCTGAATACGTTGTTATTACAGTTTAAAATTTATTAAAATTTTTTTATTTGTTTTATTTAAGAAAGTTTTATTTTTGATTTTACGATTTTTAGATGATTCAGGCAGATTTATTCGTTAATGAACTCGCCTCGCTCTTGAAATGCTTATTACAGGATTTATTTATTTATGTTTATATACGTTTTCTATATGCAAATATTCTCCTAATTAAAAGTAGAATGTCTATTCGGTTTGTTACTTTTCACCACAAATAACAGTTTTAACTTTTTAGTTTGCACTTATTGTTTTTGAAATGTAAAATTTTTTTTTGGTAGTGGGTTCGTTTATTTTAACGTATTATCAATATGATAAAAAAAGTAAAACTAAACTTAATTAGAATTAAAATAAAAAAATTTTTTATGCAATTTTTTTTTTTATTGCACTTTGTCGTGTCAACTTTATCTTTAGATGAAGTTCCCTTTGACTGCGCCAATTAAAAGAAAAGGCTTTCCCAAAATTTTGGTTTAAGTTTCTTTTATTCAAGTGATCTTAAGACTGAGTTGATAACTATTGCTTAACGTCTATTTATACTAAGAAGGATCATAAAGTAGTGAGTAATTATGGCGTCTGCATACCAGACAGTTTTTCATTTCGTTTAGTTAATGTTTATGATCGTTATTATCATTAGTGCAATGTCTATGTCTAGAATATTATAATTATGTATAGTTTCTTAGTCTAGACTATTATAATTATTTTATGTCCTTTTACTTCTACCATTTCTTTTCACACTTATTTTGGTGGATGGTAGTGTTAACTATGTGAAAGGATGTAACTCGCATCATCTTTACTTTTAGTTAAGTTTTTACCATTTTAACGAATTTTCACGATTGGAATTCAATTAAAGGAGTAATTCCATGAGAAAGGAAGGAGTTGGGCAGTCAAAAATCACTAAGGTAGCTACCTTATAAAAATCGCAATATTTTCTGTTTTTCAATAACTGGCAAATATATAAGAAATATCCTCGTATTTTGAGACAAAAAATCTACTTGTAAAAGTAATATAAACGTGAGTTCAGCTTAAAAAATTTTGGATTTCCATTTAAGAATTACATCCAGGAGAAGGGAATCATCAAATCGCGCATCATCTTTACTTTTAGTTAAGTTTTTACCATTTTAACGAATTTTCACGATTGGAATTCAATTAAAGGAGTAATTCCATGAGAAAGGAAGGAGTTGGGCAGTCAAAAATCACTAAGGTAGCTACCTTATAAAAATCGCAATATTTTCTGTTTTTCAATAACTGGCAAATATATAAGAAATATCCTCGTATTTTGAGACAAAAAATCTACTTGTAAAAGTAATATAAACGTGAGTTCAGCTTAAAAAATTTTGGATTTCCATTTAAGAATTACATCCAGGAGAAGGGAATCATCAAATCGCGCATCATCTTTACTTTTAGTTAAGTTTTTACCATTTTAACGAATTTTCACGATCGGAATTCAATTAAAGGAGTAATTCCATGAGAAAGGAAGGAGTTGGGCAGTCAAAAATCACTAAGGTAGCTACCTTATAAAAATCGCAATATTTTCTGTGTTTCAATAACTGGCAAATATATAAGAAATATCCTCGTATTTTGAGACAAAAAATCTACTAGTAAAAGTAATATAAACGTGAGTTCAGCTTAAAAAATTTTGGATTTCCATTTAAGAATTACATCCAGGAGAAGGGAATCATCAAATCGCGCATCATCTTTACTTTTAGTTAAGTTTTTACCATTTTAACGAATTTTCACGATTGGAATTCAATTAAAGGAGTAATTCCATGAGAAAGGAAGGAGTTGGGCAGTCAAAAATCACTAAGGTAGCTACCTTATAAAAATCGCAATATTTTCTGTTTTTCAATAACTGGCAAATATATAAGAAATATCCTCGTATTTTGAGACAAAAAATCTACTTGTAAAAGTAATATAAACGTGAGTTCAGCTTAAAAAATTTTGGATTTCCATTTAAGAATTACATCCAGGAGAAGGGAATCATCAAATCGCGCATCATCTTTACTTTTAGTTAAGTTTTTACCATTTTAACGAATTTTCACGATTGGAATTCAATTAAAGGAGTAATTCCATGAGAAAGGAAGGAGTTGGGCAGTCAAAAATCACTAAGGTAGCTACCTTATAAAAATCGCAATATTTTCTGTTTTTCAATAACTGGCAAATATATAAGAAATATCCTCGTATTTTGAGACAAAAAATCTACTTGTAAAAGTAATATAAACGTGAGTTCAGCTTAAAAAATTTTGGATTTCCATTTAAGAATTACATCCAGGAGAAGGGAATCATCAAATCGCGCATCATCTTTACTTTTAGTTAAGTTTTTACCATTTTAACGAATTTTCACGATCGGAATTCAATTAAAGGAGTAATTCCATGAGAAAGGAAGGAGTTGGGCAGTCAAAAATCACTAAGGTAGCTACCTTATAAAAATCGCAATATTTTCTGTGTTTCAATAACTGGCAAATATATAAGAAATATCCTCGTATTTTGAGACAAAAAATCTACTAGTAAAAGTAATATAAACGTGAGTTCAGCTTAAAAAATTTTGGATTTCCATTTAAGAATTACATCCAGGAGAAGGGAATCATCAAATCGCGCATCATCTTTACTTTTAGTTAAGTTTTTACCATTTTAACGAATTTTCACGATTGGAATTCAATTAAAGGAGTAATTCCATGAGAAAGGAAGGAGTTGGGCAGTCAAAAATCACTAAGGTAGCTACCTTATAAAAATCGCAATATTTTCTGTTTTTCAATAACTGGCAAATATATAAGAAATATCCTCGTATTTTGAGACAAAAAATCTACTTGTAAAAGTAATATAAACGTGAGTTCAGCTTAAAAAATTTTGGATTTCCATTTAAGAATTACATCCAGGAGAAGGGAATCATCAAATCGCGCATCATCTTTACTTTTAGTTAAGTTTTTACCATTTTAACGAATTTTCACGATTGGAATTCAATTAAAGGAGTAATTCCATGAGAAAGGAAGGAGTTGGGCAGTCAAAAATCACTAAGGTAGCTACCTTATAAAAATCGCAATATTTTCTGTTTTTCAATAACTGGCAAATATATAAGAAATATCCTCGTATTTTGAGACAAAAAATCTACTTGTAAAAGTAATATAAACGTGAGTTCAGCTTAAAAAATTTTGGATTTCCATTTAAGAATTACATCCAGGAGAAGGGAATCATCAAATCGCGCATCATCTTTACTTTTAGTTAAGTTTTTACCATTTTAACGAATTTTCACGATTGGAATTCAATTAAAGGAGTAATTCCATGAGAAAGGAAGGAGTTGGGCAGTCAAAAATCACTAAGGTAGCTACCTTATAAAAATCGCAATATTTTCTGTTTTTCAATAACTGGCAAATATATAAGAAATATCCTCGTATTTTGAGACAAAAAATCTACTTGTAAAAGTAATATAAACGTGAGTTCAGCTTAAAAAATTTTGGATTTCCATTTAAGAATTACATCCAGGAGAAGGGAATCATCAAATCGCGCATCATCTTTACTTTTAGTTAAGTTTTTACCATTTTAACGAATTTTCACGATTGGAATTCAATTAAAGGAGTAATTCCATGAGAAAGGAAGGAGTTGGGCAGTCAAAAATCACTAAGGTAGCTACCTTATAAAAATCGCAATATTTTCTGTTTTTCAATAACTGGCAAATATATAAGAAATATCCTCGTATTTTGAGACAAAAAATCTACTTGTAAAAGTAATATAAACGTGAGTTCAGCTTAAAAAATTTTGGATTTCCATTTAAGAATTACATCCAGGAGAAGGGAATCATCAAATCGCGCATCATCTTTACTTTTAGTTAAGTTTTTACCATTTTAACGAATTTTCACGATTGGAATTCAATTAAAGGAGTAATTCCATGAGAAAGGAAGGAGTTGGGCAGTCAAAAATCACTAAGGTAGCTACCTTATAAAAATCGCAATATTTTCTGTTTTTCAATAACTGGCAAATATATAAGAAATATCCTCGTATTTTGAGACAAAAAATCTACTTGTAAAAGTAATATAAACGTGAGTTCAGCTTAAAAAATTTTGGATTTCCATTTAAGAATTACATCCAGGAGAAGGGAATCATCAAATCGCGCATCATCTTTACTTTTAGTTAAGTTTTTACCATTTTAACGAATTTTCACGATTGGAATTCAATTAAAGGAGTAATTCCATGAGAAAGGAAGGAGTTGGGCAGTCAAAAATCACTAAGGTAGCTACCTTATAAAAATCGCAATATTTTCTGTTTTTCAATAACTGGCAAATATATAAGAAATATCCTCGTATTTTGAGACAAAAAATCTACTTGTAAAAGTAATATAAACGTGAGTTCAGCTTAAAAAATTTTGGATTTCCATTTAAGAATTACATCCAGGAGAAGGGAATCATCAAATCGCGCATCATCTTTACTTTTAGTTAAGTTTTTACCATTTTAACGAATTTTCACGATTGGAATTCAATTAAAGGAGTAATTCCATGAGAAAGGAAGGAGTTGGGCAGTCAAAAATCACTAAGGTAGCTACCTTATAAAAATCGCAATATTTTCTGTTTTTCAATAACTGGCAAATATATAAGAAATATCCTCGTATTTTGAGACAAAAAATCTACTTGTAAAAGTAATATAAACGTGAGTTCAGCTTAAAAAATTTTGGATTTCCATTTAAGAATTACATCCAGGAGAAGGGAATCATCAAATCGCGCATCATCTTTACTTTTAGTTAAGTTTTTACCATTTTAACGAATTTTCACGATTGGAATTCAATTAAAGGAGTAATTCCATGAGAAAGGAAGGAGTTGGGCAGTCAAAAATCACTAAGGTAGCTACCTTATAAAAATCGCAATATTTTCTGTTTTTCAATAACTGGCAAATATATAAGAAATATCCTCGTATTTTGAGACAAAAAATCTACTTGTAAAAGTAATATAAACGTGAGTTCAGCTTAAAAAATTTTGGATTTCCATTTAAGAATTACATCCAGGAGAAGGGAATCATCAAATCGCGCATCATCTTTACTTTTAGTTAAGTTTTTACCATTTTAACGAATTTTCACGATTGGAATTCAATTAAAGGAGTAATTCCATGAGAAAGGAAGGAGTTGGGCAGTCAAAAATCACTAAGGTAGCTACCTTATAAAAATCGCAATATTTTCTGTTTTTCAATAACTGGCAAATATATAAGAAATATCCTCGTATTTTGAGACAAAAAATCTACTTGTAAAAGTAATATAAACGTGAGTTCAGCTTAAAAAATTTTGGATTTCCATTTAAGAATTACATCCAGGAGAAGGGAATCATCAAATCGCGCATCATCTTTACTTTTAGTTAAGTTTTTACCATTTTAACGAATTTTCACGATTGGAATTCAATTAAAGGAGTAATTCCATGAGAAAGGAAGGAGTTGGGCAGTCAAAAATCACTAAGGTAGCTACCTTATAAAAATCGCAATATTTTCTGTTTTTCAATAACTGGCAAATATATAAGAAATATCCTCGTATTTTGAGACAAAAAATCTACTTGTAAAAGTAATATAAACGTGAGTTCAGCTTAAAAAATTTTGGATTTCCATTTAAGAATTACATCCAGGAGAAGGGAATCATCAAATCGCGCATCATCTTTACTTTTAGTTAAGTTTTTACCATTTTAACGAATTTTCACGATTGGAATTCAATTAAAGGAGTAATTCCATGAGAAAGGAAGGAGTTGGGCAGTCAAAAATCACTAAGGTAGCTACCTTATAAAAATCGCAATATTTTCTGTGTTTCAATAACTGGCAAATATATAAGAAATATCCTCGTATTTTGAGACAAAAAATCTACTAGTAAAAGTAATATAAACGTGAGTTCAGCTTAAAAAATTTTGGATTTCCATTTAAGAATTACATCCAGGAGAAGGGAATCATCAAATCGCGCATCATCTTTACTTTTAGTTAAGTTTTTACCATTTTAACGAATTTTCACGATTGGAATTCAATTAAAGGAGTAATTCCATGAGAAAGGAAGGAGTTGGGCAGTCAAAAATCACTAAGGTAGCTACCTTATAAAAATCGCAATATTTTCTGTTTTTCAATAACTGGCAAATATATAAGAAATATCCTCGTATTTTGAGACAAAAAATCTACTTGTAAAAGTAATATAAACGTGAGTTCAGCTTAAAAAATTTTGGATTTCCATTTAAGAATTACATCCAGGAGAAGGGAATCATCAAATCGCGCATCATCTTTACTTTTAGTTAAGTTTTTACCATTTTAACGAATTTTCACGATTGGAATTCAATTAAAGGAGTAATTCCATGAGAAAGGAAGGAGTTGGGCAGTCAAAAATCACTAAGGTAGCTACCTTATAAAAATCGCAATATTTTCTGTTTTTCAATAACTGGCAAATATATAAGAAATATCCTCGTATTTTGAGACAAAAAATCTACTAGTAAAAGTAATATAAACGTGAGTTCAGCTTAAAAAATTTTGGATTTCCATTTAAGAATTACATCCAGGAGAAGGGAATCATCAAATCGCGCATCATCTTTACTTTTAGTTAAGTTTTTACCATTTTAACGAATTTTCACGATTGGAATTCAATTATAGGAGTAATTCCATGAGAAAGGAAGGAGTTGGGCAGTCAAAAATCACTAAGGTAGCTACCTTATAAAAATCGCAATATTTTCTGTTTTTCAATAACTGGCAAATATATAAGAAATATCCTCGTATTTTGAGACAAAAAATCTACTAGTAAAAGTAATATAAACGTGAGTTCAGCTTAAAAAATTTTGGATTTCCATTTAAGAATTACATCCAGGAGAAGGGAATCATCAAATCGCGCATCATCTTTACTTTTAGTTAAGTTTTTACCATTTTAACGAATTTTCACGATTGGAATTCAATTAAAGGAGTAATTCCATGAGAAAGGAAGGAGTTGGGCAGTCAAAAATCACTAAGGTAGCTACCTTATAAAAATCGCAATATTTTCTGTTTTTCAATAACTGGCAAATATATAAGAAATATCCTCGTATTTTGAGACAAAAAATCTACTAGTAAAAGTAATATAAACGTGAGTTCAGCTTAAAAAATTTTGGATTTCCATTTAAGAATTACATCCAGGAGAAGGGAATCATCAAATCGCGCATCATCTTTACTTTTAGTTAAGTTTTTACCATTTTAACGAATTTTCACGATTGGAATTCAATTAAAGGAGTAATTCCATGAGAAAGGAAGGAGTTGGGCAGTCAAAAATCACTAATATTTAAGCTACCTTATAAAAATCGCAATATTTTCTGTTTTTCAATAACTGGCAAATATATAAGAAATATCCTCGTATTTTGAGACAAAAAATCTACTAGTAAAAGTAATATAAACGTGAGTTCAGCTTAAAAAATTTTGGATTTCCATTTAAGAATTACATCCAGGAGAAGGGAATCATCAAATCGCGCATCATCTTTACTTTTAGTTAAGTTTTTACCATTTTAACGAATTTTCACGATTGGAATTCAATTAAAGGAGTAATTCCATGAGAAAGGAAGGAGTTGGGCAGTCAAAAATCACTAAGGTAGCTACCTTATAAAAATCGCAATATTTTCTGTTTTTCAATAACTGGCAAATATATAAGAAATATCCTCGTATTTTGAGACAAAAAATCTACTAGTAAAAGTAATATAAACGTGAGTTCAGCTTAAAAAATTTTGGATTTCCATTTAAGAATTACATCCAGGAGAAGGGAATCATCAAATCGCGCATCATCTTTACTTTTAGTTAAGTTTTTACCATTTTAACGAATTTTCACGATTGGAATTCAATTAAAGGAGTAATTCCATGAGAAAGGAAGGAGTTGAGCAGTCAAAAATCACTAAGGTAGCTACCTTATAAAAATCGCAATATTTTCTGTTTTTCAATAACTGGCAAATATATAAGAAATATCCTCGTATTTTGAGACAAAAAATCTACTAGTAAAAGTAATATAAACGTGAGTTCAGCTTAAAAAATTTTGGATTTCCATTTAAGAATTACATCCAGGAGAAGGGAATCATCAAATCGCGCATCATCTTTACTTTTAGTTAAGTTTTTACCATTTTAACGAATTTTCACGATTGGAATTCAATTAAAGGAGTAATTCCATGAGAAAGGAAGGAGTTGGGCAGTCAAAAATCACTAAGGTAGCTACCTTATAAAAATCGCAATATTTTCTGTTTTTCAATAACTGGCAAATATATAAGAAATATCCTCGTATTTTGAGACAAAAAATCTACTAGTAAAAGTAATATAAACGTGAGTTCAGCTTAAAAAATTTTGGATTTCCATTTAAGAATTACATCCAGGAGAAGGGAATCATCAAATCGCGCATCATCTTTACTTTTAGTTAAGTTTTTACCATTTTAACGAATTTTCACGATTGGAATTCAATTAAAGGAGTAATTCCATGAGAAAGGAAGGAGTTGGGCAGTCAAAAATCACTAAGGTAGCTACCTTATAAAAATCGCAATATTTTCTGTTTTTCAATAACTGGCAAATATATAAGAAATATCCTCGTATTTTGAGACAAAAAATCTACTAGTAAAAGTAATATAAACGTGAGTTCAGCTTAAAAAATTTTGGATTTCCATTTAAGAATTACATCCAGGAGAAGGGAATCATCAAATCGCGCATCATCTTTACTTTTAGTTAAGTTTTTACCATTTTAACGAATTTTCACGATTGGAATTCAATTAAAGGAGTAATTCCATGAGAAAGGAAGGAGTTGGGCAGTCAAAAATCACTAAGGTAGCTACCTTATAAAAATCGCAATATTTTCTGTTTTTCAATAACTGGCAAATATATAAGAAATATCCTCGTATTTTGAGACAAAAAATCTACTAGTAAAAGTAATATAAACGTGAGTTCAGCTTAAAAAATTTTGGATTTCCATTTAAGAATTACATCCAGGAGAAGGGAATCATCAAATCGCGCATCATCTTTACTTTTAGTTAAGTTTTTACCATTTTAACGAATTTTCACGATTGGAATTCAATTAAAGGAGTAATTCCATGAGAAAGGAAGGAGTTGGGCAGTCAAAAATCACTAAGGTAGCTACCTTATAAAAATCGCAATATTTTCTGTTTTTCAATAACTGGCAAATATATAAGAAATATCCTCGTATTTTGAGACAAAAAATCTACTAGTAAAAGTAATATAAACGTGAGTTCAGCTTAAAAAATTTTGGATTTCCATTTAAGAATTACATCCAGGAGAAGGGAATCATCAAATCGCGCATCATCTTTACTTTTAGTTAAGTTTTTACCATTTTAACGAATTTTCACGATTGGAATTCAATTAAAGGAGTAATTCCATGAGAAAGGAAGGAGTTGGGCAGTCAAAAATCACTAAGGTAGCTACCTTATAAAAATCGCAATATTTTCTGTTTTTCAATAACTGGCAAATATATAAGAAATATCCTCGTATTTTGAGACAAAAAATCTACTAGTAAAAGTAATATAAACGTGAGTTCAGCTTAAAAAATTTTGGATTTCCATTTAAGAATTACATCCAGGAGAAGGGAATCATCAAATCGCGCATCATCTTTACTTTTAGTTAAGTTTTTACCATTTTAACGAATTTTCACGATTGGAATTCAATTAAAGGAGTAATTCCATGAGAAAGGAAGGAGTTGGGCAGTCAAAAATCACTAAGGTAGCTACCTTATAAAAATCGCAATATTTTCTGTTTTTCAATAACTGGCAAATATATAAGAAATATCCTCGTATTTTGAGACAAAAAATCTACTAGTAAAAGTAATATAAACGTGAGTTCAGCTTAAAAAATTTTGGATTTCCATTTAAGAATTACATCCAGGAGAAGGGAATCATCAAATCGCGCATCATCTTTACTTTTAGTTAAGTTTTTACCATTTTAACGAATTTTCACGATTGGAATTCAATTAAAGGAGTAATTCCATGAGAAAGGAAGGAGTTGGGCAGTCAAAAATCACTAAGGTAGCTACCTTATAAAAATCGCAATATTTTCTGTTTTTCAATAACTGGCAAATATATAAGAAATATCCTCGTATTTTGAGACAAAAAATCTACTAGTAAAAGTAATATAAACGTGAGTTCAGCTTAAAAAATTTTGGATTTCCATTTAAGAATTACATCCAGGAGAAGGGAATCATCAAATCGCGCATCATCTTTACTTTTAGTTAAGTTTTTACCATTTTAACGAATTTTCACGATTGGAATTCAATTAAAGGAGTAATTCCATGAGAAAGGAAGGAGTTGGGCAGTCAAAAATCACTAAGGTAGCTACCTTATAAAAATCGCAATATTTTCTGTTTTTCAATAACTGGCAAATATATAAGAAATATCCTCGTATTTTGAGACAAAAAATCTACTAGTAAAAGTAATATAAACGTGAGTTCAGCTTAAAAAATTTTGGATTTCCATTTAAGAATTACATCCAGGAGAAGGGAATCATCAAATCGCGCATCATCTTTACTTTTAGTTAAGTTTTTACCATTTTAACGAATTTTCACGATTGGAATTCAATTAAAGGAGTAATTCCATGAGAAAGGAAGGAGTTGGGCAGTCAAAAATCACTAAGGTAGCTACCTTATAAAAATCGCAATATTTTCTGTTTTTCAATAACTGGCAAATATATAAGAAATATCCTCGTATTTTGAGACAAAAAATCTACTAGTAAAAGTAATATAAACGTGAGTTCAGCTTAAAAAATTTTGGATTTCCATTTAAGAATTACATCCAGGAGAAGGGAATCATCAAATCGCGCATCATCTTTACTTTTAGTTAAGTTTTTACCATTTTAACGAATTTTCACGATTGGAATTCAATTAAAGGAGTAATTCCATGAGAAAGGAAGGAGTTGGGCAGTCAAAAATCACTAAGGTAGCTACCTTATAAAAATCGCAATATTTTCTGTTTTTCAATAACTGGCAAATATATAAGAAATATCCTCGTATTTTGAGACAAAAAATCTACTAGTAAAAGTAATATAAACGTGAGTTCAGCTTAAAAAATTTTGGATTTCCATTTAAGAATTACATCCAGGAGAAGGGAATCATCAAATCGCGCATCATCTTTACTTTTAGTTAAGTTTTTACCATTTTAACGAATTTTCACGATTGGAATTCAATTAAAGGAGTAATTCCATGAGAAAGGAAGGAGTTGGGCAGTCAAAAATCACTAAGGTAGCTACCTTATAAAAATCGCAATATTTTCTGTTTTTCAATAACTGGCAAATATATAAGAAATATCCTCGTATTTTGAGACAAAAAATCTACTAGTAAAAGTAATATAAACGTGAGTTCAGCTTAAAAAATTTTGGATTTCCATTTAAGAATTACATCCAGGAGAAGGGAATCATCAAATCGCGCATCATCTTTACTTTTAGTTAAGTTTTTACCATTTTAACGAATTTTCACGATTGGAATTCAATTAAAGGAGTAATTCCATGAGAAAGGAAGGAGTTGGGCAGTCAAAAATCACTAAGGTAGCTACCTTATAAAAATCGCAATATTTTCTGTTTTTCAATAACTGGCAAATATATAAGAAATATCCTCGTATTTTGAGACAAAAAATCTACTAGTAAAAGTAATATAAACGTGAGTTCAGCTTAAAAAATTTTGGATTTCCATTTAAGAATTACATCCAGGAGAAGGGAATCATCAAATCGCGCATCATCTTTACTTTTAGTTAAGTTTTTACCATTTTAACGAATTTTCACGATTGGAATTCAATTAAAGGAGTAATTCCATGAGAAAGGAAGGAGTTGGGCAGTCAAAAATCACTAAGGTAGCTACCTTATAAAAATCGCAATATTTTCTGTTTTTCAATAACTGGCAAATATATAAGAAATATCCTCGTATTTTGAGACAAAAAATCTACTAGTAAAAGTAATATAAACGTGAGTTCAGCTTAAAAAATTTTGGATTTCCATTTAAGAATTACATCCAGGAGAAGGGAATCATCAAATCGCGCATCATCTTTACTTTTAGTTAAGTTTTTACCATTTTAACGAATTTTCACGATTGGAATTCAATTAAAGGAGTAATTCCATGAGAAAGGAAGGAGTTGGGCAGTCAAAAATCACTAAGGTAGCTACCTTATAAAAATCGCAATATTTTCTGTTTTTCAATAACTGGCAAATATATAAGAAATATCCTCGTATTTTGAGACAAAAAATCTACTAGTAAAAGTAATATAAACGTGAGTTCAGCTTAAAAAATTTTGGATTTCCATTTAAGAATTACATCCAGGAGAAGGGAATCATCAAATCGCGCATCATCTTTACTTTTAGTTAAGTTTTTACCATTTTAACGAATTTTCACGATTGGAATTCAATTAAAGGAGTAATTCCATGAGAAAGGAAGGAGTTGGGCAGTCAAAAATCACTAAGGTAGCTACCTTATAAAAATCGCAATATTTTCTGTTTTTCAATAACTGGCAAATATATAAGAAATATCCTCGTATTTTGAGACAAAAAATCTACTAGTAAAAGTAATATAAACGTGAGTTCAGCTTAAAAAATTTTGGATTTCCATTTAAGAATTACATCCAGGAGAAGGGAATCATCAAATCGCGCATCATCTTTACTTTTAGTTAAGTTTTTACCATTTTAACGAATTTTCACGATTGGAATTCAATTAAAGGAGTAATTCCATGAGAAAGGAAGGAGTTGGGCAGTCAAAAATCACTAAGGTAGCTACCTTATAAAAATCGCAATATTTTCTGTTTTTCAATAACTGGCAAATATATAAGAAATATCCTCGTATTTTGAGACAAAAAATCTACTAGTAAAAGTAATATAAACGTGAGTTCAGCTTAAAAAATTTTGGATTTCCATTTAAGAATTACATCCAGGAGAAGGGAATCATCAAATCGCGCATCATCTTTACTTTTAGTTAAGTTTTTACCATTTTAACGAATTTTCACGATTGGAATTCAATTAAAGGAGTAATTCCATGAGAAAGGAAGGAGTTGGGCAGTCAAAAATCACTAAGGTAGCTACCTTATAAAAATCGCAATATTTTCTGTTTTTCAATAACTGGCAAATATATAAGAAATATCCTCGTATTTTGAGACAAAAAATCTACTAGTAAAAGTAATATAAACGTGAGTTCAGCTTAAAAAATTTTGGATTTCCATTTAAGAATTACATCCAGGAGAAGGGAATCATCAAATCGCGCATCATCTTTACTTTTAGTTAAGTTTTTACCATTTTAACGAATTTTCACGATTGGAATTCAATTAAAGGAGTAATTCCATGAGAAAGGAAGGAGTTGGGCAGTCAAAAATCACTAAGTTAGCTACCTTATAAAAATCGCAATATTTTCTGTTTTTCAATAACTGGCAAATATATAAGAAATATCCTCGTATTTTGAGACAAAAAATCTACTAGTAAAAGTAATATAAACGTGAGTTCAGCTTAAAAAATTTTGGATTTCCATTTAAGAATTACATCCAGGAGAAGGGAATCATCAAATCGCGCATCATCTTTACTTTTAGTTAAGTTTTTACCATTTTAACGAATTTTCACGATTGGAATTCAATTAAAGGAGTAATTCCATGAGAAAGGAAGGAGTTGGGCAGTCAAAAATCACTAAGGTAGCTACCTTATAAAAATCGCAATATTTTCTGTTTTTCAATAACTGGCAAATATATAAGAAATATCCTCGTATTTTGAGACAAAAAATCTACTAGTAAAAGTAATATAAACGTGAGTTCAGCTTAAAAAATTTTGGATTTCCATTTAAGAATTACATCCAGGAGAAGGGAATCATCAAATCGCGCATCATCTTTACTTTTAGTTAAGTTTTTACCATTTTAACGAATTTTCACGATTGGAATTCAATTAAAGGAGTAATTCCATGAGAAAGGAAGGAGTTGGGCAGTCAAAAATCACTAAGGTAGCTACCTTATAAAAATCGCAATATTTTCTGTTTTTCAATAACTGGCAAATATATAAGAAATATCCTCGTATTTTGAGACAAAAAATCTACTAGTAAAAGTAATATAAACGTGAGTTCAGCTTAAAAAATTTTGGATTTCCATTTAAGAATTACATCCAGGAGAAGGGAATCATCAAATCGCGCATCATCTTTACTTTTAGTTAAGTTTTTACCATTTTAACGAATTTTCACGATTGGAATTCAATTAAAGGAGTAATTCCATGAGAAAGGAAGGAGTTGGGCAGTCAAAAATCACTAAGGTAGCTACCTTATAAAAATCGCAATATTTTCTGTTTTTCAATAACTGGCAAATATATAAGAAATATCCTCGTATTTTGAGACAAAAAATCTACTAGTAAAAGTAATATAAACGTGAGTTCAGCTTAAAAAATTTTGGATTTCCATTTAAGAATTACATCCAGGAGAAGGGAATCATCAAATCGCGCATCATCTTTACTTTTAGTTAAGTTTTTACCATTTTAACGAATTTTCACGATTGGAATTCAATTAAAGGAGTAATTCCATGAGAAAGGAAGGAGTTGGGCAGTCAAAAATCACTAAGGTAGCTACCTTATAAAAATCGCAATATTTTCTGTTTTTCAATAACTGGCAAATATATAAGAAATATCCTCGTATTTTGAGACAAAAAATCTACTAGTAAAAGTAATATAAACGTGAGTTCAGCTTAAAAAATTTTGGATTTCCATTTAAGAATTACATCCAGGAGAAGGGAATCATCAAATCGCGCATCATCTTTACTTTTAGTTAAGTTTTTACCATTTTAACGAATTTTCACGATTGGAATTCAATTAAAGGAGTAATTCCATGAGAAAGGAAGGAGTTGGGCAGTCAAAAATCACTAAGGTAGCTACCTTATAAAAATCGCAATATTTTCTGTTTTTCAATAACTGGCAAATATATAAGAAATATCCTCGTATTTTGAGACAAAAAATCTACTAGTAAAAGTAATATAAACGTGAGTTCAGCTTAAAAAATTTTGGATTTCCATTTAAGAATTACATCCAGGAGAAGGGAATCATCAAATCGCGCATCATCTTTACTTTTAGTTAAGTTTTTACCATTTTAACGAATTTTCACGATTGGAATTCAATTAAAGGAGTAATTCCATGAGAAAGGAAGGAGTTGGGCAGTCAAAAATCACTAAGGTAGCTACCTTATAAAAATCGCAATATTTTCTGTTTTTCAATAACTGGCAAATATATAAGAAATATCCTCGTATTTTGAGACAAAAAATCTACTAGTAAAAGTAATATAAACGTGAGTTCAGCTTAAAAAATTTTGGATTTCCATTTAAGAATTACATCCAGGAGAAGGGAATCATCAAATCGCGCATCATCTTTACTTTTAGTTAAGTTTTTACCATTTTAACGAATTTTCACGATTGGAATTCAATTAAAGGAGTAATTCCATGAGAAAGGAAGGAGTTGGGCAGTCAAAAATCACTAAGGTAGCTACCTTATAAAAATCGCAATATTTTCTGTTTTTCAATAACTGGCAAATATATAAGAAATATCCTCGTATTTTGAGACAAAAAATCTACTAGTAAAAGTAATATAAACGTGAGTTCAGCTTAAAAAATTTTGGATTTCCATTTAAGAATTACATCCAGGAGAAGGGAATCATCAAATCGCGCATCATCTTTACTTTTAGTTAAGTTTTTACCATTTTAACGAATTTTCACGATTGGAATTCAATTAAAGGAGTAATTCCATGAGAAAGGAAGGAGTTGGGCAGTCAAAAATCACTAAGGTAGCTACCTTATAAAAATCGCAATATTTTCTGTTTTTCAATAACTGGCAAATATATAAGAAATATCCTCGTATTTTGAGACAAAAAATCTACTAGTAAAAGTAATATAAACGTGAGTTCAGCTTAAAAAATTTTGGATTTCCATTTAAGAATTACATCCAGGAGAAGGGAATCATCAAATCGCGCATCATCTTTACTTTTAGTTAAGTTTTTACCATTTTAACGAATTTTCACGATTGGAATTCAATTAAAGGAGTAATTCCATGAGAAAGGAAGGAGTTGGGCAGTCAAAAATCACTAAGGTAGCTACCTTATAAAAATCGCAATATTTTCTGTTTTTCAATAACTGGCAAATATATAAGAAATATCCTCGTATTTTGAGACAAAAAATCTACTAGTAAAAGTAATATAAACGTGAGTTCAGCTTAAAAAATTTTGGATTTCCATTTAAGAATTACATCCAGGAGAAGGGAATCATCAAATCGCGCATCATCTTTACTTTTAGTTAAGTTTTTACCATTTTAACGAATTTTCACGATTGGAATTCAATTAAAGGAGTAATTCCATGAGAAAGGAAGGAGTTGGGCAGTCAAAAATCACTAAGGTAGCTACCTTATAAAAATCGCAATATTTTCTGTTTTTCAATAACTGGCAAATATATAAGAAATATCCTCGTATTTTGAGACAAAAAATCTACTAGTAAAAGTAATATAAACGTGAGTTCAGCTTAAAAAATTTTGGATTTCCATTTAAGAATTACATCCAGGAGAAGGGAATCATCAAATCGCGCATCATCTTTACTTTTAGTTAAGTTTTTACCATTTTAACGAATTTTCACGATTGGAATTCAATTAAAGGAGTAATTCCATGAGAAAGGAAGGAGTTGGGCAGTCAAAAATCACTAAGGTAGCTACCTTATAAAAATCGCAATATTTTCTGTTTTTCAATAACTGGCAAATATATAAGAAATATCCTCGTATTTTGAGACAAAAAATCTACTAGTAAAAGTAATATAAACGTGAGTTCAGCTTAAAAAATTTTGGATTTCCATTTAAGAATTACATCCAGGAGAAGGGAATCATCAAATCGCGCATCATCTTTACTTTTAGTTAAGTTTTTACCATTTTAACGAATTTTCACGATTGGAATTCAATTAAAGGAGTAATTCCATGAGAAAGGAAGGAGTTGGGCAGTCAAAAATCACTAAGGTAGCTACCTTATAAAAATCGCAATATTTTCTGTTTTTCAATAACTGGCAAATATATAAGAAATATCCTCGTATTTTGAGACAAAAAATCTACTAGTAAAAGTAATATAAACGTGAGTTCAGCTTAAAAAATTTTGGATTTCCATTTAAGAATTACATCCAGGAGAAGGGAATCATCAAATCGCGCATCATCTTTACTTTTAGTTAAGTTTTTACCATTTTAACGAATTTTCACGATTGGAATTCAATTAAAGGAGTAATTCCATGAGAAAGGAAGGAGTTGGGCAGTCAAAAATCACTAAGGTAGCTACCTTATAAAAATCGCAATATTTTCTGTTTTTCAATAACTGGCAAATATATAAGAAATATCCTCGTATTTTGAGACAAAAAATCTACTAGTAAAAGTAATATAAACGTGAGTTCAGCTTAAAAAATTTTGGATTTCCATTTAAGAATTACATCCAGGAGAAGGGAATCATCAAATCGCGCATCATCTTTACTTTTAGTTAAGTTTTTACCATTTTAACGAATTTTCACGATTGGAATTCAATTAAAGGAGTAATTCCATGAGAAAGGAAGGAGTTGGGCAGTCAAAAATCACTAAGGTAGCTACCTTATAAAAATCGCAATATTTTCTGTTTTTCAATAACTGGCAAATATATAAGAAATATCCTCGTATTTTGAGACAAAAAATCTACTAGTAAAAGTAATATAAACGTGAGTTCAGCTTAAAAAATTTTGGATTTCCATTTAAGAATTACATCCAGGAGAAGGGAATCATCAAATCGCGCATCATCTTTACTTTTAGTTAAGTTTTTACCATTTTAACGAATTTTCACGATTGGAATTCAATTAAAGGAGTAATTCCATGAGAAAGGAAGGAGTTGGGCAGTCAAAAATCACTAAGGTAGCTACCTTATAAAAATCGCAATATTTTCTGTTTTTCAATAACTGGCAAATATATAAGAAATATCCTCGTATTTTGAGACAAAAAATCTACTAGTAAAAGTAATATAAACGTGAGTTCAGCTTAAAAATTTTGGATTTCCATTTAAGAATTACATCCAGGAGAAGGGAATCATCAAATCGCGCATCATCTTTACTTTTAGTTAAGTTTTTACCATTTTAACGAATTTTCACGATTGGAATTCAATTAAAGGAGTAATTCCATGAGAAAGGAAGGAGTTGGGCAGTCAAAAATCACTAAGGTAGCTACCTTATAAAAATCGCAATATTTTCTGTTTTTCAATAACTGGCAAATATATAAGAAATATCCTCGTATTTTGAGACAAAAAATCTACTAGTAAAAGTAATATAAACGTGAGTTCAGCTTAAAAAATTTTGGATTTCCATTTAAGAATTACATCCAGGAGAAGGGAATCATCAAATCGCGCATCATCTTTACTTTTAGTTAAGTTTTTTACCATTTTAAACGAATTTTCACGATTGGAATTCAATTAAAGGAGTAATTCCATGAGAAAGGAAGGAGTTGGGCAGTCAAAAATCACTAAGGTAGCTACCTTATAAAAATCGCAATATTTTCTGTTTTTCAATAACTGGCAAATATATAAGAAATATCCTCGTATTTTGAGACAAAAAATCTACTAGTAAAAGTAATATAAACGTGAGTTCAGCTTAAAAAATTTTGGATTTCCATTTAAGAATTACATCCAGGAGAAGGGAATCATCAAATCGCGCATCATCTTTACTTTTAGTTAAGTTTTTACCATTTTAACGAATTTTCACGATTGG
>OY727105.1:6864956-7023956 GCA_963402855.1 Ormia ochracea
CCATTTGACAGAAGCGACCTTTGTTATGGTCACTAAGTTGTACATAATGAATGCCCTGATTGCTGGATGAACCACTGGGGTTTGTCTCAAGCATATATTGCAATGCAGTAAGGTTAGTGTTTGTATAAGAATCACCAGCAAAACATAGCCATGCATTTTTGCAAATTATTTCTAAAGGGGAACCTGTCTCACATGCCATATTAGTAATATTAGCAATCAAATTATTCTGACTCATAATTTCCATATTACTGAGAAACTTATTCCAAACACCTCCCGGCTTGCCGATGAGTGGACGAAAGAGTTTGACCACAACTGAGGCTGTATGTTCGAAGAATGCACAAGGTGCTAACATATGCGCTGTTTTAATTTTTGCATTGTATTCTGGCCGTTCAGACATCATAACAAAATAAGCTGTAGTGCCTTGAGAATGTCCGACATAATGAATTTGTTGTTCACCAGTAATACCAATAATATAGTCAATCATCGCGGGCATATCAGTTTTACCAATTTCATGCCAATCGAACCGCCAAAAATTTGGATGGTTAACGGAAATTTTTGTATTCTTGCGAGAATACATATTGCCGCGAGCATTTCCCAACCATACATCGAAACCAGCATCAGCTAGAAGATAAGCTAAAGCATTATCTTTACCAGATGATATCCAACATTCAGAGTTGCCAAAAAGACCATGGAGTAAAAGTACGGCTGGACGTAGAATATATTGATTTTGTAATTTGTGTGAATATGGAATACGGAAGAGATTTAACATATACCCATCCTCAGTTTCAACGAAATGTGATTCAGCTGGGTAGCCTTGCGAACTTATTCGTTTATCCTGTAATAAAATATACAATAAAAATATATTCCAAAGTGACATTTGATTTCTTAGGACAAACCGTTGGTACTAACTCCTTATATATGGAACTGATATTTAAGGAAGCAGCTGAGGTAACCGCTAACAAGCTGTAACCTATTATCACACAAAAGACCTTCATAATTCAAAAATTTCTGGTCTGCTTTGCATTGATTAAAAATCAGTACTTACTATTTATACTCAATGGTATTTATAAATATATTTTGCATCTACATACATATGCATGTAGGTTGTAGATAAAAATATGCATGCATATGTGTAGTAGGTATATAATAACACGCTTCTAGTGTATAAATATGTGGTTCTAAAATATCAATACCTAGATTTTTTAATACTTTAATAGATAAGCTAATTATTACTGTTAAGGAAACTTACTGATATTACCCGCTGATTTTTGTTCTTTGTACATGCTTTGATATATAATAAATATTTGAAATACATTTATATATATAAACGTGCAATACGAAATCGAATATGTGAAATTTCTACCTAAAATACTAAGATTGATTTATAACAATATTTTTTAGTTCATTGGTACCATAAGATTAACAAAGAATAAATTTTAAACGCCCCCAACTTTAAGGCGATTTTTTCAAAACGATCTGTTTTGGATTCGATTTTTAAGATGTCTGGCTTAACTTTTTTAATTAAAACCAAACTTATGTTTTGACTCCAAATTCATATTAAAAGCACATATAAAATTTCGAGTATTATTGTCAATATAAAATATTAGGTCTTTATTGCATATCGCGTACCTATACCCAAGTAACGGCAAATCGAGTGTAGGACGTACCTAAAAAGATGGAAGCATCATTAAACAAGTGACGACCGGAAAATGATAAAAAGCTTAAAAAAATTTAAAAATAGTTTTAAAAGTTTTGTGCATAACGCACTTATTAAGGTGGCAGCACCATACAAACAACTGACCACCGGAAGATTTTAATAAACTTGTGCTCAACACTTGAAAAAATTAAAACAAAGTTTTTATGAGTAGTTTTTGGTTTTATTTTGACAGCCGAAAAATTTAAATAGATTTTGCATGCACATGTCAATTCATGTACTTGAAAAAACATGTTTGAAGGAAAATTAATCAGAAAAAACCTTCTAGTATGACTTACTAAAAGACCTCTCTGGTTTTCCCCAGCTGATAAAAGTACTTTAAACTTTTCTCAAAAATATAAATTATTTTGTGCTTAAAACATTTTACGTTGTGTCAATTTCTTAATAAAATCTTTAAAAATGTCTATATTAAAAAGAACTGGTAAAAGTCTATTCAATATACAAATGCTATACAGAAGAGCGCTTACGACAACGATTCCGGATCGTATTAAAGAAAGTAAGTGAATAGTAATTTTTTATAACCTAACAAGCTAAAAAAACGTATCGTATATTCCTTGAAATTTATTACATTTTCTTTAGTACAACAGAAAATTGAAGAAAATACGCTAATAATTGAAGGTGTTAATAAAGCTTCGCCACGTGAAAGTAAAATGTTAAGTGAAGCTTGCACGGAAAAATTCTGCCCAGAATGTACTTTAGGCTTAGATATTAAACACACTGATGTATTGATTCTATCACAGTATGTGAGATCGGACGGCTGTATGCTTCCGAAACGTATAACTGGTTTGTGTTATCGACAACAAAAGAAAATTGGTACCATGGTGACTATGGCACAAAAAGCTGGTCTAATGCCGAATTTAACACCAGCAAATAGTAAGAAGGATCCCAATAAACGTTACGGTTGGAAAAAGTTTAATAAGTATTTCGATGAGAATACTATAAGATGTTAAAAAGTGAAGTTAAAGTAATATATTTATATTTGCACACATAAAACAAATAAACGTAAAGAAAAGTAAAATCCAGTGAAGTGCAATATACTGTTACTGTATTACTGTATATTTTCTTATAACATTTAAATTCAAGAACAGTAAGAAAATCTACAATGACAATTCATTTTTTCGAATAATTACGTACATATACATATAAACTTTCTTTATAGGTAGAATTTTTTCAAAATCAATTTCTAACAAATTTAATGTGTAAATAACGAATAATACAATTATTATTAGTAAGATGGTGGCGGAACGTGTCTGCAGGCGTATGGATGTAAAAACCAAAATCCTTGTAAATTACTTCCATGGACCATAATAAATGGTATGTACAAATATTCAGAGGTATTCTTGAAAATATGGTTCGTATTTATTTAATGCTGAATACAGAGAAGCGTTTAAAATGGTTGTTTAAAAACTAATAAACTTATGCTGTTCGAAAGCTGTAGGCGTATTTGCAGTTTTACAATTAAAATTTTGTGTAATTTTTGATTTTTCTATTTTGTGAACTTTTTGCATATGCATTCGTAGTGTAGAGCGCTGCGAAAATTCCTTTGAACAGTGTTTACATTTAAAGGGCGTTGGATCTTTGTGAGTTTTCATGTGTTCCTGACAGGCTGTTTGCTGTCGATAGGCTTTACCACATAGATCACAACGAAAAGGCTGTTCCTTTGTATGAGTTCTTTCGTGATTGATCAAATGTATTTTTTGGTGAAATGCCTTGTCACAATATGTGCAGGAAAAACGTTTCTCACCGTGTTGACGGACATGATATTGAAAACGCATTTGTGTATAGTTTTCAAACTGTTGATTACAAATATGACATGTATATGTGGACTTTAAATGGAAATTTTTAAAATGCCTTTGCAAATGTAATTGGCTGCGGAAATATTTTTCACATTCACCACACTGCATGGTGTCAGGCCGATTGTGTTTAAGTTTATGTTGGGCCAAAAGGAAACTTGATTTGAAAGTACTAGTGCAAATATCACATTCAAAAGGTTTTTCCTGTGGATGAAAGCGCAAGTGATGGATTTTTAGCTGTTGTCGATTTTGGCAAGAATTTCCACATATTTTACATTTTAAATAAGAATGTATTTTTTTCTTCTGCTTTAAATTGAAATTCTCTAATTCTTCAACATCTGATGAGGAATCTTCAGTCTCTACTTCCTCGTCAGAGGTAGGTGTAGACGACTCTTCGTCATCCGAAACAATAGAACCTCTAATAGAATAATCTTTTTTTAGCGGTTCTTGAAATTGCAACTCTGATTCTGCTTTCATTACTTCCATAGTTTCCATATCTATGGGCTCAGTTTTAATCTCCTCAAATAAAGGTGGAGGCGTGCCCATTGAGGATGATGAATCCAGACAGTTTCCAAAGTCTGCAAAACGGGGGCTTAGCCTTAATCTGGGGCTGCTCAATGGTGACAATAAATCTTGATTGCCGTATTTAGGGGATTTATCTGAGTATTTGCCTAAAACTGCGTCTTCCTTAGGATCTGGCTCCAATTTTAGCATTTCTCCTGTAGGAGAAGGTCTGCCAACTTCTAACAAATTGTCAAAATCCAAAAAATAACTTCGTAATATTCTTTGACTGTAGAGGCATTCCTCTCGAAAGGATCTAACTTGTTTGAAACGTTGAAAACATTCCTCGCATAATTGTTGTGGTAGGCCATCAAAAGGTTTTATCTACAAAAATTCATCAATTTAAACATTAGACATTTTTTTTTATCACACTACCTACATTTAATTTCCATATAATTAAGTCTTCAAATATCTCCTTTATTTCATCGCATGTCTCCACAATTTTGTCCTTTAGGTCACTTGCTTGCATATTGTTATCAATAACCACACCACCATCATTTGTTGGTGCTTTAAAATTATCGACAAATATTTTATAAAATTTTACATTCTCGCTAAAAAATCTACTACATGTCCTGCAAGTAGTATCTAAAAATAAATTTTTATCAATGCATAAATCAAGAGCCATATTTGAGATTTATTTTCTCCAATAATTTCTTTTTTTTTTGTCTGACTAAGTCTTTTTCATATGTAATTGCACTTAATGTTGCTAAATATGCGTTTTTTCTCAGAATCTAGCGGTTTCTTTGCACGTTTGCATTTAAAAATCAGCAGGCAAGGCATGCGGATAAAAATTAAATACACCATCTAAATCTGGCAACAATAACGGATCTTTAGTTTAACAAAATATATTTCTTATGTATAGGGAATTTCACAGAATGAAATTTTTTTTAGCAATATTAAATTTTCTTAGGATTTGAGTAGGATAATGAACACTAGTCTTAACTCGTATTCGCCAAAATACGATAATGACCTTAGTAACTAAATATAAATTATGAAAGAAAACAATTTATTGCATTTCGTTGCGCTGTGACAACCATAATTTTATCATAGAAACGAAGAGCAAAACAGAATGAAGTTATTCTAAAAAGCATAAAAGATAAAGTATCGCCAAATGGTACTAAATTAATAAGGCATGCATAATACCAATACATACCAGTTTTATTAAGTGAAAGTATTATTATACAAAAAATTATATTGTTATTTTTCTTTGTATAATATAATTTTTAGAATTAATGTACTCTATATAATTACAACCCCAATAAAATGTGCAGATAAAATTATATGCATGAAAAGAGGCAAAGCATAATAATGATGTGTTCTAAAAACATAACGACTAGAGCTATAAAAGAAGAGATGAAAAGTGTCATACAGACTGAACATACCACAACTTTAGTGTGTACAGAAGAATGAATCCAAATTTAACTAGGGAATAGTGCAACCATATTGCATGAAAATGTGATTTATCTTTTTATTCAACTTCATTCTCATACTACAGAGATGTTTTCCAGAATTTATTGTAATGGTGCAGTTAAAAACGTTACAAAAACTTATTTTCATATGTATTCATATAAGTTGCTTTTCTTTTTCTAAAAATTAATTTTTTTTTTATATTTAGATATCGTCGTAGTTAAATTTATTATTACTAGTCATTTTCAAATGAATTAAATTATAATTTTCTGCGAATCGAATAACATTTAAATAATGGTTAAATATTTTTTTGCCAGCTTAACACTACAACCCATTTTTATTGTGGTAATAATTGTGTTGGTGTATTTCATTATTTCTTTTGTCATTTAAATCGTTAATTTTTTACATAAAATTTAAATTTTATTGTCTGTAGTTTGTACAATTGTTCATTACAAATACGTTCAAACATAGAGAAATAATAAACAAACCATTTTTAGAAGACTTAAAGAAAGCACTTTTATTTACTTCGATTGAAAAATTAAAAATATTAAATAATTTAAATTAATTAAAGTAAAAAGTTTTTTTGCCAACACTGTACAAAGTACATGAACCACTGCAGCTCCAAAAGAAAGAACTGAAGACAAATAGAAACCACAAAATATAGTACATCCACTTTATATTTATTTTTTTCTATATATACTGTTGTGTGTTAAATTTTGACTTGCGGCTTGAAATTCTAAACTCTTCTCAAGACTTACAACATAAAAAATATTCACGATAAGGACATTTTACTGATAGACGAAAGGAATAAATGAAAGGAATGGATGTAAGACTAGTTAGTGTCGTCTAGTAGACTGAGAGATATAAAGTCGTTTGTCAATGTCAATGTATGCTTACAGTTATAGGAAATGCAGATGTTTATGTGTGCAAGAGGCTCTTTAAAATACACATTTTGATCGAAAGGCGTTTTAAATTATATTTATAAATAATTTGGCATTGCTACTTTTGAGAATATATTTTTTAATTTTTTCCTACATAATTTTTTTATCTTCCGGTAGACGTGTTTTTTATATCAATATCGTTTAGAATATAGATACTTAGATATATATTGTAATGTAATTCTATTCGATTCTACATTTGAATTTTGTAGCATAATATTTGAAATGTCTATAATGGTCGGTTTTAATTGAGCCTCTATTTTATTTTACATTCCTTCTTGGTCAAACAGTTTCCTTATCGAAAGAATTATTTTTATTTTTTATATTGCACTGTTCTTTAGTCAAATTATTAATAGATATATTTCATAATAAATTAACAAGACATTTAATTTATGTCTTTAAAAATTAACTTTCGTTACAACATTTACATATCCGGCCACCTTGAATATAATAGAATATTTTACTCACATTTTTAAACTACTGCTGGGTATTCCGTTCTTAAGAAATAAACCGTGGAGAATGTTGGCGATTTTTTTTTGCGTATACAAGCGTAACCACATTTTTTTATATTTTCTTAACAGTAGACATAATGACGTCCAATCCCCTGCTCCACCTATAGGTCTTGCATTCACTATCTTACATACGAACACAAATCATGTGACCACAATAAGACCAGGCGTCGTCTGTAAATGAAAAATATTCCATGCAAGACAATTTGGTACGGGTTTAAAGAAATATTAGGCAAGCACAATGCGTGAAACATTTAACGAATATAAAAACCATATTTTACTCTGCATTTTAATACTTTTTTAAAAAATTGCATAAGAAAAATCAAAACTCTTGTTGTAGGTTATTTTCCTCCTGTTACAAGTTTGATTTCAAAGTACCAGTTTGTAACCAAATATTTTTACTTTAATTAACACTTTGCATTGAATCTACATTAATTTTTGTTACATTTTTACCAGAAATAAAAATACTTTTCACTAAAAAGGGGATTTTGTTGCGAAAATAAATCAGCTTAATAAAATTTAATTTGTGTAATGAAACTTCATTTTTGTATTGAAACTTTTATACATGTGAACTTTTTAAATTAAAATCAACGTGATAACTGAAAAGATTAACGGAAACCACACCATAAAACCCTGAATGGAAATGCAGGTAAAAACCAACTGACAGCTGTCCAAGTAACTGATAATTGCACGTGTATTTTAGCTTTATTATCAGTTGAAGAAGATAAAGTATGAGCTATGACGTACTCAATCCGACAACTAATCTGCCTTAACGTAAAGAAGGTGTGCTTGAAACGTGTGCCCCAAACCAATCCAGCAACTGCACGACAAACAGCACAGCTGTTATTCAACGCTTTACTTTGCAAGTCACACCCTAATATTCAATTTTAATACATTATTTATTAAGCTTTTAAGATCACATTATTAGTACTAAATCTGTCTTTGTGTTTTCCGCTGTCCTGTATTAAAAATTATTTGAGTTGAAAATGAAATTTATTAAATTATTCCAGCCGAATAATCTTAAGGTATTAATCATATTAAATCTATTATGAATGCTAAAATTCTATCTGCAGTTGTTTAATGAGAAACTTTGTAATCTGTGTAAATTAAGGAAATTCAATTGTGATTTACTTATTTTTTTATTTTCTGTTGTCACTACTGAGTTATAAACATCCTTCCTTGTTCTTTGCGGTCTTAGTTACGGCCTTTTTATTTTTTTTTTTCATTTTTTAAAGGGAGGCAAATGTTATCCTTTCGCAAAGGAGATTCGTCTTTCTTTCCTTGTGGTTTTCTGCTGCTGGAGAATGCATACAAAGTGACCACATCAAAAATAAGGAAAACTAAAATTACTAAGAAGAAAATAGCTTAAGATGTTGATTTTTCTTATGTCCACACAAATTATATGTACGTAAATCAGTTTTATTGCTTCTTTGCTTGGTATTTAGCTTCAAGGATATTTTTATTTAATTTTTGACACTCTACTCTGTATTTTGTTGTTGGGTTTCTGTTTGTTGTCTTCACTTTCAATCGAAATCAAATTGTGCTCTTAGTTTTAAGTCTTGTATTCTCTATCTCAAGGTTTCCGCCAGTAAACATTGCTGGTATGCTGATGCCGTTGGCAATCCAGTGTCTTCTGATACCCTACACCACTATTTGAAGTATTTCTGCATGAACAATTTTTTAATTTGATGCATTTTTACACCCTTTAATATTCGTTATTCAACCAGATAAGTTTTTTTTTTTTTTTTTGCAAAATAATGAAAAGCAAAATTAATAGAATTTTTATAAAAATTAAAAATGAATTGTAAAAAGTTTGGTAAAAAGAAAAATTCAACAAAATGGCGGCAATAACTTTATAAAGGCCAGTTTTAAGTTTACCAAATTTTATATCATTAAAATCTATAACGATGTGCGAAAAGTAACGACTTTTAAGCCAAGTTTTTTTTTCTAACAATTGATAATTGCATGCTTTATTAAAGCATGCTTATTGCTCATGAGCTTCACAAGCAAGAGTTACGAGTATTTGCCACAACAGAATGTAGGGCTCTTCGTTGTTTTGTAGTTTCTTTAGCAAATGTCGCCTCCTTCTTTAATTTCAGGCTCGTGCAACTCCAGCTTTATGTTCTTGTTTTGCCTTTCAATTATTTAGCTGCTGTTATTACTTAGAAAATTATCTTTCTTGCTACTCCTGTGACTGCTTTCGTACTTGTTATTGGTTTTTTCCTTATTTTTGGTTTTGTACATACATATCCTTTGGCATTGCTTATATAAGAGATTTAAGATAATGATATCTATGTTCAACTTGATAATTCAGAAATAAAAATTTAAGTGCTAGAAAAGGGTTAAATTTTAAACTAATGTTTAGTAGGCAGAGTGGAAACTGGAGCGAACTTAAAGGGCACAGTTTCGAATTTAAACCCATGAAAGTGTTACCCATTGCGAGTTACAAATAGATCTTAGTGCAACGAATATCCTTTGATATATTTTCAATAAAAGCTTGTCGTCGAAAAGTCGAAAGTTTAGAATTTTAAGTACAGTTTATTAATTATTTCAGCAGATATTAACGAATGGATTAAAAATTGTTTCATAACGCCAAGTTTTCTCTGTTCACATACTTCTTTCCTTGTAGAATAAGTTTCCTGTCAATTTTTTTTTTCTAAAAAAAAATAAAAAAAAATTAAAGTTTTGCTTAGCGCCAGATAATTGGCAGCCTTTCTTTTTCCTGCAAGAAAGCGTTGAGTAAAAACGTTTAATTATACTCTGCCCGAGCGCCTTAAAATAACTGCAAGAGGCAGGGAAATAATTTTCTCAATGTCCAGCTTAGTAAACAAAACAATTACACAGCACATACAAATACCTAAAAACAAACTCGTACACCAGCATGTGAGGGTATGTAGATATGTATGCTGCATAATAAATAAATTGTAGAAATAAAAAAATAAAGCTGCATTTTTTCGTGTGCTTCATCTCAGTCACGTGCTAATGAATTAAATTAAAGAATTTTTGTACTCCCTGGGTGTGCATCCTGGTGAAATTTCCGTATGTGGCGTTGTAGAAACCTTCATATGTGTGTGAAGGAGTGAATATTTATTCCAACTAGAAAAAAACGCCTCATCGATCTGTGACAAATCTAGAAGAAAAAAAAAAAATAAATAAATAACAAGCGACAGGATGGCAGTAAAGCATGCCAGGCATGATGATTGGGTGGTACTTGAATACTGCAAGCGTCATTTCCGGTTGCTGTCTTTAGTCAACTAATTGGCTTGGTGCCTGTGTTTATTTACACGTTTTTTCTTTTTATTCGCCGTTACACAAATCACATGTACACACCCATTTACCGACAAAACGAACTATACATTCACATGCAGACATGCATGTACCTGTGCAATGTAGGTATCATTGGTATAAATGGAGTATTGAACTTTTTATTTATTTTGTTGTTATTGTTGTAGTTGGTATTTGGATTGTATTGCTTGTTTTTTGTTGTCTTATTTATTCGCAATGATGAACGATGCCAAAATGGTAACGTTTGCAAGTGTTTGTGTGTATTTCCTGTTGCTGGTGCAAAAACAAAAGCAATTTGTAATGGGTCTGTTCCAGCTCGTTTGGAAACTCCTCAATATTTGACAAAAAATTAAATAAAAATTTTGCAAAAAAGCCTTGAACAAAAAATTAAAAGAAATACCTACTAATTTTATTTGTCCACTTGCAGTTGGTAGCATACAAGTAACGAAACTTTGATGGCCTAAAACTAGTCGCAATTTGAACGTGGCGTAAGCTATTAAGTAGTGCAGTTAACACATTCCGAAGATTGTAGTACCATCCATGGCCAGCACCGTTATTCGTTTGCGAGCTGATTGTACCAAGGCTGATTTTTCGGGCTTTTTCTCTTGCTTTCATTATCACCCTTTTTATGGTTTACCAATTGGTGACCGAAGTATTGACCAGAGTAGTAGCAGAGAATTAAGTTTTGTAGTACTTAATTAGACTTACAGTGAACAAAGTCAGTGGCTTGTGAATTCGCCTTCATGTTTTCGAGAACACACCTAATATTCGCATGGAGAAGAAAAACAAAACTAAATTACGGACATCGAATTCTCTCTGGACACTACAAAGTACACAAAAAAAAGAGGTGAACATAAAAAACACAATAAAAAAGTAATTCAATAGAAAACTGAAACCTATTGAACACTTAACTTTAACACAAACTCACCAATTTTATAGTATATTTTTCTCTACCATGATACGCCACTGAATGGCAGTCATTTCCGTTACTGTTTTGGCTTAAGTTCCCATTTTATCCCTTCAGCATTCGATGCAGGGAAAGATGCCATAACGTACTTATCTTTCTTTTTTTCTCTTTTACTCTGACGTTACGTTATTCTTTCCTGTTTTTACCACACGATAAGTATTTTTTATGACCAAGACTGTAGCAGCAGCTACAGCAACAAATAGAATAACATCCTTGAAAAAGGCGATTGCTTTGAAGTAAAAGACCTCAAAGTAAAACCTCTCTTTTTGGCAGCAGTGCTTTCATAATGCAAAATGTAAGTGATGGCCAAAATATATTGAGTACATAATCCAATGCGATAAATTTAACCTCACAGCTACGTCATTTATTCGGAGTGGTGGCAACTGGCAGCAGGCTCATGGTTAGGTTGTGAATGAGTTAACGCGTTAATTAAATCAACCACATTCGTTTTGTAAAAACGGGAATAAGGAAAGCAAGACTAACTGGAAGCCATCGGCGAATGCGATGCTAATTCTACTCCAAAAAAAGGTTACATAAGATTCAGAGATTATAAAAGGGCACAGGTATAAAAAACCCCCAAAAAAAATTTAAGGATAATAAACTGTTTTAGATTTTAGGAAAAGACTACAATGTCACCTCGAATGCAGGTGCAAGACGAACGGGTAAACAAGTTCATCAGTTTATTTTTGTTTGAAAATAGAATATGAAGGTAAGCCAAGGCCTAAAAGAATAGCGTCTTAGACAGGTGGCAAGAGAGTTCGTAGAATAGGTCTAGGTCCTTATAGTGGAGAGAAACCAACACAGTGGGAAGAATTCTCATCACCTATGAATGAGAAAATATGACAAAAATGTATTGTAAGTTTTTTACAGTGGAAATGATAACTGCGAAGTATAATCAAAACAAAACAAGAGAGGAACAAGAGGGGCAAACATACAATTTTGTTGAAAATTACAATTTAATAAGTAAATATGAATTCTTTGCAACCCTTCAATGACCACAAAGTAACCAGAAGAGCCAGCTGTCTATTGCCTTTCCTGCGAAAATCGTTTTACCGATAAACAGAGACACGCACATACATATGTAGATACCCCTTTAGGGACATGATCATGTAAAAAAGATCGGATTAAGTAGACAATAGATGTTAAAATTAAGAACGGTGGATGAATGTACCTGGTAAATCATTGTACCATGCCGTAAAAGCTGTTCGACTCGCAAGGGCATATGTATTTGCAACTACATCGCTCAAAAGTACTTTTGAAAGTACTAACAGCTACTACGTACGTAAGCACATACTCGTATTCATGCTTTCACATTGCAAAATCCCATTCTTATTGTTCATTATAACAACGATGAACATACTTACATGCTATGTACGCAGTGCTTACACTCCAGCAGTTGTTAGTGTTGTTAAGCTTGCCGCTTGGAAGGAGGGAGAGCATATTGATATGGTGTGTTTGCCAATATTGTATTTTTTTTTAAATCGCTGAACAAAATTGAAAAAGCATCTGAAAACAATCTTGGTATTTGTCATCAAACAAATAGTCAATAAAATGCAATGTCTATCATGTAAATAAAATAAACGTGGAAAAATCTGAGTAGAAAATACATGAGAAAATTTTATTTACTGATATGTGTGTTGGTTGTATGAGCAGAGATAAGAATTAAATGTGTGAAAACAAGTTAAATCCGAAGTTAAATGCAATAATAGTCGTAAAGTAGCAGTTATATAATCTGCTTAGGACATGCAGGTATGCCAAACATTCCGCTCGTTATAGATTAAAGATCGTGCTTACAATTTGCCTATTTGGTTTATTTCTTACATTCACATTTTATATTTTGTTTATTTAAAAATTATGGTAGAAAATTCTAAAGTATAGTTTAAACTGCCAATAAACACTCGTAAAGGTAATTAATTATACTTGTATGTACTTACCTGCTCTAACCTATATTTCCCTTACTTTGCCAGGAGGCGAAAAAAGAATTTTAAAAATTGATTTTCTTATATTCCAAAAGTTTTAAAAAATCTAGTTGATGGACTAAATTTACATTAAGGTCTAAAGGCTATATAATTTTTGGTTTCGAGCAAACATCACTCTTCGAACAAGTTCGTACTTGTAATATATCGAACGTATTAAAAACAAAAAATTTTGTTTCGCTTTATTGGGGTACTAAAACAATTCCTATTTAAACTCTTAAACATGGATACTCAGTGGATTTTATATTTTGATCATCTAAAATATTTTCGTTTAAAAAGTTTTTCTGAAAATGAGTCAAATTTTAGCGAGAATGGCGGGACTTAAGGATGGGCTGGAATTATACCTAATTAAAACTGAAATTTATACTGCTGTTCATATAAATCGTTTTTGAAAAGATATAGTTTAATATCAAATATTTCCGAAGTAGGAGAGCTGAAATCGTACAAAACTCTTGGGAAAATTTAGCTTTAATAATAAAACGAAGTCAATATAATTTAAATCCTTCTATTTCAACTTTAAAGCACAGATGTGTATAACAATGCATTCTCACAATTCATCATCTCGTCAATCAATGATTATTCTATAACAATTATTTTGTCCCCAATTTGGAAAAAGCAAATAAATCCAAAAGCAATAGAATTTAAATGGATGGTTGTATAATGGGCAAGTGTATGTATGTATGCACGTTTGGATGTAGGTAAAAAAAATTGAAAAATTTACTGAGTAAACACTCACATAGAAAAATTGATTTGAGAAAATGTAAAAAACAAATAAAATGAATATTTTGAATAATAGGGCATTTAAAATGCCCTGCTTTTACTATAACTGCTTTATTGGGGCGTAATGTATATGTATACCTAAATACATTTAGGAGATCTTACAAGTAGCTAATTAATGGATGGTTCCATAATATTTTTTGTTCGATTATCATATGGTATGTACCAGTTTCTTTCGAGAGCCAGAACATTTACACAATTTTATTACTTTGTCGAAACTTTTAAATTGGTAAAAGGAATTCTTAAATATTTCGTTGCAGAAAATAATACTTAGTAAAAACAGCCTGCTCCGAATGTACAAGATCGAACTGTAGGGCACACTCACTAAAAATAAAGCCACCAACACAGGAAGAAATCGAATATAAAATTGAAAACATTTTTGTAACAATTAACAGTCAACACCAATATGCCAAATGATGACTAAACAAGCCAAAAAATGATGAATATTTGCTTAGAGTATATACATGAGCATTTTACAAAAAAAAAAAAAGTAAAACTTGAAATGAAAAACAATCAAAAGAAAATCCATTTAGGTTAAAAATTGTTCGAGAGCAAAAAGCGAAAATGAAAAGGAAATTAAAAACTAAACTTTTATATGCCTTTTTAGGCAGTTTTATTCAGTTTCATTAAATGTTGATCTTCTTGATGTTTATTCAGAGCTATTAGCAAAGAATCCAGAAAATCAGCCAGAAGGATTTTTTGCGAGCAGTCAAAATCCATATTAAAACAGTATGTTGCATGTGCCAGAAAGGGTAATTTCCTTAAAGTACGCCCGCTCAGACCTTTACTTCTTTTAGTAAGCTCTTGCAACAGGCCCTCATGTTCATCATCGGATTCAAAGTTGTTTCGTTCATCTACTAAACCCACTCTAATTAATTCCGATAGCATTGATTCATAAATTTTTTTTATGGCTTTTTCATTAGGTAAATCAATATATTGTTTAATATCTGCTCTGTCCAAAAAGGCCAAATCTATCGTGTCTGCTAAATTAGAGGTAGCTAAGATTAGAACATTAGGATGTGTCTTAATACCATCCAATTGTGTGAGTAAAGCATTTACCACACGCATTGCATCTTTAGGCTCTTGACCTGACATACAATCTCTGGCATATGCCAGCGATTCAACTTCATCTATAAGCACACATACCAAATTGTTGGTATCTGATATAATTTCCCTGATTTTAGCAAACAGACGCATTACTAATTTACCGCTCTCCGAGAACCATTTCGAAAAAAGGGAATGAGAGTTAATTTCTATAAGATGAGTATATCGAAATACTGAACGAGATCGTATGGCTAGCTTTTGAGCCAAAGCTTTGCATAGGCTTGTTTTGCCAGTACCAGGTGGGCCGTGAATTAATATTAAACGATTGCACGATATTATATTTTGATTGACGTTATGTTGGGAGAATAGCAAAGCAGATAAGGCAAATTTCAACAGTTTCTCCTTAAGACCTTTCTCATAGATTAAATGCTCCCACATGCCATCAAAAGAGTGAACTGGCAAAATCCAATGATTCGAGGCAGGCACAGACTCAAGATTAGCATCTTCATCGCCGGCTTCTGGATCGAACATTTCTAATTCCATGTCTCTACGTTGTGGCCAATAAAAGTGAAATACAATAAATTCGGCGTCCTCAGTGGATAATAACTATTAATACAAAAAATTATAACAGATTCCATAATATTGCCAATATAAGTAAAATATGCAATCGCAATGTCCATTAGACAAAAAATATATGAATGCATTGCAATGTGGAAGAGTTATCTTCATACCTGACCTTCCTCCTTTGATTCGCATTCTAGTAACAAACTTTCCACATCACGCAGGAGCTCATTATTTATTTCTATATCTTGAAACTTAATTCTATCGTTGAAAGGCAATCGTTTTTCTCTTAGTAATTCCTTCAAAGGTTCTTCCAACCGTGCCTGGGCAAGTTCAATCCTCCTGCAAAAATATCAGATGCAACCCTCAAAAGTTATTAGCAAATTGCAATTTTTGCACAACTTACCCGCACAATTGTTTTAAACATACTTCTGCATGTACTGCCCTCTTCGGCGTAAGGAATTCCATTTAAATTTTTGTTTTCACTATAAAACTATTTTAGCAAAAATAAGCAACTTCTTTTCACACAGCACTAAAGCTGATCTGTAAATTTATTACTCGTCTAATTAGGCGGCTATTTTAGACATTTAAACACAGGGTAGACTCACACAATATATCTCTCAACTTATCTTCACCATAGTGTACATTGATACCTCTGGATGTGAAATCGAGAAAGATCATTGAAACTGCCCGTGCTGCCACCTATTTTTCATCTGAGGCAGACTTGCAAATATTTTAAAAAAGCTGTTGCGTTCAAATGGGATTTACAGAATGCATTGTTCAAAACAAATCAATAGTATAGTTTAAAATTTCCAAAAATTCTTTGAAATACTTAAAAATCTCTCACACAAATCTTGTTAAATATGTTAAAACGTAGGAAATGTGTATAACTGCTTAGTGCTGCTGCAGTAGCATTTGATTTCATATTAAAGGCCTTTAAGTGATTGTATTGTGCGGGGAATAGTAGTTGAATGGAGCGAAAAGAAAGGAAAAAAATTAACGTAAATTGTGTGTTAAATATGCCCAAATAAGAAAAAAATATTTATATATGTATGTAGAATATGAAGTTGTTTAACAAAAAGATTTTGCTTTTATTTTATATATAATATACTCTGGGAAAGTTTTTATGTTTGCAAGACATTTGTAATAAATTGAAAATTGAAAAATTTGTAACATTTATGCCACGAACGTGACTAGAAATACGATGTTTTTCTTTACGCTCTAAAAACTATAAAATAAAAAAATTTATAGTAACTTGTTTATACAAAAATATATGATTTTTTTGACCTCATTTCACCCACTCTTAACTTAAACTGCAATTTTATATGAGTATGACATTTGCTCATGTTTGCGACGAGAAATAAAAAGGAAAATATCAAACTAAATTGTAAAATATTAAAAAAAAGTGTCAAATACAATAAAGAAAATGAAATACATTAGACCGGAAGCCAAACAAGCAGACATAACAGCATTACAGTCAGAAAACATTTTTTCGCAGGCATCCGTTCTCCTACAAGTGTACATTAAATATTTTCTATGAAAAAAATTTAAAAGACAATTTTTGGGTTTTATTATTTTATACATTATCATCCATTTTGAACAGTATTGAGATTTTCTACGCAGCTTTTTCGCAGCAATTCGAATTTCTTACCGATATGTTATTTTATATACGTATGTTATATATTTATATATACGTATATATAAATGGGAGATGCGTTTCATTAATTGGCTTGAATTGCGTTTTAGTTGTGTGAGTATTCCGGAATATTCTTAACTTATAGCTTAGAAGTACATTTTATATTAAATTGCGCGCGTACAAATAAGCCTACATGTGTGGATACACGGCAATGAATAAATATAAAAAACCACTAATATTTTTTTAAATTTGACACCGTGTGTAATACAAAACCAAGCTACATGTAAGCAATTTTATCAACTTGTCAAAAATGGAATTTGAAATTTATATGTAAGTATTTATGTATTTTTATGACTGCTGAACGCATCTAACTTCACATAATCATCATCTTGCATGGTCTGAATTTAGAAACGCATGTGTCCATCCATATATGTACAGCACATAAGTGAATGACCCTAAGCATATGTTTGAATATAATTCACGATCTTGATTCATTTCTTCGCTTTCTTTCAATACAAATGCAATTTCTTTTAATAAGAAAATGAGAAAAATTGTTTGAAATAAATAATGTCAGCAATTGCCAAGTAATAAGTCACATAATACACAAGAATTTAATTTTATAAAATGAAAAGATTTATTTTATTTTGTGTTCAATATTTTTCTCTCCTATTTTCAAACTGAAACTGAAACCAACATAAGGAAACGAACTTAATTATTAAAAGGCAATAGATTGGCCAATATAGAAGGATGTAAAAACGGGAGATGCTTAAGTAGTTAGAAAATACGCAATAACATGTTAACAATCTACGTGCATTCATAATTATGTTTTTTGAATAAGTTCTTTATAAGATATGCAAACTTTTATTTCCACTCATTTAATTTTTCGAATGTGGCTTTTCGTCGGTATCTGTTTCAATAATATTTTATGTACATAAATAATTAAAATTGTAAGTGCAGAATATATTTCACATTTTGAAATAAGAAAAAACCAGTGTTGAAAAGCATCCCACGTAATGGGTATAAATCGCAGTGTGCTGGCAGAGATTTGCCATTTGAAATAAAGATCTGGCTACATAAGGATCTCATGTTTGTTTACAATTTACATAAAACACTTGTTGTCTATAATTGTTCGATTAAAATGCTGAGTGCAAGTGTAATTCTGTTGAAAAATATAATTTTATATTTCTTATCGCTTTAAAGTTAAATAATAATGATAACAGATAGAGTGAAATTAAATAAATGAACATCAGCAACACAGGTAAGCTATAAATTTAACAAAAATTAAATTAAAATATTTTTAGAAGTTATGAACATTTTTGTAAAAATATTCTACATTGGGGGACTGGACTCGCTAAGTATACTTCTATAATATTATGTGTGCACCTTTTCTGTTGCTGCAAGAGTGTTTCTTTGGAATACGTGAACATTTAGATTCACGGTTAAAAGCTCCTAATGATAAATTGTTTTATTAAAGTTTTGGTTGGATTCTCATAAAATTCAAGAGCATCCAAAGCATTCCGGAAAGTTACTGTTTGGTATGAATCGGTCAGACTATAAGGACATCGACCCATCAGCTTTAACTGCGAGCGTTATATATTATTTGCGGCTTAAACTGTGTAATGTGGACACCAAATTCATGTTGTTTGCCAAAGCATCCCAATGAATGGCTCAATGTTTTGTTAGGGATTGATATTATAGGCAGGTGTGGAGTGAACCCAATGAGCGGTGTATTTGTCTATGATGATGCCTCAACCTTCTTTTGCTAGAGTGATTATCTTGCCTGCTTGCACACAGTATTCCCAAATGCTATAAAATTTTTAAATATTAAATTTCAAATAAAAATATTTCAGAGCGATAATTGCTCCCACTAACAGACAGTAATAGCATGAAAAACTGTTAAAATTAAGTGTTTGTCGAAAACTTGTATGTAACTTGTATGTAATTTTGTAGTATCGTTATTTTATTTACTTCACTGGCACAAAAAAATATACAACAGTTAGTGTGCAGTCTCTTAGTGTATGCAGTATTAGGACACTTCCATTAAACTTAAAAATTTTATAGTAAGCAAATCCATTGTAAGGCCGGCCTGCAATAGTAGTAGAAGGTGTGTATTCGCGTAGCGCCTTGCGACGAATGTGTTTAATGTTTAATGGACAAACTATAAAGATGCATGATGTAGGGTGGACTTTGTTCTAACTAAGCGATGTGTAAATTCTGATCATAAAACACTCTGCCAAACAAAAGTAATAACAATAAAATGTTATTAAAATATAAAAACTTTGCCATAAATAAAGTGTTGTAAAATATTTACAAACAATTCCAAAAAAGAGTAAAAACTATAAACGGAAGCGTCTAAAAACATTTTAAATTCTCATCAACAACATTCGTACTAGCAGATGGCTGAAGATGGGTTTAGAACATCATTTTGTAACAATATTTTGACCGTACATCACTCAACTGGTCATGCCGCCATATACTGCTACTGTTGCTAGGACTTTATTGTTTTATTTATTCATTTTTCGTATTTTTATATTTGTTTTTTTTTTTATATTTTGAGCAATATTCACACTTGACAAATATTTATTTGAATTTCTATTATTTTCATGGATAAGAAATTTTAAATATGCGACATAGGAGGACAATATATATTTGGTTTGTTTGTATAATATGGATTTGTATATGACTGGTTTTATCAGCTTGGTTTTGATAACCTGCTATTGCGGGAGTTTTTCAGGCAAACTGTACACACTTTTCAAGGCAATTGGCACGAAATCTGAAAAATCGCACAATCGCTATTCTGTCCACAGATCATAGACCTTATCTTACGCCAAAGATTTTTTTCCCATTTTTAGCAATTTAAACTACTTTTTGGAAACTTTTTTCATTTAAAACGATAATTGTGGCATTTTATAGTTTTATTGTGACAGTTTTTTGTAATATCAAGATTTTAAATTTAATCAACGTTTGGCTTCTTTCATAAACACAAACTGGGCTTTCTTTTTAATTTTGAAAATTTGTTTTTAGTGTGACGTGTTTTCATCTTATCAATACCTCTGTGTCGATACCTCACGCTGATTTTAGTGTTTTCTTCATTCCGAAAATTTTTTTTACGTGGTTTCGGCCTTTTTATATGTTTTTGTTTGTATCTTCTCATATCGCTTTCCTGAAGTTCATTTATACTTTACATTTCTACTTTCCTTACATTTCTAGAACTGGAATTGACTAGATTATGTCCGAAAGCAATACTGGTGCCAATTCATTTTGATAGATTGCAAGATATTAATGGACGTTCCATAACCTTTGAAACGCGAATTAGTTTCTACAGCGTAAAGAAGGAATTGTGCTGACTGCTATAAATGCATTTGTGAATACTCTTTATAATGAAAGTTCATTAAGCCGACAAAATTAAAATTGTTTTCTCTTTCGCGCAATCGATGTAGCTTTAAATATATAAGTTTACACTCTTATTACATGTAGTATTTTTATAAAACCTAATTTTAATACAGAGAGAGAAGTTTTTCGATTTTTTTAAAATACTTTTGTATGTATTTTATGCTTCAGCGACACTGTGTGTGTAGTGTTTCAATATTGTGTCTAATTCACTTGTTTTTTATTAATATTTGCTTGCTATAAACTATTTTATTTATTACTATGCTTTTTCGAGTTTTTTGTCACACAAAACCAACGGTTCGTGATAACTAAAAACGAGTTTTAATAATTTCAAAAGATATTGAATGCATGCATTGATGTCACTAAGGACTGCGGGCCCCAGTTGGATTTCATAGTATTTTCTTACGCTGAGTATTAATTTTACTTTTAAATATTTATAGAGACAACTTTATGAAATTAGAATTTTTATAAAAATTGTGAATTTTTTGTTTATTGAAAATTTATTGGAATTATATGGAAGTTTTTATTATGTATCTGATGCTTCGTGTTGTACAAGCATCCGTAAAGTATTGCAATATGGAATGTTCGGTCTAAGAGTTTTTAATTCATGCCTTTCATTGATTCATTTAGTTTGAAATTCACGTAATCATTTTGCCAACTGAATATGGTGCGACCGCTTTTATACGAGGGTTATTGTATAACTAACTCTTCAATTCCTAATAATGGCAAGATTTTATGTTAGTGTCCTTGAAACATCAAATAACGCAATAAAGTAAATAAATTGTAATTTGCAGTACGTGACAAGTAAATGTTTTTGTTCAGCTACCTGATTGCGTAGACAATATTATTTTGCAAAAAAACCTTTTATATTTAAGAGTTCTTAAACTAGACGTAAAAATTTGTATGGAAAACTACTCTGCGAAGCTTTAAAATATCTTAAGAGGAAAACATCAAGCAGTTGTGCTGATGAAGTTGCACCTCAAACCTCGGCTTTGCTTTGCATTGCAGACGTCGTTTTGCAAATATTTTTTCTTTTTTTGTAACATTCCCATTTCTCTCTTTTTTCAAAAAGTCATTGTAATGGCATATTGTGAACATAATTTCTCATATAACCCTCTTTCAAGTGCTATTCTTTGTCCACTGCCAACTTTAAAAAAACGAAAAGTGGCATGTTTGCCATGGGAATATAAATTAGTTTTCAATATACAATTTTAAATTATAAATGTGAATTATTTTTCAACTCTAAAAAAGCACGTGCTTTCATCAATGTTTTTCACTACTTTTGTTTTACATTTAAAAAAAAGTTTTACAGAAAAAAAAAAAATTAAAGTAAAAAAAGTTGGGCAACACATTTTTTATTCGCTACCGTATCAGGATTATTTTATTTATTTTTCTCTATTGCTTCTGTTTTGGTACACATTAATTATGCATAAATTTGATTGAAAATCAAATTTAAATAAATGAAAATATTCAGTTGATGGTTGTAGCTGGTGTCGGAAATGACGGCCATTGAACAGTCGCACCAACAAGTATGCATACTGGTACAGCGAGAAGCACAAGGCTAAACTATTCAGCCTTAGCTGCAATATTCACCAATTTACGCGTATTTAATTTATTTTTCACTTTTCAAATTTCATATCTCTGTCTCTTGCTTTTAATAGCCGCATCGGAGTATTAACTTTTTTTTTGTCATTTCCTTTATTGGATATTTTTTTTATTTCTTTTTGGACACAAACACCGTCTGCTCCATTGATTTTTAATCACATTTACAGTAAATCATCATATTTGTTTGTTTATGCATTCTTTATTCCTTTCTGTTTTCCCTATAACTGTGCCACTCCTTCTTCCAAAAACATTTACATAATAAACTTTTTCGAACTTTCGCAGAAGGATGAGCATGAAGAGTTGTGTACATTTTTTTTATTTGAAAGTATTGTTTAACATGTAATAGTGTTACTACACCATTTCCTGTAGCGATATTTGTATGTATTAATTTAAAATTTATGTTTTTAATTGAAAAATCATACACTGAGTTCATTACCTTGGAAAAATAAAGGAGATTTTGTTATGGAATCCATAAAATCGCTTTAATAGAGCCGCGTTTTAATCAGATGAATATCTTGGATTATCTTGGTTTTGGTTAATTTATTAGAGCCAAGTTTTAATTAAATTCAAGCAAAATCTTTTTAACACATGAAATATAACGAGTGTGCAGATGGGAACGTTATGGCTTGGAGAGCAGCCGTGTTGAATCAGTCTCTCTCGAAGTGATAAATATGTTTGAAGAAAAGGATGAATGGAAACTAGTAGTTGCAGTTATTCCGATATGGTTCCCGTACTGAATAGTTGTCTTGCATTTTCAATCGCATGCCGATAAAATTTGAAAATAGTCTGGTGATCAGAGAAAGTGTGGTTAGTGTTAAAAAATTCAGGCTTTTAAAGACTCTTACGAGTGTTTCGCTATTTAAAAATCATGTTGGGCTCAGCTGCTTTTATACAGCATGTTCATGCCAAGCCGATCAAAAGATTTCGATTCCTTAAAATAGGTGAAGTAGTCAATGAGCAGGGACTGCTCATAAGCCTCATCAAGAGATATTCTAAAATTAACGTGCTGCTAAATTTTTAAATCTCCAAATGATTTTTCCTTTATTTCTTCTTGCTTAACTTCCTTGTCCTTCAATATTTGCTTGATTATTTATCAAGAACACAATTTTATGTACTGTTGAGAGGGACGTCATAAAAGCTATCGAGATAGAAATGCAATTGACTGCAGTAGAACGGAATATATAAAAAAAAACAAAAATATTGCATTATTAAAATGTAAAAAAATAAATAAATACAGAAAAATATCAAACTATTTAGATTGTTGCAAAAATACAAATAAATAGACGGCCAAGGCAGCCAACAATGCTTTGTGAGAGTTTGAGCAATTGCTGATTTGGGGCAAAAGAAATCAAAGTAAATTATACGAGTATATTCAAGTAAGCGATAGTTTTCATTTTGGTTTTAATAAGTAGCTCATAATTTAAAATAAGAAATTTGAGAAATTTTGAGTTTGAGCGAGAAAAATTGTTCGGGCATGAAATATATAAACCAATAAGACATAACTATTTGGAATTGAGAGACTAAAATCCTGATCACACAGTGTACAAATATATCACCCCATTGTCAAATGGAAGGACAAGTCAATGAGCAGGGACACCTCACAAGTTTTGTTTTCCTTTCTGTGTTATTTTTACTTGTTTCTGAAATTTCCATTTCGTTTATGATATCGAATTTATGGAATTTTTTTTTACTAAAAAGTTTATTATTGTCATACTATCAATATGTTACAACAGTTAAAAAATATTTTGTATTGAATTTATGGGCAAAAATGTTATATTAACAATAAGCAGTGGCTGAATAGTATCGTTGAGCCGTTTTTGCAGTACTACTGTTTAATTGGTTGAAAAGTTTTGCTACCGTCTCTATTTACATCTCTCGATACTCTGTGCTTTGATGCAACGTGCAAGTCGTAGAGAACCTCTCAAAAAGTGACATTAGAAGTCGACAATCAGTGTAAAAAGGATTAAACACATTCGTGGCAGCAGTAAATTGGCTGCAACCTGCCACTTTTGTATACGAAAATGATATGTTGACTACAATAAGGCCACAATAAGGTAGCTGTGACCAGCTGAGGCTTATTCCTATTTTTATTAGCGGCAATGAATAGAAATAGTGCTTTCTGCCAGTAATAAATTGACAAACCAGAAACATGTTTTAAAATTTGGAATAAATTTTCTTCTCCCAAATTCGAAATTTTTGAGAGTTTCGTTATTTATATATTCAATGTGAATTCGGCTGCAATATTAGGTTGCGTATTTGCAACCCCTTGTAGACCCCTTTCTGGTTTCATATGTTTTCTATTTAAATATCCAGAGATTAGTCTATTGAATATATTCATTCAATAAATTAGTTCTCTGGATTATAATTTCGTTTAAACTCCTATCACAAATGTACAAAAAAAAAAAAAAAAAAAAAAAAATAAATAAATTTGAGAAAAACAAAAGTGGAATAATAATATTCTAGTTTCAAGCGGAAACAATTTCTTGATTGTGGATAATTGTATTATTTTTATGGTAAGCAAAGCCAAACCACTACTAACATCGCCCTTAAGAAGCCACATTACTTTCGAATCACTAAGGAAAAAGCAACTCACGTAATAAATGAAGGCTGAGTGACGTGTTGACATGACACTGATGATATTTAACATTTAGTTATAAACCAAAACAGAAAGAGAAATAATTGTAATTAAATAAAATATAAATTTGAGCCATTAAGAATGATTGGTTTGCACGCAGCCAACACAAGCTGCTGCACAAGACACAAGATGACCAACAACATTTCATATCAAAAACATCCTTGCTGTCCTGATGATGTTCCTCATCATTATCGTTACCGTCTTTAATTGTATGAAAACCCAACCATAAGACACCGCACATTTATTTTTAATAAACATGTCTAAAAAAAAATATAATTAATTGCAAAGAAGTATAATTAAGAACAGCGATACGGAACGCCTCGCAACTCTTCCTTTTTCGCTGCAGCAATATTTTCCCTTCTGCTCTGTGTTGAGTTGTAACAAATTTTGATTGCAAATGAAATGAAAATGAAACCAAAAAAAAAAAAAAAAAACAATTTAAGAATTAACAAAATCTTTTTTATGCAATAATACAGCAGAAAAGAAAATGGTAGAAGTGAAAAGTATCTGAAATACGCTCATTTAATTGCCAATTGCTGGCAGAATGAATTCACGTATAATTAAAGTACTAGATGGTGTTATCTGCCGCCAAGGTTGACGGTTATAGGAATTCAGTAAAGCGTTTTCCAAATTTAAGTAAATAATTTGCAATACGTCAGTAATGTGGTTTTGCTGAACGTGAGTGAAAATGTTCGCATAATTCAATTATGGGATTTGCCGAAACTTTTCAAAAATAGTTCCTTGAGTTGATGCTTTGTAGTCTATTTTATTCACAAGACTAGATTACTTTGATTACTTAGATTAATGAAGTAACTTTTCCTAAACTTTATTTTATTTTATTTTATTTTATAGATTTCCTTAAAAATATTGTCTTCTTTAAAATTCAGAGGAAAGCATCTCAAACATTCGACCAGCTCGTAAGAATCACGTGTAAAGCTCTTTCCAAACCTAAATTTATTTAAGATGAGAATTTCCTACACTTATTACTTAATTTCTTAATTTTTGAAATATTTCCTCAGGGTCCAGATATATTTCTTAAAATGTAAGAAAAAATCTGATCTACTTTGAAAGACATGAACTATACTCGCTTATACTCCTTTCCAAGTAATTTTTATTGCATGCAAGCAAGACTTCTTTGAGTAAAGTAAAATTTTATCGAGACTTGTGTAAAGAATTTAAGAAATAAAATAAATAAAACAAAATAAATAAAAAAAATTTAATTTTTGTACTTGTATAGAATGTCGCCAAATTAAAGTAGGATTTCAATTTGCAACCATTTGAGAAGTAAAATGCCGGCAACCTCAGGAAAAGCAATCGACTGCTGATAGTTTTATAAATGGCCTAAAATTCCCATCTGAAAATAAAGACCTTTTTGGTGTTGTTCTTTAAGTTTGATATTTAATTTTTCGTCACATGTAAAAACGGTCTCGGAGAACTCTAAAATCTAGTTGTATGGCGTTAGTGTCACTGCCTTCAATGAACTGAGGGCTTGCGATTTGATGGCAATGCCGCACGTCGCATCCTGTCAGACTTCGATAAGTCGTTTTCTTCAATACCTTTATTCATATCTCAAGATATGATATTTCCGTATCAGTATTGATGTCGTCATTGTTTATAGCTTTCGACCTCAACAAATATCCTTTATATGCGTCTTTTTTTTTATTAGTTTTAAAATAGGAAACTTTCAATAGTTCGATAATTTTTGTTAATTTTTTTGTTCTTTTCTTTTCGTTAAAGTGTAAAATTATCTCTGCATACCCCTGACGTGGTAATGAAAAGAAGCCATAAATAAACTGTGAGTACCCTTAATATTTTATTTTTAATATTTTATTTTATATTTTGCATTGTTCTTCATTAAACAATTGACAGATTTAAAGGATGTTTTTTTATGCACAAATATGTTTTCAGCAATAATTAAATTAAATTCCAGTTAATAAGATAAGATTACATGTAATAAAATTTTCACAAGTGCGAGTGCTGGAAACGGTAATGTCAAAAAGGACATAAAACGTCATTATAATTCGCATGTCGCATAAAAGCAAGGAAAAAATATCCTCTTAAATAAGCTTCATCGGAAATAAATATTGATTGATGAATTTAATACGTGTGTTATGTTGCTCCTTTTGTATTTATATTAAGAATTTAATTAAAATTTGAAATCATTTTAAAGGTGCGATACTTTTGTATTATTTAAATTAAATTTGCAAACAATTTCTAGAGAATTAATTATTTTGTGTTGGAATCGCAGAATTAAACAACAATAAAATTTATTTATATATATATATATATATATATATATATATATATATATAAAGAAAAAGTGATAGACGTAAAACCGATTTAAAGTTGAATACGATATCCTCATGGAAAATGTGGGTGCATCAAATTAAATCACACACATGTTTATTCTTTTATGAACAAATTAAAAATAAGAATTAAAATAACTTGAAGGCGAGAGAGTGGAAAAACACATACAAGGAGCTAAACTTTTTAATGAGTTTAACCGCTTAAGGACAATCTTGACAAACCTACACCCACACACATGTCTCTGCTGCATTTGTAATGTGAGATGAGTGAATAACACGCATTCAAACATTAATTTCTCAAAAAAAAAATTAAAAAGATTTTGAGTCTTAAATTTGTTTTTTCGTAGAAAAGTAATTTTATCTTTTCGCTTATGTGTAGTAGACTGGTATTAAATGGTGCAGGGTGAGGATAGTAGAGGTCTGCATTTAATAAGTTTATTTGCACAAGCAAAGATTTTTTGCCACATCAAGTCAAAAGAAAAAATTTTATTTATAGAGTTTACGATATGAATTGTGCGCACATTTCACGTTCGCTGAGCTTCAATAATGTCGTACATAAATATATTTATATATGTAGTTATTTAGCTGATTTTCTTTTATATCTTAAAATGATTCTTAGACTCACAGAAATGCAGTTAAAGTTATTGGTTATCTAATCGAATAAATTAATTGTTTCAAAGCAGAATTTGTTATCTGAATATTTGCACGAAAGCCAAAAATTGCTTTTTAAATTAGAAGTCCATGATAGATGACACACTTTGGAAAGGCATTCCTAAGCAGCACGTTTGAGAGCAAAATTCGCCTTCGCAGAATTGTGCAGATCTCTATTTTCAGTTGAATGCGGAGATGTGACATTTTTAGTACTTCTTTTTAAATTATGTGAACTCATACATGCGAACAAAAATGTTTTTTTTTTATGGTTTAAAGAGCGTGTAAACTTTTTTCATAATATGCATGCGAACACATGCTTGCAATAATATTTAAATTTCTATGAATTTCTGAGCATGAAGCTGGCGGTAAAGTGATGCGGGATTAAACTTATTAAATAAAAATAACAAAAAGCTGTAATAAGGAATGTAAAACCTTCTAAGGCTGTTAATAAAACACCATGTTTTTCTTGTAGTTGTTCTCTTGAACTCGTATTGATTTTTCTATTTCGCTATTACCTTAAATTTGTTTTAAATTAAAAGCGTTACTTATTTTTTTCCCATACTGAGCAGGCTCCTCACATACACTTTCTTGGAAATTTATTGTAAGCAAATATATTTTTTATAATTATTTTTTTTTTTGTATTCTAAGATGTCCGAAAGAAGTTTCAGCTTGTTTTTCTTGTGCTTTTTCATATTAAAAAAAAAAAGTGAAGGAGCAAAAATGTTGATATTTCTGGTAGTTCGTGTATCGCGACTGCACTGTACGCCAAGTCAAGCGTTCATATTGTTATATGAAATCCTTTCCATATAAAACACTGATATTGGATAGTTAAAAGAGAAATCCTTTAAAACCACATGCAGACAAACAGCTTTGGCTTATATTCGTATATGGCTCATTGCTTTCCAGTTAACGGATTGGCTCAATGAGTACAACAATACACGTTCTTGTGCAGACATTCATGCACAATCGCCAACTCTCATATAAACTTTTGCCTGCTTTCTTTATTTCTTATATTTTTTCATATATTTTTTTTTAATATTTACAATATTTTTTATTCTTATTTTTATAAATGTCACATTGTTATGGAGCAAATAAAAGTACCTTTCATCCGCAAATCGTTCGTTTTGAAAAATAGTCGTCTATTTCTGGAAAGCTTATTGCTTTTATAAAAAAATGCTATTGAACAGAAATCGAGAATACAATAAAGTTAAACTGGATTTTTGTAGCTGTATTGATTAATTGTAAATAAAATAAAGGAATTAAAGATTTTCAAGCTGCCCATTAGTGGAGCACCGACGAATTGCCAGTGTATGTGGCAATGTAACCAATTTGTTGCAGGATGAATTTGACTGAGGCCATCAGAATTACAGGAATTTCTTGCATGCACACAAAAATTTGTCTTTTGTTACTTTGCTTCGATAGATACGAAAGCTCATCATTTAGCTTATAGATTTTTATGCTTGAAGAGTTTTGAATAATCTCTAAACAAAATGTTGTTTAAAACATTTTTTATTTTATTTTACATTGAGACTGAGGCCGCTGTGACAAAGCTTTTGGAATCTCTTCTTAACCCATAAGCGTTTTCATTAGGACTGCTTTGTCGCATATTCCATTGGAGTTTTCTAAATTCCGTTGATAAATTCTTCTAGACTGGACGCAAAATTTCCAGTTCAACTAAAGAAGAAACTTTTGAAGAAATTTTAGACCCAACTGCGGATACAAGACAAAACCAAAATACGACAGAGATAGGGGGAGAGAGCGAAAAAGAAAAATATTTAAAAGAGATTGTCACTTCACACGCCCCTGCAAGCTTCTCTACAATTTCCGTCAGCAAACTCAATATAAACATTGCTTTAAGAGTTAAGCATTGAACACATTCGCCTTAGCAGGCTGCCAACTACATCCTGTAAGAACTAGAATTCATGTGTAGGCAGTAGATGCTGTGGGCATCAGATTATACATAGCCCCTTTAGCGGACATCCTTTTTGTGTAGACAACGATGGCCTGTCTTGTCAACTTACTATACGAAAATCAATGCCGTCGTTTCCCGCGCCTTACAAACAAAATCCTTTAGGTGAGCAATTCCTCTGTTTTGGACCCACTGATTTGTAACATAATTTCACAAATAAGTTTGTCAAGGACTCTATTTTGGAAATGTGCCCATGTGTGCGTATGGCGCATACACCAGTTGATCAACATTTGTAGCTCTCATTAGTTTTTAAATTATCATACATTTTTAAGAATATTTACGATGGACTTAGTTTTTATAAGGCGTTTCCAACTTTGTATGACGTTTGCATAATTTCGGGGCAATAAAATTTTTTTTTGCGGATTTTTTTTTAATGCTAATCTCTGCATAAAATTTTAATTAACAAAGAAGTTAAGCAAGTTGAGCTTTTTAGCAGATTTCTATTTATAGGCCGCCTTGCCGATTTTACGATTTTGTTCTGAAAACTCAAAGTATTAATATTTTTACAGAAATTACTTTTTTCCTGATTTAAAGTTCCTGTTAATGTTAAATATATATTTTCTTTGCAACAAAAATACTTGCACTTTAAGGCCAGAATATCAGCTTACAAATTAACTCTGCAGTTTTTTTTTATATTTTCAGTTAAAGTTTACATGCAATTCTGTTTAATATAATTAAAAAAGTAATTAATCTTGTGATTGATTAAAAAAAATATTCAATACATCTTGCTTAGATGTACACAGATTTACAATCTAATATTTTTTTTGTAGCAGCTTTTACTACTGTGGCATTTCAATTCAGCATGAAAATGCAAAAAACTGTAATGAAGTAAAGGAAAGGCCAACATACAACCACAAACAAACTAAATACATGGAAATACATGGAAAGCATACAGATATAAATGAACATTTAGCAACAGCAGGATGGTTATTAATCAATTACACGATTTGCCAGGGATTTTCATGCTTTATCACTGATTTTTTAATAATTTTTTTTAAAAAGGAAAATATACATACTTATGTATACGAGTATGTATGTTTGCTTTCTTTTAGTTTTCTTTATTGCTTTATGAATGATATTTTGAGTCATAAATCTGGCTAAGAGAATTTCATTAGGAGCAAATAAACTTCAACTAGGACAAGCCAAATGCTTCGAAAATTTTAATTAAAATTACAGTCTTTTGTAGTTTTCTCTGTCAAAAACTAGTATCCTTCCTTTTTTACTTCTCCATAAATTGCCGCTTAAGAATTTGCAAAAATATTTAAGCTTCGTTCTCGTGGAAAAAAATTCACAAAAAAAAAAGAAATATCTATATCTATTTATATTTATTTTCATGCTACCACAATTTATTTTAATTAATAGTTTGCAGCATAATTTTCCAATATTTCATAAAAAAATGCATTTGGTCATACCCCCATTGCCCCCTATCTCTCTGTTTCTCTCTCTCTCTCTTTACCACGCACATACGCTCCTTTCGAACTCCTCATTCAAGAATTTCAATTAAAACGCATTTTTGTATCCTTTCTTGTCTTTTTGCTTTGCCCACCATTTGCAGCATATTAAAGTAGTGGCCAAAAATAAGTTAAAAAAATTCCTTGAAGCGTGCACCAAGGACACGAAATCCCCGCAACAACTGCGAATGCAGAATTTATATTGCTAAGCTTAAATATTGGTTTCTTGTATTCATCCTTCTACTTTTGCCAGCTAGTTCGCCTCTCTATGAGATGTCAGATTATGCGTGTTTTGTCTGTTTAAAAAAAGCAGAATGCGATTTTAAGAAAATCTAAAAAAGAACATTTTATTTTATGAAGGCAGTGAACGAATTTCAAATGCATTTACGGGTATTTGGTTTTCATAAAAACTGCCAGCTTTATAATTTAAAATGCTGTTGATGGCCGCAGCAGCCACAGCTTCTACTCATATTAAAATTATGTTCATATAATTGTAATAATAATAATTGTAAAAATTAATATAATTTATAGCTTTAAAATATATTTCAACTTTATATTTCTTTTCTTGATGTAAAGTAAAAATTTTTTTTTGTTTCAGTTGGATAATAGAATTCATTTGTAAATAATTATATTAAAATTCGCAATGACAAATATTTCTTTATTATAAATTGTCTTTATTTGAAAATAAGCGACAATTTATTTATTTATCTCCTCAATATTTTTTCCATTTTAAATACTCTGAAAGTTAATAATTTTAATCAGTTAATTCATTTTTTACCCACAAGTAGGAGTGAAATATTTGCCAAATTGTAAAGCATATTTTTGGGAGAAAAAGTTAACTTTTCCATCATTCGATTGCTTTGTCGAATCAGTTAAATTTATCATTTACAGGAGAAAATTCCGAAATCAAGTTCTAATATTGCACGAGAGAATTTCATCTTCTCAGCGCCTTTCTTTAAGCTTTAACAAAATACTTAATCCTGAAGCATCCACCGTTGTGTTATAAGTAGCGTGCCTTAAAAAAGGCAGCAACAAGGGAGTAATCAACAAACTCCACTATAGTGTTTCATAAGAAAATTGTGCAATGAAATTTTAGTCTTGTGGCTTGTCAAAAAAGTAAGAGAAAAGGAAAGAAAGATGTTCTAGGGAGTAATAATAAAAACAGGCAGCGCCAAAAAGTATGCTACTGAAATTATTGCGTTAACCCACAAGCATAACAAAAATTTTTGGCTAAAGAAACAAAGTCGCAGAAAATAGTGGCACAAAAAACCAAGCAGCAGCAAGCACAGTTTTTGCATAACACCATCCAAAGTATTGAAAGAAATTTTGCTTAAAATTTTAACACAAATAAAACACTGTGTAACAAAGCAAATATAAAAAACGGAAGAAAAACGTGTCAACACAAGCCGGAAGCAAAACACATAAAAATGAGTATCATAAAATGCAATTTTGTGGAAAAATTATAAAAAATTCACTGATCTTATTTTTTTTTATTGCAAAGAAATCATAAACCAAAGTTGCCATTGTGGTGAAAGCCAATGAAAAGAAATTAATATATCGTGTAGGAGAATTTTTCAAACAATTTGTTGCAATTAACACTTTTCTGTTTTTCATAAAAACATATTGCTCACGGCATTCATCCAAAAAATGTATTTTCCCTTCTTTAATAAATATTAAAAATGAATTTTAATTTTTATAAAATTTAATCATTAAATTGCACTACAGTTTTACAATCAATATTCGAATTTCACTGCGCGATAGTACGGATTATCATGGAACCTTCAACCATAAGAACACTTTCTCAGAACAATCAATATAACTTATTAGGCAACTAACTATCGTTCCCATAAATAAAATAAAGAATTTGAATGATATTTGAGTTGGTTATTTTGCTTCTAACACTTTATTATATTTCGAAATTCCAATCGGACTATGGAACTATAGTTTTTTTTTATGCCATTCCTCTTCTTTTTGTTCTTTATTTTCCATGTTAAGACATGTTTATTTTCTGGAAGCTTCATAAAATGTCGTAGTTTTCCATTTACTTTTTTGATATGCAAAACTAAAAGTTGCACGAAAAAGTTTCGTAATGTGGACGGTCTCTAAAGAGCGGTTAGCGAGTTACGTTAGCCAGTGCTCACATCAATCATTATTTTAATTAATAACATTTCTTTTGTTACCGTTTACTCCGCTAAAAATTATGCGTTGGAAATACATAGAATTTAATTTGGAATAATATTTGCTGGAACAGTTCCGATGTCACATTTTTCCTGATGTTGATTTAAAGTTAAAAATTAGTTAGAAATGTAATGGAATTGAGTGTAGATATTCTTAAATGCATTAAAAGTGCATTTAAATAAATAGTGCTCAGCTGCTGATTTTTTCTTTGGTCGGACAACGTGTATGTCGGCTTATAACATTTCGTTATCTGAATTCTCAGCTTGCAGCTTAAAGTATTATAAAATCCATAATTTACTTCTAGTTGGATTTAAACTGCATCGTTGTTAAACACAATTCCCCATCTATTGTACAAGAAACTTTTTGTAATCAAATAAATGTTGAGAATTTTACACGTCTCCTTATTCTAATTGTGTGACCCCACTAAACTTCATCGCACTTAAGTTGCCAAGCTGCAAGAGAATAATTTACATTATTATAATTAAAACCAAAACTGACAATCAAATGACTGGAACATGCATGCCTTGAACATGAAAAAAAAAATATAATAAAATGAAAGAATTTTATGAAAATGAAAAGTAAAAGAAAACAAATAATAGAATAATTTTAAATAAGTAAATCCTTAATTGCTTTTGCCAATTGGAAAAAAACAAATGTTTTTCTAACAGGACATTTGCCTAAATTCACTCTACAAATATTTTTTTTCCATTTAATCCAATTAAACTGACACATGAATTGTTTTTTTCACATAAAATTCTTTAAAAGCAGGAACAAAATAACTGTGCCTTCAAGCATGCCGTTTAGACGGGAGTGGGGAGAAAAAAATCATCTCCACGGCATTTTAAAGCAAACAAAAGGAGAATGGCGATGTGTCGCTTCAAAGGGGGATGGGAATGGGTATGAGGATGTGTTAATAGTTTGAGAGTTCGCAGAAAGTAATTAAATGTAATTTAATGAAATTTTTCGTATACACAATCAATGCGAGTTTGTTTTAAAATATGTAGATAACAAGCCAGCTATGTTGGTATTTAGCACAATTGAGGGGCGTGAAAGGCGGTAAACAAGGCAGGAGATATTTAATTGGGAGCAGAAGGTCGTTCTATAAATTGATAATGATTAATGCTTGCACAATTTTACATCCACACGCACACACAAACGCACACACACACACCCATCTAAACGAATTCCTAGAAATTGCTAACGAATGTAATAGATTTTAATTTAATTTACTTAAATGACACCTACACCCACACAATAGAACTTATTTGGACGAAATCCGGCACACATGCACACTTGACTTCTTTCCTTCCCATTTACTCTTTTGTTATTGCAGGCTTTAGGGCGTCATTATATCAAACGTACTGAAATTGAATTAAATTTATTGAGTAAATTATAGTTTTGAGAACAGTTTTGCAAACGAAAACAAAGCAAAAGGGTGATGATTAAAGGAAGGGGATGAAATTGAAAGGGCCAGATTGAGAAGGAAAGGGGGAAGAGAGAATAACTGAACATGCAATTGCACACAAAAGAAATTAACGCTTTTACAAGGTGTGTCATCAACTTTTTCATTTATTTTTATAAAAGGCTGAATATAGAACTACAGTAGAGCCTCGATTTTGTAGCATTTTAAAATTTTAGTCGTCCTACTTTGTGCCATTTTCAATATTAGGTTTTGATTACTATTTGCGTCGTTGTATACCTACATTTGATAGAACTTTATAACAGAAGTTGTAATTACAAGTGAAGAATTTTTTGATTTGCTTGTGAAATTGGCAGCCGCCGTTTACTCTGTCATACAAGTTATTCTAAGCTTAGTTGGGTGTTAAGGGCTTAGAAAAAAATTGGAGGAAAAAGTTCAAGTAAATGGAAGTGATTTGTTTAGAACTGAAGCTAAACGTGTGGAAGTATTGGAAGTAAGAAAAAAAGGCTGCTGACATAGAAAAACACTCAATACAAAAATTTGCAAAACTCCCCTCACCTTTTCAATATTAGAAGTAAGAATAAAAGTAAGAACTTCTTTAATGGTTAAATATGTTTTTAATTATACCTTGATAGCAATTAAATCAAATAAACTAAATAGTATATATAGTAATAATAGAAATAATTATGGGGTAAAGAATAGGTTATAATAAATTGAACCAATAAAAAAAGTCGGTGCATTTTTATAAAGAAAAGTGATCCGAAGTGATCCAAATTAGCAAAGCTAGTTGGGACCTTAGTGCATTTAGCAAAGATGGCCGGCGTGTAAAAGAGAGCAAATGTCGCTATATTTAACCTTCTTACGAAAATTGTTCTAAAACCGAAATCTTGGGCCATTAACATTAATACATACAGAGTTAGCGCCGTAAGTGTGTAATTATTTTCGTGTATTACTGTACTGTAACCAGTCATCTGACCTGGTAGGTTGCAGCTTTGGGAATTTACGACACCATCTTATAAATGTGAATACTTAAATGTGGAAAAAGTTAACGTTTGCAACTCTTCCAACTCATTCTGAAACCTTCGAGCTTCTTAACCTTCGATAGCCAGTATTGAGTATCGCATTAAAGTGTGTCTACAAAGCAACTATATCATTTTATATAAAATTAACAATAAATTAAGAATGTATTACTAAATAATTTTTTTTTTAAATTTTAAATTTAGATAAAAACGTTTCACTACTTCCATTAGACGAAAAGCTATTTATAATCTGTGAAGGAATTTTTTTGAAAATGCTCAAAAATAACAAGGAACAGCATTAGCTGAAACAAGAAAAATTTTTCTGTTCTTTTTTATTTGATTTATTAGGCAAATTACCAGAAACTTGTCAAAATGAGAACATGGTTAGAAACATTTACGAAATTTCACTCCATTAACTGTTCCAACTTTATATTCACCGAACGCTGTAGTGTTTAATGACATTTGCTCGTTGAAGTTCCTGCCGTCACGTGCCTATCGCATGGCATAAACGTGCCTAAACATGTGTTTGTGTACTTACAGTCGAACTTCTCTACAGAGTCCTCCTCTGCCCTATTGTGAAACCATTTCAAATACATAACTTTTGCATTTTTGAATTATCATACAAGGAATTTTGCTTTTTTGTATGTCATGAAAAAAAATTTGCTGTCATGATTTTAAATCGTCATGTGTTGAAATACAATCCCTCAGAAAAAACTCTATTTTGTACGAGGTGTGATGAAAAATAACAATTATTTCTAATTTTTTCCAATAGTATTTATTTATTCATTAATAATTATCTTGTCCCCTTTAAAGTAATCCGCCGCAGAAACACTTCTGAAACGCGCTTTTTGCAATCAAAGCAAAACGCTTTCCTTTCATTGCTGTCTTCAATTTTTGGGTGGAGGAAAAAGTCAGTGGCGGCCAAGTCTAGTGAATAAGGTGCAAATTTAATGATTAGTTTTTCCACAAATCTGGGCGTTTCTGATGCATTGCTTCGCACAAACGGCTCATAACTTCAAGATAGTTTTCCTTATTGATCATACAATCTTGGGGTAAGAATTTATGATGCAACACGCCATTGCAATCGAAGAAAACAATGGCCAAAATCTTCACATTTGACCGAATTGGATATGTTTTTTTCTGCCTTGGCTTTGGTATGTCATAGCCATACACCCATGATTCGTTACAAGTTATAGCCTTTTTGAGCAAATCTGGATCGCCGTTAACGACGTTCAACAGTTGAAATTCATTTTGCTTTAAAGAGAATATTGCGATGGGGATGTTGCCCTAAAATTTTTATGTCCTTCTTTAACGGGGGTTCCGCTGAAGGTAAGCTGACAGTCTGTGCTCATTTCATGTAAATCCTTAAACATTTTTGAAACCGCTGTGGAAAATATTTAAATTACAAGTGAAAAATAACAAATTTAGAAGTTTGGCGTTATTTTGCTAGATAGTTGTATCTCCTTGGAGTAACTTATCTTATTCCATTATCCTGTAAACCTGGATATTTTGAAAGAGTTTAATAAATCCTTTTTACCTATAAAAATATTGTTGTGCATTATCCCAATAATAAACGTACGCCCTGCTCTTCCTTGCCAAATCGGATATCAGAAATCATTATCCTGAAGATATTATTCAACGGCATAGTAAAATACTGCTTAATAAATGTTATTGTTTTTTTTTATAATAAAAATAAGTGATGTTTAGTTTGATAAATGGGAAAACCATTATGAATTATAAATGATTATTTTTAAAAATATTATTTTTCACATATTTAAAAATACTCACATTTTCTTCTACTCATGATTTTACTATTTTACTAAATAAAAAAGATATGCGCACTAAAATAGGAGAGTACAAATTTTATTATTCTAATTAAAAACACTACAGGATAAATGCAGTGTCCGCAAAATTAATTTAACAAATCAAAATTAAAAAGGATAAATATTACGAGGCTTGAAAACATTTTCCATAATGGAAATTTATTTCATGTCGAAAACTTATTCAGAATTGAAGTTTAGGGAAAAAGGAAAATATTTTATACTTCAGTATGTTATTTGTAAAAGAATATTAAGTAATTTTAATTTTTTTATGTTTTTACTATGACTCGAATAAACGCTTAATAAACTTGGTTATACGTGTATATAAATGGTTTCCTTTTGAACTGTTTTTAAAGCCTTTGTGTCTATAAAAATAAAGACTTAAATATTCTATTTTTATTTCTTGTAATAGCTTATTTGCCAAAGTGGCGTAAGTCCATGTGAAGCTAGAAACATAATTTATATTTTCAAATGTTTCAAACGCAAACTATTCAATATATCAAAATATGAAAAAATTGACTTATACCACTTTCAAAAAAATTAGCTCATATCGTACTGTATACGAGTGTAACTACAAATATTTTTTTTTGTGGTTTTGTAGACTTAAATATGCTTCTATTTTTATTTCTTGTGATAGCTTATTTGTTAAAGTGGCATAAGTCCATGTTGAGCTAGAAAAATAATTTTCAAATAATTTTGGTAATTATTATTTCATAATAAAATTTAAATGATGTATGGTGTAAAAACCATCTCTCCAATTGGTTACAATTATTTCAAACGCAAACCCTTGAATATCTCAATATATAAAAAAATGGACTTATAGCGATTTCAAAAAAAAAATCAGCTCATATCGCACATAACTCCAAATATTGTTTTATTTTATACTTTTAGATTAAGAAATTTTCATGAAAAAAACTTTAAAGTAAAATATGGTTGTTCATAGATATTGAGCGATCAATCTTGCCTTCGTTGTACCTTCCCAAGTCCAACAATTTAGTCCATGAGTATAGAAAAAAATTGAATTTATGTTTAGTGAAGATTTTCCACAATAAAATGAATTTTTGTTCCCAGGCAGATCCACTGTAGGCTAAGTTGGACTGTTTGTGTATCTTCTAATTAACTGCCTGCGGAAGTTGCTTTACCGGGAAGTGTCAACTTTTTAATGCAAAGCAAAATTGTTTACTCTAATCTTTTTATTTTAATTTTCGCTCGATTCGTTTTGAAATCTTCATTTGTGTAACTTAAGATAATAATAAGCGTGCAAGAGAACTTTGTGTGTGTGTAGAAACTTGAAGGTTTCTTTGCGACCAGCTGTTTTGCACAGAAAAAAAATGTGACTGACAAGACTTGGCAATTATCAATTGTGTATGTGTTTTCAACTGCAGATGCTTGGCGCAATAGGTGCACACAATAATGGAACACATAACGAAAATTGTATTGTCATCAAATGATTTTCAGTCACAGTAGCGCAGAAATTACACCGATGAAAAACCTCACACAGCCACTCTCGCGCCGTTGAAATTAATACAGTTAAATTATTTACGTTGTGTTATTGTTTATTACAGCATCTATCAATGTCGAATTACAGGCCAAATACACATGTTTCTATATATATATATACTACATACATACGTGCTTTTCATACTTCTTTCGTTGGTGAATAGCTTGACAAGTATGATTATAACTGACTGTATTTGCAATTCCCAAATATTTCTTTTAATAAACCGCTACTGCATAAGTACACCGCCCCCTTTAAAACACACATATGTCTGTACAATATACATATGTATATCCATGCATGTGTGTACATAAATGTTTATTAACACAATACGTAATATGTACTCGTACATTTAACATTTATAAATTGTTGCTGCTTGTGACACTTTCTTAGAAATGTCGTGCGTCACATGGCAGCACAAGTGCATGTAGACTTTGCAACCGCGAAGAACGTTACATACATTTCCATTTGTTTGTGTGTGCGTCTGATTGTCGGTCTCTACATGTTCTACTGTATTTACATTCAATTGTGTTAAACAAAACCTATTGTCAAAACATATTGAATAGTTTACATTAATTATTTATCGTGCTATTTCGTGTCAATTGCTTAAAACAAAATTTTGTTTTTAACAATTTTTGGTTAAAATGACTTCTCTTATTCAAATTTATATAAGCAAAAAGCTGTAATAAAATTTTTTGTCAGAAAAAATGGTACTTGCAATCTTATTTCTTATTCATGAAGAAAACTTTATTATTTTATTAATTTTATTTTATTTATCCTTATTACGCTGTCCTGAGTAGAAAGGAATTTAATAAAATATTTTTTAAGATCAACAGCAGAAAAAATCTGGTTGTGGCAGTTCAGCTTTGGAAAGTTGTTGCAGAATTGTTTTTAATTTTTTTTTTTTGAAACTTTTTAACGAAATTTCCACAAAATAAGTGTTTCTGAAATTTAAAAAAAAAATAATCATAAAGTTTCCAACAAAATTTTAAATAAAATATTAATTCTTTTTAATAACTGACTAATATTTTTTTAAATTTGTGTTTGAATTAATAATAAATTTTATTTTTTTAAAAGATTTTAACAACTTTGAATGAATTTTTAAAAATTTTCGATTATTCAAATAATTTTTATTCAACAATTTTTTTATTTTCGCACTAACAATATTTTTCAATCCACTAAAAATATGAGTATCCATTTCTGGTTCATGCTAATTTTAAATTTAAATCTCCTTAACCAATATTTAAATAACTTGTTCGTGCTATTTCGTTATTCTCATATTTTTAGTATTCTAATTTCAGAGATTGTTTTATTATTACAAGAAAATAAAATTATATATAATTTTTTTTTTTAATTTTTTTTTTGAACCGATTACATGTTGAGAATATTTAATATAGTTTTTATTAGTTTGAGAATATTTTATAACGTAAAAAGAAAGCATTGATTTGTGGTTTGGTCAAAAAAGGGGGCCAAAAGCTCAAATGAGCAGACTTAACGATCGCCTTCTTCGCTCCGAACATTTAATTGATGAAAATACAGTTTTTGCATCGCTTTTCGAATTCAGACATAAAAGCGAAATGATTAATTACACTGTTTCTATTTTGACTACAGCAGCCCCTTTCACTTTCCCGTAACTCGCTGAAGTTACATTGGTATTATAAAACAAATAATTCTTAATGACTTAAGAATTTCATTAAAAATATTTTTTTAAAATAAATTCTGCCTTTTTTATGCCTTTTATTTCCATTGAAAATAAAATCTAGAAATCCTTTTATTACACAAAAGTTATCTTTCAGTTCAAATTGTAAAGTACTGCCAACCATTTGGCATTCATACACACACCTCTTTTTCGGATAATTCCTAAAAAGGCTGTTATCGGCTAAAGAAAACTCAGTTTTTAATTTACGGTCATAATCAGTGCTAATGGCAAAGTAAAAAAACATTTTTTTTCCTTAATTTGTATAATCTTTTCAAGGACAACTTCTTATTTAAATTCTTTAAGTATTCAGCTTAAAAGCTTAACACTACATTAAAAGCTGTAGTATACTTTAAGGCGTCATGTATGTACTAAACAAATAAAATACATGCATCCGTACACATGTATTAATTTCCTTCTGGTTGATATTTAAATTATTTCTGACTACTTTGCAAATGTCAACTAAAATTAACTTACAACTCCTTTTTTTCGTTCTGTTCCCCTTCTTTAAATGTTATGCATGAACATCTTAATGTTGTTTGTTGGCTGTTTTGGCACTGACTGGTGTCATTGTCATCTGTTACAGAGTGGCTGGCTGGCTGGTTATTATTATAAGCAGTTGATATCTTTAACAATGTCACTCAGTTACACGCCTTCACTGACAATATGATGATGACAGCACCAACAGCAAAAGCAGCAGCAACAGCAGCAGTAGCAATAATAAAACCAAATATTATACAGATAAGCTGCACCTTTTTCTTTTAAGTTTTTTTCACAAAAAATATGCTTGTATATGTAGTACGTATGGTTGTGGCTTTACTTACAAACACACTTCCATCCGCAAATACAATTTTCTCAAAAACAGCGTAAAAATAACGTTTGTTTAGAACTTAAACTGAATTGTAAAAGTCATCTTCTAACCAACAGAAGATTATATGGTTTTTATTTATTTGTTGTGATGCCACACCAGTACGAAAAAAAGGAAAATTATAATCACATAAAAAAACCAAAGAAAAAAGAAAAAAAAAAAATAAACGTCTTAAGCCTGCAAGAAGAAAGCAAAATAACAACAACAACTTAAACTTTAACAGCAACAAAACCAAAAATAATAATACAAGAAAATAATAAGAAGAATATTAAGCTGGTGAAATCAAGGTATTTGTTATGCTTATTTTCTTAATATGATTTAAAAAACATGTACAGACACTCTCCGCCACACACACACACACACATAGTCATACAGAACATACCCACTCCCAGAGCAGTACTCAATGCATGCATTCTAAGAAAACACACAAGCTTATCATTTTTGTACATATGCAATACACACACTCACATCTAACTGCTGTGCACAGTGGGACTTTTTCGAAATGCTGTGAGTTTGAAACTGTAACTAAGAAGATTTCCTAAGAAATACGTAAAAATCACGTTGTAGATTTTTCGCTGGCTATTACGTATACGCAGTCCTTCATTCGAATAAAAATCCAATCACATAGACATTGTTTGAATTAAAGTTGTTAAGTTGTATTTTATAATTTTAAAAAAACACACATTTAATTGAAAAAAATTTTATATCAACTAAGGCTTCGAGGATTTTTCAAACTCTGTCGTTTTCTTTGTTTTACATTTAATTTGTAAATTTGTAAATTGAAAAAATCATTACTTAAAAAAAATAATTTGTAATAAAATTTAAATCTTTTTATTGTGTTAAATTTTAATTATATATTTTTTTTGTCGAATGATGAATTCTTAAAGTTAGTAAGTTTTCTTTTTACGATTCTAAACCTTTTCAAAATCCTTTATGAAAAACATAATCATGTATAAAATACAGTAATTTGGATTTTTTTTTTAACAGATTTCGGAATTTAAATTTGTGTAAAAATTATATTTGCAAATTCTTATCAAATGACAATTTCAGAATCGAAAAATTCAGATATATGAATTTATAGTTTATTATATTTAGATAATCACGCATATCAGGTTGTTTGGATGATTTCCGAAAACACTTTAAAGTTCAATATTAAGCTTATCGAATTATTGAAGGTTGTTGCATGAACTTGGTAGTACATTCTCGATTACCATTCCATCTTTGGGTTCTTCTTTAATTCATCTTAAATGTATTTGCTATGCCGGTTGCTTAACAGAGAAATTCCATTTTGTCTGGTCATACAACACTGTGCCTGCTACATCGTTATGTCTGTTAAGTAGTTATCATATAGAATACCTACTTAGGAAAACATAACTACAAGAACTTTGAGTGGTAACGAGGACGGACACTCTGCTGGGAGTTGGTGAAAATGCTAAGTGTGTACGTATATCAGTTTTGTTAAGAATTCAACAGATACTTAGCATTTATACGTATATACAATTGTATTAGATTTTGTAAATTTTGTCCTTAATATCAAATGAAGTTAAAACATATCCACTTAGTTAGTTGTTAGTTATTTATTTATTGAGGCTTCTTTTTTTTTCATTACATTTTTTTTTTTTTTTTTTTTTTACAAATATTTATTTTTTCCTTGAAAACTTAAAACTATTATGTATTATTTTAATTACATTACTAGTTCTTGCCTATGCAACTTGCTTATCCAATCTAAGAATAATTATAAACTATAATTATAAATACATTAATTAATGGTCTAATCAGTGCTTGCTCCCGGCACTTATTTATACTAATAGAGTTGGATCTATTATTTATAAACTTAATACTAAACTTAAATTCTACACTAAAACTAAACCTTAAAATAAAATAACTAATAAATCAAAAATTAATAATAAAAATAAAATAACATAAAAAAAACTAAACAAAACCAAAAAAAAAAAAAAAAAAAAAATCAGCCCCTATGAATGCCGGGAGTAATACGTGAGTAGAAGTTAAGACCGGGATAACCATTCAATTGTTCCTGTAAAATTCCTATACTGGATATGTATTTCGTGTTTGACCAATTGAACTCTCTCTCGGTAGATAAGATATCCCTAATCACTTTACCCTCAAAATGAGGCAATTTCTCCACAAACCTTTTCATTAAACCCAAAGCATAAAATGAAATTGGATCCAATCCTGCCTTTTCATACACATATCTATTCGAGAATCTTTTATTCAAATGCCTATAGTTCCTCTCTATGCATTTCCTTAAAATATGCCTCTCAAAAATCTCCATCTTTTCCATCAAGGTTTTTGATATGGCAAACCATATGGGAAAGGCATAAAGAAGAAGTGGCCGAATGCTCACCTTGTACAAAAGCAATTTGGTCCTTACCGGTAAACTCCTGCTGTTAAATAATCTCGCAAATATTCCCTTCACACGATTTGCCCTCTCTAAATTGTACAGCGCGTGACCATTGAATTTCAGAAGCCTATTAAAGTTCACACCAAGGTATTTCATTGTATCCTTAAATGCAATATTGTTGCCATTCAAATTCAGCTTTAATCTTTTGCTCTCCGGTACCACAAAATATTTACATTTCCCAGAAGCATTTCTCAAACAAATGGCACTACTCTTTTCGGTGTTAATCTTTATTCCCCAATTAGAGTAGAATTCATCAACATTCCTCAGATACAATGAAATACGCTGCAGTGCCACCTCAGGAGACACATCGTGAGTGTAAAGAAGAGAGTCATCAGCGAACAGAATACCCTTACAATTGTAAAATTCATGGGGAAAGTCATGAACGAAAATGCTGTACAAGTGAGGCGCCAACACCGAACCCTGTGGAACACCACAAGAAACCTCTCCCTGACATGACACCACTCCTCCAATACCTACGCAGAATCTCCTTTCGTCGAAAAAACTTTTGAAAAGTTTTATCACATTTTTATCAAATCCGATCATTAGCATTTTATACAAAATACCATCATGGCACGCCTTATCAAAAGCCTTTTCGACATCAAGAGACACAGCTACAGTACATCGACCTTCCCTTAAGTTCTGAACCACATCAGTATGGAACTTCAAGAGTGCATGCACCGTTGAACTACCTTTTTTGAAACCAAATTGTTTATCAGGAATATAACTATCACTCAATCCTACATCCATCCTATCCCTTATTATCCTCTCAAATAACTTTCCTATATTAGACAGTAAAGAAATTGGTCTAAACGTATTCACATCATTAATCCCCTTCCGCTTTGGAATGGGAATGACCTTAGCAATTTTCCACTCCCTAGGAAAATAACAATTATTCAAACAGTTATTGAACAAAATAGTCAAATATTCGAACGCCTTAACCGGAAACTTCCCCAGTATAAAATTCGATATTCCATCAATACCGCACGATTTCTTATTATTTATCAATTTCGAAACATCCATCAAATACCTTAAATCAATTAGACCCAATCTGCCCCCACTGTTCAAAGATGTACAATCCTCGTTAAATAAAATCGGATTCTCAGCCTGAGAGATTGCATCACTTATCGCCTTAGATATTGATTCAGTATTCGCATTAGTAGCAGAATGCCCAAAGACAGCCGAAAAATGTTCCCTGAAAACCTGTAACTTATCACCCAACCCCTCAATTCGCACACCATTCACCGATATATCCTTACAATCAGAACGATTCCTATTTCCAATTATCCTAAAGATATCCCTGTAAGCCCATGGACCAGGTCTTATTTTCATCAATCTATCATCAAAAAACTTAGCCTGCTCCCGTTCAACTTGCTCCCTTATCATAATTTTGATCAAATCAATCTGTTTGGAAATTAATAAATACTGTGGATTTCTTCTATTAAACGTCCTAGAAAATATTGTCTTCAACTCCTTCTGCCAATTATATTTAATTCGCAGCATCTTCTTCAATCTATCCGAAGCTACGAATCTCCGCTTCCTATTTTCCAACTTTTTTGAATGAATCTGAATCACAAAATTCACAGAACTATTTAATTTCTCAATAAATGCATCTATTTCATTGTCAGATAAATTCCTATTCTTAGGAGGAAAATGATTTAAAATAGCCTCAATCAAATCAATCCTAAACGTGGTCCAATCAGTTCCCTTCAAAGACACAAACTGATCCGGAGTACCCAAAATACAATTAAAGCTTGGCAATTTCATATATAAACCCAAGGGAACGTGATCGGAGAATGTAGGTAATGTAAATGTTTCAAAATTCCGGTCCTGAAAATCCAACATATTATTGCTCACTATGAAGTGATCCAAATGCGACTCTCCCGACGGATAAGAGGGATACGCATCACAAATTCTCGCAACAGAAAACGCCTCGCTTCGAATCCAAGCCGAAAGAACTTCACCATTAAAATTACTCACATTATCACCCCAAGAAACGTGTTTTGCATTCAAATCACCTCCCAAGACCAATCCATCATAACTATTTGAAAAAACTAAAATCGAAGAAAGTCCTCCACAAATATCTTCACGCTTAAAGTTCGATGGAAAATATACCGAACCACAAAGAATTCTCCTTATTTCACCTTTGATTAAAATCTTAACCTCAATAAACACACTCAAAAATCTAATACTCGGAATGTAAATCCTAGAATAACTCATTCCCCTCTTAAGAGCAATCCCTACACCTAAAGAGCTGTCGTCCCTCAACACCGAATAATTATCAAGATATACATTTCTATCCCTTGATAAATGAATTTCCTGTAAAAAAGCAATATCAATTTTAAACTGATCCAGTAACAAATTCAGTTCCAACCTCCTCCCCACGTGTACAAGAGAGCCAACATTAAAAGTCAGTAATCTGAGAAAATTACGGCCCATATGTATTCTGAATATCCTTCATTATTTCCAAACATTCCTTCCTTGCTTGGTCCTTAGTCAAAGACCTATAAGTACTCAAAAAATTCCTAATTCTGTCCTCCAGAGTCCAGGGACTCGTACTACATACTGATGATGCAACCAACAAGAATTCCTCTATCAACGGTGTTTTCTCTGGCCTTTTCACTGTTGGCACCTTACTAAATAGGCTAGCAAAAGTTCTATCTGCAACAACTGCAGACTGTTTGACCGCAACTGCAACATTATTCCTAGCTTGTTCCACTCTCCTCTTTGACTCCTCCACAGACCTCTTTCTCAAGGCAACATAGCTCTTATATGCAGGACAACCCCTATAATTAGACGTGTGACCCTCCCCCTTACAATTAACACAATACGGTACTACCTCACTCGATTTACTAACACGACACTCCCCCGGACCGTGTCCCTCACTACACTTCAAACAAGCAACTGGGCGACTACAATTCCTAGAGTAATGCCCCCATCGCTGACACCTCCAACATTGAGGAATTTTTACACCCGCCCTTGGCTTCTCCCATGACACCACCTGATTTAATACAACCTTCAACGAGATCAATTCGTTAACTCTCCGATCAGGTTTCAGTGAAAACAAAAATAGCCCAGTGTCTATCCCCTGTTTCTTCGAATATTCTGTAGAAAATTTTGAAACGGACTCAACAGTGTCCGGAATCAATTCGTCAATCTCAGCCTTAATTTCCTCAACATCAGACCTGAAATATAACCCCCTACACAGAATACTCTGTCTCCTACACTCCTTAGGAGTAAAAGTATATGCCGAAATATTCTTTTCTTTTAATAATCTCATCATCTCTGCGTGCGCAGCCACATCCTCCAAATACAATTTACTTTTAAATTGGGACTGATTCCTAATTCTAAATCTTATCCCCTTCAATTTCAATTGCTCAACCAAAGATCTTACATTCACGTTCTCTAGAAAAATCGGCGGACAATAAGAAATCCCGGCCTTAACCCCAGTCCGTTTACATTTATTAATACCAGGACCTCCGTTCCCTACATTACTCTTACTAATTCCCTCTTCCGCTTCGAAATCTAAATTTCCTAATATTGCAAATCTATTATTATTGTCATTATAAAGAGACTTATTACTATTTTCATTAACATTTTTAAATACCTCCGCTGCAAACTTCCTCTTTTTGGTTTGGACAACTTGGAAACCAGCGTCAAAAATCCCATTGTCCTGCATTTCATCCTCCCATCTTACTTTCCTCATCTCTTCCTCAGTTCTTTCATTTGTTTCTAATGCTGTTTCGTCAAACACAGCCTCCATAAATTGCTTACCCAGCTGGGAATTTCTGATCGCATCCTCTTTATTTTTACTTTCTTCCGCTTTGGTTTTTAACTCCCCCTTTTTTCCTTCATTTAGAGGTCGTCCACCATACTGCTTCACTAAGGGAACCTTTTCCATCCCAAGCTCCTTACTTCCCTTCCTTCCGAGACCAAATTATGTCTTCTTTTTTTTCAATTATATAAGTTTCGTTTTATATCCAATTAATTTTCAAATAAATAAAATTTTTGTAATTAAATTTTTTTTTTTTTTTTTTTTTTTTTTTAATTTTTTCCTCGTTATATATTTTTGTGACAGCAAAATTACACACGTCTGCTATGTTCAAAAGCAAAATCTGTAATCGACATATCCACTTACATACTTATACACCACTATGCGAAAAAATTAACATACTTTTAGGCATTCATTATACATAGAAAGGTATGTATGTGGGCATGGTGTCTTACTTGTTAACATTTTGCAACCTGATAACAGACAACAATAAGGATTTATAAAAAAAAATCAGTACTAAATATGTGACAGGTTCTTATCAAAAAAAAAAAATAAAAATAAAAAATAAATAAATAACAGCAATAATAAATAAGTAAACAAGCTGACTATATAAGAGCGATCTTAAAATTACTCAATATGTTACGATTACGATTTTGTATTTGAAGCTCTTAATATTATGTAGCTTTTAATATTTAAAATTTGTCAGACAATCAAAGAGCTTATTTCAGTAGTCGGTGGTTCTGGTGTCCATAACTAAACAAATAAAGCATGTCATTAGGCGTTTCAAAAGCAACAAAGTTATTTCATTCATATTAAATCAAGTTGTGTAGTACTGTTGCAGGCATAAATAATACAAAATGAGTAAATTTGTTGGAAAATAAACTGAAAAACTATACAAGATTTTGTTATATTAAAATCTAAATAAAATGTACTGAACATTTTGATCGTTTTAAATAAATAAAATTAGGAAATAATTTAACCGGAAGCGAAGGGTTATGAGTTTGATGAGTTTTGGCACCGATCAAAATAATTTTTTGATCAATATTAAATGGAAATAAGACAGAAGGATAGAAGAATGTTGTATCCAGGGCTAGCTTGTATTAAGATTAAAGCCCTCTGATTATAAATTAATGTGTTTATAGGAGCTCAGTAATATATATTTATATAAAGTGAAATTGTAGAATAGAATATTTCTTAAGAAACAATCTGGTTTGGAAACTACATTAAGTTTCGTCCAACTTCACTTCATAGTTTCCTGCTTTACTTCCTGATTTAAATATTAGAAAAGCAAATATAGCAGCTGCATTAATTCATATAAAACAACTTTTTTCAAAGCATACCTTTAGGCAAGCTCATGGAAGGAAATAATAATAAAAAGAAAGCAACGATATCATACTTACAAAACATGCATTTAAAGCAGTTCTGTTCTACAAGCAGCATGTTTTAATATTTAATTTATAAAAAAACCTTTTTAAAAAAAAGTAATTAAAAAAAATTTTATGGAAAATAAAAGGACTCTGGAAAAATAAATTACTACAACATTTCCTTCCAGGCTTTAAAAATAATTTTTTACATTCTACTAAATAATCACCATAATAAATAAAATAAGAAAAAAATATGTTTAGGAGTAGTAAATGGTTAAATGCATCATTATTTATAGTAAAGAAATGAATGAAAAAGCGTTAAAACTTAAAAAAAAAACAAATATGATAAAAATATTTTTGTTATTATATTTATGTAAAAGAGCGTTTACATTTAATACGTAGCTACTTTTCATTTGCATCATGTACCGTTTAAGTACATGCAAGCAATCGCATGTGTAGCTGCATACATTGAAATACTCATACAAGCACACGTAACTGCATTCAAATGCAACATGCTAACATTCGCATTTTTAACGTGATTTATAATTTTTATATGTTGCAGTGTGTTGAATTATAAATTTTCTTCTTATAACATTTGAATAGCATGAATAAATAATGTAGCGTTTTTAATATTCTATTCTATTTTATTTGTAAAGAAGATGTTTTTTGTGCGTTGCAGTTGTTGCACTTCTATTTAAATATTCATTTAAAAAGTTTATTGCTCTTACTTTGTTTTCATTTTGTTATTATTTCTCGTATTCATTTTGCTTTTTTAGAATGAGCATTTTAGAACTAAAAAAAAAAGAAATGAAAGCCTAATATTTTTACTAAAAAATAAATTAAAAAAAATATATATTAAGTATTTTCTAATTAAAAACAAAATTGTTCAAGTGAAATTTAAGGTCATAATTTGAGTCATATTATACAAATAGAGTTGCTTTGGTTACTCTTTTAATATAGATAAAAAAAATCCTATTATTACCAGCCGAATAGTCGTATATAATCTTTTCGCTTACTTTTTTTGAATGTGTACAATAATTACCAAAAGAAGTAATTCACGAGATTTTGTTTCTTTTTTCTGGCTGCCGCGGTTAGGGGCCATGACTTCAGCTATTTGTAGTTGTCAATCTTAGTAGTTCTGCCAACGATACTATCTGCAATTGAAGAAGTGCTAATGTAAATACATATTCTCCTTTCTTCTCAGTTATAAACTTAACAAATTTAGACAACTTTATAAAGAGTTGATAGGATGTAGACTTGAGTTGTAATTTCCATTCTAGGAAATTACTGATTTAGCACTACATGAAAGTAAATAAGCCAGCTGAGTTTTTCCTTTAGCTTTTTATATATTTTTATGATCCTATTGTAATTAAGACATCCTCTAGATAATTCAAAAAAAATTTAGTTTTCTTTTTATAAAAATTATTATTCCACTAAATTCTTATTCTTTCACTTTCCAATAAAAACATTTTGTAGTTCAACACATTGGAAAAACAATATTTGTTTCTCGGCTTAAATTTGTCTAATGAACAAAAGGTATTCAATAGCACATATTATTAAAATGATTCTGAAATTATTTATACCAAAAATGCAAAGTCTTAATTTCGAATAAAAAAGTTATTTCATTGACATTAATCGAATAAGCGAATAATAAGTTTTGGTTTTAATATTCTCGTGAAATCTAGATTTTTGAGCTGTAATATTTTGAGTCAAAGAGTATAAAATTTATGGCCTTTAGTGACATGTTAAAAAAACTGGAGGAAAAAACTCTATTAAAACCAAGTAGCTGTAGAGCTGGTAACTAATCTAAGAATCTAAGATGAGTTGTTATTCGTATTATTTTTTATTCGCAATTAATTAAAGCAGAAATTATTTGTAATTGGAGTTCAAAAAATTAATGTTACTTTCGAAAAAAAATTAATTAATTGAGATGTAACGAATAATCGAATAACATTTTCAACATAATTATTTCAATGAAAATATCATCTAATCGATTAGTTAATATTAGTTTTTTACTTCTTCTTTATTCTAAAGTGAAGCTAATAATATTTTCGAATAAAATTCTCAACCCAATTCTTTTAATGAAAACACCGTCTAATCGATTAATTAAATATTAGTTTTTAGCAATGACAAGTTTTTTGTTCGTAATTTGGTTCATTCGACTATTAATCGAGTTTGTTATTTTCTTCAAATTCACATCGTAATTATCTAAAAAAATATTATTTTTTGATTTACGTGCTTAATGCATGCTCCGAGAGCAGACTATTAATTTTAAAGTATCTATTACATCTTTCATATCCTATTCGCATTTGAACAAAATCCTATTAACAAAAGAAAAATCTGTCAAATTAAATTCCAGACAAACTCATATGTGCGTAGAATTAATAAATGTGTGTGAGTGTATAAAAAATAAGTACTTGAATTAAAGTTGATTTGTGTCATGTGAAGAAGTCATTTTACCATTTATGAAAATTTATTTATTCGCACAATTTAACAGAAACATCTTTTAAATATGAACACGTAGTTCAAGATTTAGTTTTTTTATATTTTAGCAGTTTATTTATATTTTAGCATCATTGTATGGTCTTTAAAAAAAGCCTCATTTGAAAGCCTCAATACATGTGGAATATATTTACATTTTTTTTTTTTTTTTTTGGCATACAAAAGCAAAAGGAAGGTACACGTAGCAAATACGAAACTTACGTGGCAAACATTAAAGTCATCATCGTAGATTCTTTTTATAAATTCATAAAAAAAGAAGCACAATTCACATCTCTATTTTCTTTAAAGAAACATCAAATAATATACATACAAGAAAAAATGCAAACATTTATACGTTGCATGCTCAATCGATCGAACTTTATACTACATCATTAGATATTTATAATATACACACAGCCACTACCACTACAGCAATCCCTAACTAGAGCGAGAGCGTGGAGGGGTTTTCACAATAACAATGTTGGATGATTTAACCCCGAAAATCTGCTTCACATAAGACTCACACTGGAAAAGATTTATGAACACATGTATGCAAACCAGGAATGGTGATATAGATGTAATAGTTAATGTTATTGGTAGGAAATGCTTCATTATCAGAACATATGCTATATTTGACAGATCGTACGATTGTGTAGGATAGTGAATAATAACCTGAATTAAACGTTAAAAAACTACTGGCTGACTCAATCAAAACATTTTTTTTTATTATTTGTTGTTTATCTGTCACATCTTTTAAAGAAGAGGGCCGTAACACTTTGTTATACTTTTGTGCTCGCAAAATATTATAGAATCTGACAACCTTTACATTTTTCACTTGGAACTGCAGTATGGCTACTATTGTAAACCGGCAGTGTATACCGCTAAAGTGTATAGTATGGAGAGCTTAGTGAATTGGGAGTTTAATTTTTTTAAGAGTTTTCCCTTTAGCAACTTTCTTTCTAACTTTTTTTTAATATGTGTATTTAAGCAATCAATTACTAGCCAGAAGATAAAGTTTATCGATACTAAATATTTAAATTTTTTAATTTATTTCAAGGTGTAGATATATAGTTCCTTATATTTTTTAATTTTTTGTAAAGCGTGATGTACATAAAACAATTGTAAAATTCTTTTCGGCGTCCAGCCCAGAAGCAAACACATGTCGTATGATATTGACAAGGCAACCGAAACATGCAAATATATGTATGTATATGCAAATAAGGGTGGCTGTGCGTTTGCTCTTTTATATTCTCAATCGCACTTACACCATCGCATTCATACCTCAACACCATGTATATTTTTTTTAGAAATGCAAAAAAAAAAAAAAAATTAAATCCCTAAAGTATGCTACGTTTGTTCGTATGTTTTATTTAAATCTCGTATTTGTCGATGACTACTGCTTATTATGAAACGTACTAAACGAATTTGTCTATGAGGATGGCTGTACGTATACAACTCTTTATGACTGTCTATGCATTTATAAACACATTTTAAAAACCTTACCAGGTATGTGAAGTATTCATACATCTATACTGTTCGTTGAAAACATGTAGAAAGTCGTAGATGGGGGCTTGTCGTGATTGAATCTTGGGGGAAAGAAAACAATGAAGTCAAATCGATGCTGGTGAAAATTACGTGATTTGTTGCAAAAATTAACTGTGTTTTATTTGGTTTAGTTATTTACATTTTACCCTGCCGATTTTAACTTAGGCTTTACTTTATTTGGAGTAAATCTTTAGTTTTTTTTGTATTGCTACTATATTTTTTTGTTATTTAACTTTTTTTAGTCGTTTTAAAATAAGAAAAACATATACTAATTATTTTGGCTTACCTTCGTTGAACTTAATTCTTAACTTAACAATCATTAAAATTTGTGCTTGAATTATAAAGCATTGAGACATTATTAAAAGGACATTTACTACACGGGAAATCGACGCAACTACTCACATATTATATTGTACCACAATCAGAAGTAAAGACTGGTAAAAAAACAGCTATAGGTAGAGTAGTATCGGAGCTGTTTTAAGGTTGAATTAAGATGTTTGCCAGTAAATGTTAAGGGGACAGGGACATTGCTTTCACTGCTTAACTATACCAAAAATACTCAACACATGAGATATTAAAGTACTTGAGAAAAATTCATGAGCATTAATTTATAATCTTAGTTGTAGTTGACGAATTCACTAGTTCCGCTAATGTAACTCCATTAAGGTCGAGAGTTGTAAGAGGAAGAAATTTTAAAGTAAATGAAAAGAAAAAATGTAATAACTTCTTAATATGGAATCACTGCTAAATTTTTAGAAATTTCTTTATTTTATTATGGAGTAAAATGCAAGTCCTACATCCTGCTATTATTTTGAATGTAAATTGCATGACAGAAATTATTTTACCAAAAATTTTTTAAATAAACATAAACAATTAAAAAAAGTTTCTAGCTTGAGAAAATAAAAAAATATATAAGATTCTTCGGTTAATGAAAAAAGTCCAAATGAAAAGAGAATTGCCTTAAGCAAAATAAATAGCTTATATTTATCCTTTAGAAAGTCCTCAAAGTTTTGTGCCGGAAAAGTATACGGTGAAAGTATGCAGTATATCAGAGAACTGGTGTGAAAAAGGGGGAAGGATACCATATACAGCATCAGTAGTTATGAATTTTAACTATCATAGGAAGAATTAGGAATTTTATTATAGTTGTGAGAGATTTCGCCTCTCTTGAATTGTTCTACTTCCCGTATATACATACGTATCCTACTGTATAATTTCTGCAAAAATTTAAATTTTGCCCATAACTGTTCAGCATTTACATTTCGTAACTTAAAATTTATCACAAATGCAAAACTAGAGTTCCCTGTAGCAAAATTCTTATTCAAAGTAAAATTTTTCTATTTGCTGTTGGAAACCTTTCCCTCCAAAAAAATACACAATTTTAAAGCGCCATTTTTTGCAAGAGCTGGTAATTAATTAAGGCTCATTTAGAACGAAATGTTTTGTTTACCGCTTGTAAGAACTATTCAGTGTTTAATTTTTGTGTTTAATAAAATACAAAAGCAAAAGAAAATAGACCAGCATTACCAGTGTTGTTAGGACATGCGATGTTGGGTTACACAAACACAAACTCTAACAAAAATAAATACAGATGAAAAAAGAGTGAAAAGAAACACAACAATTATTCTAGTGCATACACTTAGGGGCATTAATTAAAAACAGATATGCCACATAGTGCATTCAATGATGGTGATGATGTTGGTTACAAATTCAAAACCATACGTGCCAAATACATACAAACGCACTCCCAAACACATACAGACACACAATTAAACATAAATATAAACACTTGAACAAATATACCATGCCTACATACGCACTTACCCATAAGTGCACGCCAACAAACATTTTGCTGGCTATTATAATTTATATTTATGCATGTGTGTATGTGCAGGCAAGCACGAGAGTACATTTAACGAATATTTTCCAAAGGCCAGTTTATATGGCTTTAAACTTTAAATTAACATAAATTTTACATTGCACATGAAAAAATTTATTCTAATTAAATTGCTGCAAAGAGTTAACAAAGCGAACGAGCGACTGACCGACTAACCTGCTTACATACCGACTGATCGGCGGCCAACCTTTAATCTAGCAATATAACAGCCGTTGTCTAGTATCCTTAATATTCCAATTTATATATAAATGATTGTGGTATAATTACTTATGTATGCAGACTTTTGAAATTATTATTAAATTTGTGTGTATATGATTTTTATAATATTAACACTATTTTAATTTGAGTGGAGCATTTAAAGCCCACACACCAACATGTATTTTTATATTTAATAACATGCGCAACTTGTTTGTTTGTGCACTTAAGTTTCTGCTTAAGTATGTTTGTGCAAAAGTGTTTGTAAAATTTGCAAAAAGCCATGTTATACTAGACATCAATTCAACATTTGGTTATTATTATAATTGAAATGGAAATTTCATTTAAATCTGCAGCTTATGTAATGAATATTAATAAATAAATATGTAAAATAAATCACACTCAGAGAAAAATCTTTAATAAACATTAACAACTCTTTTGAACTAAAATCAGTTTTTGGCCCCAAATCGAAAATACTTATACGCCATGCGTTTTTAATTAATGCTCCTAAGTGTATGCACTAGAATAATTGTTCTGCCTCCTTTCACTTTTTATTCACATATATTTGTTTTTGTTGGTGTTTGTGTGTAAGCCAACCTAGACAGAATGAATTATTTGATAAAGTACTCGGAATACGTTTAAAGTAAGTCTACTTTAGCACCTTATTGGTGAAATAGAGCTGGTAAAAATACATGCATTTTAAGTGGGCTGTCCGTTGAAAAATGATCGTTATTACACGTTTTTCTCCTTTGGCCTTGACTTCTGCAGAAACGGCTGGTATAAGTTTGTCTCAAAATTTTTATCTCGGCAGAGAAGCTGCCACATAATCTCTAGTATGATGTGCACAACCTATTTGTATATCAGCTGATTGCGATCAGCTTACAAATTTTCATGCATATCGTTATTATTCCCTTTATTGAGTATATGAGTTGTATACGTTTAAAATGATGCAGTAAAACTTATCACCGCCAGTATCACAAGTTGAAAGTGATACTGACTGATGACTTTGCAACCATGTAGGGTTCGTAGTGGCCTTAATTTTAGTTTCCGACCACACTCTTTTTTCTATTTTGTGCATAATTCTTAAGCTACGCAAATTTCTACTTGTAAATTAGCTTTTTCTTTCTACCGGGTACTTTCTTTCTTATAGCGGGTACTGATTATCGAGTAGTTCGTCCTATCTGACATTTCTAATTAATCCCAAATTATTATTTTTACTTTTCGAAATGTCTTTTTGTGGCTATATTATTTAGTACTGTGCCCCCGAAGTACTAGAAATGTGGACTATTGCAAGCAGCTGCAGGAAGTCATTGTATGGCATTGAGAAATTGATAGTTAAAGGATTTAACAGCACTATAATCAAAATTATCATATGGGCCTATAAAAGGAATCAACCACAAAATGCAAATTAAAGTTTTCTTCTTTCTTTAATTTGCATTTCCCCGCAGTTCGGATGTGGTTTGATAAAAATTTTTAAGAGAAAATGGAATTAGAAGGATTTGCGGAAAATGCTACTAAAAAGGAATTGTTTAGGAACTGATTAATTGTTGCAATAAATACTAATTGCATATGAAGGATAACAGCTGAGAGAATTAATGACTTCCCTTTAATATTCATTCTGTATTTCTGCAGTTAAATTGTAAAAGAATTTATTAGCTTTCTATGTTTCTAGCACTAGAACTAGTGGGTATCGGCAATTGTTTTATGCAAATTGATTTATGTATATTAACGCACGCATATATATGCATGTGTGCGTACACATCATCAATACATTCCTTTATACAAATACGTATTGTATTTAATGTGGCTTCGATAATCATAAATATATTGATTTTATTAAAATAATTAATTATTTTAATTATGTTATCCTTATCAGGAGCATTATCAACGGATGTTGCAGAAGTAATTGATAGATTTTTCCATATAAATGTTTATGTGTGTGTGCTGGGCAGCGTTGTATGCACATTCGCCACTCCTTACAAATGTTTTATAGATTTTATGCTGATTGATATAGAAGCCAATTTGCCGATAGAGCAGCAATTAAACTTTAAGAAACAACATCTATAAAAAGAAATAAATATCCAAAGAATTTCTATTTTTGTTTTCATTTTTCTTTACATTATTATTTTGTATAACAATTCCAAAATGATTTATAATTGAATTTTGTTGCAAAGATTAAATCACTTTGATCTTTTAGATTTTCAATTATCTTTAAAATTAATTATCGTAATAACTTTTTTTGATTAATTAAAAATATGTTTAATGTGAACTGAAAAAGTTATTATATTTATATTAAATATTTCACATTTGAACTAGTATATGTATGTATATATTTCCACTATAATGAACTTGTTCATCGTCAATGGCTTCCAACCATTATTCAGGATACTTCTTTTCCAGCAGAGCGGTCCTTGTTCTACATGCCTTACGAAAGCTCAAAGGAAAAAAAAATTGTTAAATTTAAAATGATGTCCATAAGTTTATGGTATTCCACCTGCGAAGTAATAAATAACTTTTCCTGCTTGAACCGATACTCGGGGTTTAATCCACAGAATGAAAGTATATTGAGAAGAAGACTGAATTATATTTGTAGTTTACTTTTTGTCGAGAGTGGTTTTTCAAAAACTTGGGCGGTGATACATTTTCTTTTACACTGCCTTTATTTGTTAATTTTTATTTATTGCATTGCCTTCGACTTTTCCACTGCTTTCCTACTTTTCTGATATGCTCTTGTCGATCAGGACTTTGATAGCTTTATTAAATAATTTAACAGAGCCTGTATTCTTTACAGGAGCCACTCTTGAGTAGAAGGGATTTTAAAACTCTGGAATAGTTCTTTTACTAATGGGAATACATCTTCAATCATCAATCTGTAGATTTCATATCCCAGCACCATCGGAGTAACTTAGAAAAGCGCTGCTCGAACCCGCTTTATGTACCAAGTATAGTATCTGTGCAATAGCCTATTATTATCTTCACCACTGTATATGCAATCACTGCATCTGCTACACACACACACGCAAACACATAAATGGCATACAATAGCATGCAATATAAATATTTTATTATTATTATTATTATTATTTTCTGCTCATAGAATGTGCACAAAATACATACATTGGCATTCATATATACGTGGACGGAGACGAGGACGAGGACGAGTACGCGCTTTCATTGGCATACATTTGAGTAAATAATTGAAATTGTGATGCATCGAGAATGTGTATCACTGCGTATGAGTTTGTTAGTATGAATGTGACGCGTTTACGTGTGTGTGTGTGTGATATTAGCACTTTAATCCACTTCTATATTTGAATGCAGAAGAAAATTAATAAATATTATTTCAAATTATATTCTATTGTTCTATTGGTTAAGAGAAATTGCAATTTCTACATTTCATATTAAATTGTTCATTTTAATTGTGTCTCAAAAATCAAAGATTTCTATTGATTTAAAGTTTTTTGCATACATTAAATTGCAGCTGGTTTTTATTTTTGTATATTTTTAATTTTTTAGAGAAGTTCTGCTGCGTCTCTAAAGTTAAGTAGATATACAGTATTCACTACTCCACTTAATACCTTGTTTTGCCAAATTTGTCATGTTTGCTGGAAAGCTTTGAACATCATATGAAAAATCATATGATTGGAAAATACTATTATTATTTATCGAAAATGAACGAAGTAATTTGTTTGCAGCATTTTTGTATAACAGTGTATCATCCAATATTAATAAATAAATATTTTAATTAATTTAGTTAGTTCGTTCCTTAGTTTTCTACACAGTACAAGCAAAGGGCGGAGCTGGGATGTGCATTGTGGTATTATTATTAATTAGTTGCCAGTGTTGTCAATGGCATTTAATGAAATTTATATTCTGCCCTGCCAAAAAGAGTATTTCTAAAATATTTAGCCCGGGCTCTAAAATTAACATTTTATTATGCGGGAGTAAAATATAAATTTTAAAAAAGCACTGCTCTCCGTTTCACAGGTTATGAAAAACATTTATTGTTTAATAATTTAATCAATTATTGTAATTTCGACATATATTTGTAAATATGCGTATATATGTTAATTTGAAAACATTTTTTTTTATAAATTTCAAGCACAGAGCATAATTTCAACAACTTTTAATCTAAAAAAATGTTTTAACTTTTAAAAATCGTTTTATTTTAATACATCAGGCAATTTGTCATTAGTATAATTTTCTTATGGGTGTTTTATACGATAATAGATTATTATAAAAATAATAATTATTAAAATCTTATTTTATGGCTCAACGGATTCGAAAAGAAAAGTGCAATTTGAAGCAAAACATTTTTTAGCCACTGCATTTTTTAAGTAAAATACAGCTGATAAATTTCTCAATTGCACTTTCAGCTGATAAATTTATCAGCTGTTTTTCTTGTAAAAAAGAAATCGGCCTAAAATAGACATTTTAAACAGTTGCTGGCTTTTTATGATCTGGATATGTGTAGGTTCGAATTCACAAGCTCGGCTTGGTATTGGATTAGCATGCTTTAAACATTTCCTTACTAAATTCTTGCAGTTCGACTATTTTGAACACTTAGTGATTATGAGTAAATTCAACAGATGGGCTATATCCTATTAAATATCATTAATGAATAAAATTTTACCCTTTTTTTCATAAATGGGTTTTTCTTCATCACTTTTCGCTCTAATCGATGTTCGTGTCAGTTCGCTATTGCTATAACTGTGGAGAAATCTATTACAAGATAAAAAGTTACTTATAAGCAGGAGATGGCCAATCTTGGTTTTTCAATGGCTCTCCAACTGTGTGTGATGCTGATGAGTTTTTATTTTCAATAATGCAATTATTCAATATTTTCTTATTCGTATAGAACTTTATTAAAATTGTTTTCTGCCTTTCAGTATTATTTTCCTAATCGTCTGTCCAACATTATAATAATATTTCTTTTTCTTTTCTTTTGTAATTTATTTTAAATTGTTTCATTTATCGTATGCTCGTTAGGAAGATTAAATGAATTTTAATTTAAATGACATTTCATCCCAAAGGGCACAAATTCATTTTCATGACACAAGTTGAAATTCTCCTTGTATGTGTGCCTTCGTAATATACACTCGTATTTCAGAATTAAATTCGCGTTTCTTTATATCGGAACGCTGGGAAAACATTTTAATTTACACGAAGACATGTGTCTGACATTTTCCTTAAATTCAATTGCATGAAGGAAAATTATAATTATTATTCGTTGTATTCACGCCCGCAACAATTTTGAAATAAAAGTGTGCAGAGATTTACACTTTTAATAACTATTTCGGATTAAAGTATGAAAATATTTAATTCTCTCAACATAATATAGAGAATATAGAGTTAATAGAGTTAATATAGAGTTGGGAAAAGTTATCTTTTAGAAGATGATTTACTTAAAACTAGAATGTAAAAGGATATACGAGGATTAACAAAATAATATAACTAATTCCTTGAAGGAACTCACCAACTGAACTCGCCTATTGAACAGATTAAAATGAAGATAATTGAATATGTTAGAAAAATATTTCAGAAGAACATTTTATTTTTATACTTTTGAACTTTTGCATTGCCGTCCTGCCATGCTCTTAAACTTCAATAATGTCTGCTAAGGATGAAAAGGTTTAATGAAAATGTTAAATAAAAAATGATGTCAATTTTTAAAAAAAATGTTTTAAAAATTCCACTATTTAAAAACATTGCAGATTATGAGTAAAAGCATTGTGTTTCTGAAAACCTCAAGAGCTCTACTTTCATGTCCACTAATCCTTATTTTCTCATCCTTTAATTTTCGGCCGAATCTTTTATTCTCAAAAGGTATTCTGTGACTACAGTGGAACTTCTATAAGCCGAACTCCTATAAGTAGGATTTTCTATAACTCGAAGCTAATCAAGAGGCACTAGCGTTTAGTGCTCAAACGATTTTACTTCCATAACTCGAACGTCTATAAGTCGAATTCCTCCATAACTCAAATAAAAAAAAAGACACGTGCCTTTTCTAAGTCGCATTTTTCGTAGAAACAATTCAACTTTTTTATTGTTTTCATTATTTTTATTTTCTCTTTATTTGGGGAATCCCATATTTAAACAAATTAGAATCTCTTTTTAATGAAAAACTTGCAACTGCAAAAAATGTGATATATAATTTAGATCAATTAAAAAGATGAATTTGTACTGTATGTATAATATCTTTCCAAAAACAAAAAATAAATAAATTTTGAAATAATTCTCTAACTCGAAGTCTCCGTAAGTCGAACTTGTTTTCGTGGGTAATGGAGATTCGACTTATGGAAGTTCGACTGTACTTCTAAACTGACCGTCGTACATTGTGTTAGCGCTTTACATACTTTTAGAAGACTGCGGACGCCAACGAACAAAATGCAAAAAACTGAAGTCCTGACAGGGAACGGGATATTCTACCAACCTTGCCTAATGCCATTATTATTATATCCTTTTTTAAGAACAGTGGAGCCAGCTACAGTTCTCACTGTATTTTGCTCACTCCGTTAAACTTTTTCTTAAGCTGCTTTTCAGTTCGCAGGATATTAATAAGCCACTAACAAAAACCTTTTTCTAAGCCGACGTAACGTATGCCGAACTTGCAATTCAGCATCATACAAAATTGTCTGATGTGTGTGTGCGCCACTCAGCGACACCAAACCAAATTAAACCGTTCAATGGCATCTCACATGTCAGATTATGGACCAACGACGCCTCTAATAATGTTTTTTTTTTCAAATATTTCTTATAAAGTAGGTGGAGCATCGCTCAATTGTAATTGTATAATAAAATTGTCATTAAATGTTATTCTCATTTAATTTACATTTTTTACAATAAAAAAATTTTGAATTAAATTTTGAAAACTTGGCCTTTTATTTAGCCATCACTAATATTAAAATATATCACTTCAATAACTTTGACTAATTTCCTTTTGTTTTTCTCTTCTTTCCACAAAAAGTGTTATTGCAATTTATTTGATTATAAATTTCGCTGTTGCTTTTATGCAACAATTTTTAACTCGACTATATTTTTATTTTTGGCGCTGGCCAACCAAAAAAAAAAAAAAAATCTGTTTTTTGAATATGATAAATATGACCGCAACATTGTAAAACTGGTTGAGATGGAAAAAAGAATAAACAAAAACCATAGACAAATTGCTGGGCATGAGTACGGACAGCTACTGCAGTATCAGCAATAATTAAAGAAAAAAAAAATTTGGCGAAATTATGGAAACCGTGCACAGTGTCAGGATTTTTTTATTTAAAAATGATTTAAAAATTTGAATATTTTATTTCTTTTTGAAAAATTTTTATTGTTTTATCCGGGAATCCATAATAAATCGTGAAGCTTACACTGAATAATGGAATAAGTGAATAAACGGTGAACACAATGTGAGCTTTTAGCAATTTGTAATTACCTTGTTTGCAGGCTCTTGAAATATTTAAAATTAAAAAACTGCTCAAATACAGAAAAGTTAATTGTATGTAATAATTTATGCGGCGTTCAAAAGTAACTTTATTTATTACAAACGGCGATTATAGAGGTATCTGATTCGATTTTTACATAATGTATAACACAGTATATTGCAGTCATATGATTCATTCACACAAAATTTTTGGTAACAAATTTTTTTCTCTGCTGATTGAAGTAAATGCAACTCTGATCGCATGGAAATTATCATATACTTTTGCAAAATGATACGACTTGTCAAAAAAATCTTGTCAAATTTTCAGTACACATTGAATATTTGACACTGCGTGCGATTGTGCAGGATAGTGGATCATGGACTTAAAGACAACTGTCAACTTAATCAGTATTGTCTTTTATAATTTGTTTAACTTTGGTCTGATTATAAAATTTAAATTTACTATTGCCTTTTAAATCCCTAAATTTTTGTTAAATGCAGATCTTTATTTTTTTTTTTAAATTTAGAATTTCACTTAGGGACAGGCCTATTCATGAAATGCATGGCGTCGCAATTAGCAGAGAGGAATATTTATTGTGGAAAATATGGAGTGCTGGGCCTCAACGTAGTGTCTGATAAGCCTTCGCAAACGGTCTCAGTGATTTATAGTTCTCGAATTTATTAAACAATGATTAAATACTCGGCAAAATTCAGTATTTTGTTTTATTAGAAGATTCGCTGTGCTACTTTGTATGGTTTACGAACTTCATATTTAAGAAAAACTTAGAAAAAATATTATAAATCTGAAAATGGAGAATGAACGAACTGAGCTCGTTGGAAAACCCTCCATTTATTGTCCACATTGAAAAGAATTATTTTACACATACAATTTCTAAACATAAGACTTGCGAAGGATATGAAAATTTGTTGTAAAAAACTGTGTGTATTTTCCTGTCAAGTCCAAATGCAAATGGTTTTTAGCAATTTTTAATTTTTTTAAAGGTAATAAAGTTCTTTCCTGTTTATTAGTTTTTGTTCGTGAATGATTTTTTTATCGGAATTAGCGAACAAAATCAATACATGAAACAAGAAACGGATAATTGCATTCCATTCACTTCTGTGAGCTTTCCGAAATTTATACTCGGCGGTTGCATTTTGAAACCCGTAAGGGCAGCATTTAATCAGATTAATTTTAGGCTTAATTAATTTTATACTCGCATATAAACCATCATAAAGGTTAAATCTAGAGCCTTATAGGAGATTACGGGTTTAAGAAAAATCTATTCCAGAGAATGGAGGCAATTCATATAAGAAAGAAATACCGTTCACTTTTTATATGTGCCATTGTGCAACAAACATGCCTCAGTATTAAGCCAAAGGAACATAAACTAAAAACAAACAAAAAATAACTTGTTTAAATATACAAACATATTTAGTTGTAGTTGAACTCGTCCTTGGTCATGGGTATACGAGTGTGCAACCTGCGAATAACACATACGCACTTATTTTTCAACATAAAACAGAGCTATAAACTTTCGCTCTCAAACACACACACACACACAAACACACCCTTGCAAACATGTTACCAATAACAAACACATAATCACGGGCACAAACAACTAAAGTGCAGTTGAAGCAACACTTAATCAAAGTGTCATATGCATCCTTAACCCAACACAGACAATAAAAACCTTAATCTCTCACATGCACTCTCCTGCTCTTCTTCACTACATTTTTTTCTGATCCTTTCCAAGCCAACACGCACCCACACACACACACACTTACGCATGCGGTTCTTTAAAAACAATTTGAAACGAATGCTGTTTGTTGTTTTATTAAAATTAAAACAAATTATTTATTTTGGTTGTACAAACATGGAAAAAAGATCCTTTTCAATTACCTCATGAACTTAAAGCGTCGCAGAAATTGCATCAGAAAAAAAGATGCTAAAAAATTGCATTAATTGTTGCTTAAATAAAATACATTTTGTGGTTGTCATGCAACCGTCAAGAGTGCGAAAAAATAAATAAAATTTGGTTTAAAAGGCATCTCTCATTATTTTATTAACGAAATGGAAGCAAATGCTAATACGAGGGTTACTGCGAATAATGCAGAATTTGTCGCCCAACTAATAATTTATTGCAATATTGCGATTTTTGTGAAATCGAATAAAAGAAATAGTCTGCTAATTTCGAATGGATTCAGTATTACGAAGAAATATTTTTCATACGAGTATTTGAGTTTTGTCTCTGCCTTTTTATTTTTGTTATGCAGTATTATGCGACAATATTCATAAATTCACTTGGCATATTGTGCAATAATATTGCTCATGTATATATTGTATTACTTTTTTGAATAAAATGGAAAGCTTTTAAATTTTTTTCTTTTTGATTAACAGAAATATTGTGCAGGGTGCACATAAAATTGGCGAACACAATTACTAAATTTCATTTCGAACGTTTTCTGTATAATTGAATGCTAAGTGGTATTTTCGATGCACTATTGGTATTATTTGGAGTACAATTTCTAATCGTAATAACTAGTTTGTGGATATCTTAAGGACAAAAGATTATTATAATGCTTTAGAAAAAAAAGATAATTATGAAATACTAATATAAACGCTTGGTTGCCCATATTTAATTCCCTATAGATCTTTAATACAACTGCTTTATCTGCACACCCAACCAAACACACCCACACACATGTAGCTTACAAAGTACCTTGCATGCATTACGCTTACACTACCAGAAACTAATTGATCATATTCTGTATTTGAAATTAATATATTTATACGTAAATAGAAATTTACAAGTAGGTGGGAGCATTGTCAAGCATGTAAGTAGTGGATAGGCGGGGGGAAGCAATTCATTTGCAAATATAATATAAATGCTGCTTAAACACTCCCATTCAGTATTAAGACAGAATGAATAATACCCAAACGAGGCGTTCACATCCTCATGCATTCATTCACACACAATCCCCAATCCATATACACATGGACTTATATGTACATACGCCGGTATTTACTCAATTATTCTATATAACTGAAAGCAAAAGTCTATTGCTAAACTATGAATGGAAAGCATTGCGAAGCTGCATTCGTGTGTTTGTGTTAGTGAGTATTTGCCGGATTCCATTTCGGTTTCTGCTCGGCATATTAAGAAATCTTTGAATTTTTAAATGGGTAACATAAAATATTTGCTGAAAAAAAAATATTTACTAAAAGAAATATTGCACAATATTATTACGGTGAAATAATTATTGAAATGATTTTCTATACTTTTCCGTCGGTCTAGAAAATGGAAGTAAATTTTTTAAACTAACCAACTAGAAAACTAATGTAAAATATATAAACTCGTTTTGTTTGAAAGTATAGCTAACAGCAGGACATCTTATTTCATTTTTTGAAAAATTTCTCTGGCATCTCTAAAATTATGCTTCTTAATTTTATTTGAATAAATCCCTTAAACTATGCCATTTATTTTAAATTCATTATATGTATGTATAAATTTCATGTTTAAATAATTAATATTCTCAATTTGTAACAAATTATTCCTTGTTTGTATTGTCAATTTTAATTTATATTGTTTTCGAAAAAGTTTTGTTTTATTAAAAGCATTTTGTTGCTGTTGCTGCTGCCGCTGCCGCAGCTGCCACTAATGCCGATGCTGCTGCGGCTGCTGTAAAAATGTTGTAAAGAAAAGTTTTTCCTCTCTCTCTGCGAGTGTGTGGCTGTGTATAATTTATATAAAACTCATTAGGCATGCAACATGTGCTGCAAAGATTCATATCTACATGTTAATATGTGTAAATTATAACATGTACGTATGTGTGTATGTATGTAGTACACACATGCGTATCTCCATATTTACTTGTATTTATATGCATATTAATGCAGGTATAAATTTTGTATACGGATGCAAATATGATTGTACATAAATTCATACATACTCTCCTACATACATGTGTGTTTGCATGTGTGCATGTGCATTTATCATACAGTCATTTTGCTCTTATCAAAAGAAAAATGCATGTTGGCTGTGGCATTTTCATTTTGCAATTCCACTACAAGGATACAAATAGCCAGTTGGAGAATTATTTTTAAAATTAGCAAAATATGAATGCAACTTTTAATTTTTATTTCTCTCTTTTCACATTACAAAATTTATGCCATAATTTAAGGTCAACAAAATAGAATTTGCTATTCATCGGTTGGCATTTTTGAAATGTCTATCAGAATTTAAATTTTTATTTTTGTGTACACGGACATCATCATTATTTCACTCGTACATTGTATATAATTTCGTTTATTTACATTGATTAACTGCCGTAATTTAATTAAATGTCAGTAAGAACGTATGTCTCTCTGACGGCCGAGCTATAAAGCCTGCAATGCAATTGGTCAACATATTCTTATCAACAAATTTTCGCTTAAAAAATTTATTGCATTTCGATGGGTTTAAAATTAAATTAAATTATTGATAATGGCCATAAATAAATTACAAAGTGCCATGAATGACCATGCAGTGAGTAAAGATAGTCTAAGCAGAAAGCAGAGCTCAGAAAAATATGTTGTATGAATGTAATTGAGGCAGGGTAAGTAGGGGCATGGAAATTAAATTTTCTTTGGTTTATTCGGATCCGCGTAACTAATTAAGGGTTCTAACCGAGTTTTAATTTATTACCGATTAATCAGCCCAAGCGAAATACATAATAATAATCGTTGATAAGTAGAAAATTATGCTTTCTTATATGCTATCCATGAGAGGATTTACTTACGACTAATTTTAACTTACTTGCTAAAGTCAAATCATATAACCTCATTTACACTTATTCAACTTCACATTAGTTATATGCCAAATTACCAGGGTACCACAAACTCCAACTGATTAACCAAATTCGTCATTCATGTGAAAAAATAGTAAACTTGATTCCATAATAGTTTGTAAACAAATTTGGAATGTTCAAAACACGTGTAAAGATGCATTCCATGATATATATGTATATGTAGTTATCAATGCATTTTACTTGTTCAATGTGAATGTGAATGCTGCATAACGTCAATTGCATGCCACATGAATTGAATGCAGGTGCGAGGAGAGACATACAGAACATAAGATTATTGTACAAGAGGCCATAAAAATTAATTTCAATATACGGTATTATTATTAGTGTATCAGCTGTTTTTTTTTTTTTTCTTATTTTGAAAAGATTTTCTTGACAACCTGTGTATACATACTGTTTCATGTAAATACAAGAAAATATTAAATTCTGTAAAATTCGATTTCACAAAGCTAATCGATTTTTAACAAAAGCAAGACTTTTCTGAAAATTTCTAGAGGTCTTCTTTTGATCGTAGTGGGCCATATTGCCGCATTATTTACTTAATATAGTCTTACGCTGAAATTAAACAAAGAATAGTCTGTGAAAAACAAGGCAAAAAAATTTAAATTTATTATATTTAAATCGTGTTTGTTATATAATAATGCAAACAAAATACATTTTTTCATATTTTTTTTTACTTTTGATTTTTTGAAATGGGTAAGGCCGACTTGGGTATTTTATACCAGCGTGCAAAAGGCTCTCTTCAATTTCCATACATGGTCCTCAGCAAAGCAAAGAATTTGTAAGACAACTGCGTCAGCTGTAAAATATAAATGTCAATGAAAAAAATTTATCCTTAAAAACATGACAGATAATTACGTGTCGTTAAGGAACTGACTGTTAAGTGTCAAGATTAATGCATTAAACACATTCCCCACCACCTTTTGGCTGCATAAAGTGATTTATAGACATACATATTTATACGGGAATCCTCTTTTTGGCTACCACACCAATTCATAACTTCCGATGAAGATGCCCCAATTCCCAGCAACCGACAGCAAGCAGAAATATAGTTGCTATTTGTGATTAGTTGGGGCGAAAACTACAAAACTATTATTGCATATATGCGTAAGCATTGTTGCATACAAAATAATTAAAAATGTCGACAAATACCGGAAGCGACATTTGACACCGAATTACATTTTAATATGAGCACGATTATTTTAACAAGCCATGCATGTGACTGCATGGCCAGAGATGTAGTGCTGCCAGTATAAAAAGTATAAATTTAGCGATTTTAAAATGATGTGATCGTAATTAAAAGCAAATAATTATGAAATTACGTAATAAGTGACTTAATAATGCAGAGATTTGTAACCATTAGATATCGATAGCCATAAGCCGCTAGTCCTTTTGCAGGTGTTTATTTAAGTTTTAATTATAATAATTAATTAATTTGAAAAAATAAAATGGATTTTAGTAATTATAATGCGGAACTTCTTTTTGGTAATCAAAGTCAACTGTTTATGCATTTAGTTAAGCTTTCGAAAAAATTAATCAGCTGTCTACAGGCCACAAAGTGCATTGAGCGGTATTTGTAATTATGTAAGCTGCTGTCGTCTCTAATGTGTTTAATGCATTATAAATAAACGTCTCGTTGTAAAAAGTATTTTTTTCATTTCTGAATCTAAAGTGCCGGTTTTTAATTTAGGAATGTTCTTACTTCGGTCATTGTGCCCAAGGAAACATTGACAAACGAAGTTGCCTTCAGCAAAGCCGGCTTTTGGGCACGTTTTATTATCAGTATGAGCATTTTCCGAAAGCGCACATCCGCCTTTTGCCAGTTATGATTGTAAGCCGCGTGCCCAACACTTTCGCTCTGCAAAAGATATAATTTTGAAAGTTATAATTTTTAATAATAAATCATTAAAACAAATTTTATTTTTATATTTCATTCTTTTAATTTGCAATTAACCTTTTCTATCAGCTCCTCCCCATAGTAACAAATCATTAAAATCTGTAATAACGAACAAAATAGAAATAAGAACAGCATTACTAAGACATCGGTCTCTACTCCAACGGTCATTTGGAAACCCAGAAAACACATCGTGAAAGAAGATGATAGAAAATTTACCAAAAGGCTGACACCGAAAACCTCATTCATGTAAATAGACAAACTGCGTATCCAGCAACAAATATATACGAGTATTATGTTTTTTTTGACATAATTTTCCTTTTATAATTTAATTGTTATTTTTGTACAACTCACTTTAAAATCTTTTGATGATACTCGATGCATTGCTTAAGAAACTCCTTATCGATTTCATAAGAGCCCGAAGGCTGATATGTTGTTATCGTTTGGGCCAAATGATCATAGTGCATTATAATCTGTATGGCAACTGCACACAATATCAGGTCATTGGCTAACTGGGCGGACATACAAGTATGACCAGCTAAATTTTGCGATAGATATAGAAAATAATATGACCAGTGACCCTGCCACTGCCAAGGCAACCACGCATAGTAGGGCAAAGTTATGGGTACCACTCTTATCGCCAGCCAGTATTCATAAATTAAATAACACACTGCCGGATACAGATTGTACGACCATATCAGTATCTGATGAATGAACACAAAGCCAAAACTTATTCCATTATATTTAAAGGCGTAATACCGAGTATTGTAAGCTTTCTGCAATTTCGTATCCTTGGGATACAATTGACGAACATCTCTCATGAGTACGCTTAACAGGGATTTCTTTTGCAAAACACTAAACATTTTTATAAAGCTCACGAACATAAATCCTAAATACGATAAGCACATGGTGGCCTCTTTAAAATTCTCACCGCGCATCAAGGACTGCACGACGAATACGAACTCCTCCAAATAAACCACATTTAGATTTATGAGGAATATAACGAATATTACATTCTTTAGTTTTCGCAATCTTTGAGATTTCGAGTGGTCATCGTACGGTATAAGACCAATGGATTTAGCCAATATATCGGCTTGAAAAAGAAAAACTGACAATTTCACGGCTCGTTGCTTCATGGCTGTGGATCAGTTGAAGTGTTTTCACCAGCATAGCCTTTAACGAACTGGCTTAAAATATCGAATCTTCAACATATATTGACATTCATATTTATTCATAACTATAAAAAGGTGGAGCTGATCCGGTAATTGATTAATAACAGGATTGATTTGCTTCCAATTTGATGGGCAACATGAAATTATAACAATTTTAAATTACAAACTGTTTGTCGTCTTTCCACTTTCTGTATTTAATTTTTTTTCCATTTTTTATATTATATGCTCCACAATTTTTTTCCCATACACACACGTGTATAACTACAAATACACACACAATTCAATTATTGTACTGAATAATAAATAATAAAAATAATTTCATGTATTTAATGATATGATGTACTCATGATGATTATTATTTCATTATCCTGCGTAGTAAAATTTTTTTTTATTTTTACTTTATTAAAGAAGGAGAAATGCAGCCGCACTTTTTTTCACGCCTATCAAATATTTTATGCTAAAACAAAAAAAAAATAATATTAATTCACTACACACGCTCCGAATTCGCGGCGGGCCAGCCATTGCGCCAGCTCTGCTGTTTGCAATAAAAGTTCTATATTTGTCGGCAATTCTCGTTAGATTTTTTCGTACATGACCTTTTAGAGAATTTCAATTTTTCATTTCATTACTCCATTATTGGGAGAGTGCAAAATTGAAAATTTCAAAAAGAGATATATTTTTCAATGTTTGGAAAATTGTACTGGTTTTTATTTTATTAAAAGCTCCGCAAAGCTTGCTAAGCCCGTCATCGGTGGAGCCGCATAGCTAGATAAAATGATATTTAATAGCTATAATTTAATCAACTATGCTTAACAATTTTATAATTTATACTTGAATTGAGTTGTCTTAATATTACAATTATAGGCAACAAATTACTATTAGCACGTCTCAAACTAGTAGTTTAAACCAGTACCCCGTTCCGCTGTCTCAATACTACAATTGTAGCACACAAATTACTATTAGCACGTCTCAAGCTAGTAGTTTGAACCAGTACCCCGTTCCGCTGTCTCAATACTACAATTGTAGTATACAAATTACTATTAGTACGTCCCAAACTAGCAGTTTAAACCAGTACCCCGTTCCGCTGTATTGCACAATTTACAACTAGCACATCTGAAACTAGTAGTTTAAACCAGTACTCCGTTCATTTATTATTACAATTAAATATTTAAATGCTTCTATATAAATTCTTACTTATTAATAAAAAAAGCTGCATAAAGAAAATTTAATAACAGAATTGAAACATGATTAAAAGAAAAACACAAGCTTAAACTAATTAAAACTAATTTTACTTAAAGACTTACATTCTCTTTTAATTGCATGAGACTTTCAAAATGTTTACCCCTTCTATGACTACGAAGATGTAGAATAACAACAATAGATTATAACAAGAAAATGAAACAGAAAACTAAAGTAAATTATGAAAATTGCAGTGAAATAAAATTGAAAGGAATATAAAAGCATTTACAAGGAAATCTCATAAAATCACTTAAGCCATAATTCTTGCAAGTAAAACATTGGCGGCAGTAACAAACACTAAAAATGGTCACATAATAAACGAGAAAAAACTCCAACAACATTTATTAAATAATAATTCTGTTGCTTGTAAAAATTGTAATAAGAGAAGGATTAAATTAGACGTTTTTACTTTAGCACGTTCTTATGAGGCACGACCGAAAGAGGCCTGAATGTAGGCAACAACAATGGCAAAGAGGGGAAGTGAGCTGCACTTATGAGTACAAATACATGTACGCATCCGCATACGCATACGGAAGGCAAACATTTAATGGAACAGAAAAAAAAAATAAAAAAAATGCCATAAAGCTTAGTGAGTGTTAAGGCGTTCACAAAAAAAAAAAAAGAAAAACTATGCCAATACGCACATAGAATTCAGTATAAGTGCTGGAGTACATACTCGTACTTGTGCGATACAAAAGTTAAAGGGGCCATTTATGGGATTGTGTATAAATAACAGAGATAAATATCTGTTTAGGAGCAAAACACAATAGAAAAAAATTCTACTTAAGACTCTACTAAATGCCTTAAATTGCTGTAGGTTTTGTAACAAAAAATTACTCATGAAAAAATTATTGCATGGAAGCAACAGAAACTGTTGCTTTTCCCAGCTGTTGAAAGGACTTTATTTTCATTATTTTATATATTTTTTTTCTGTCGCTTTTGCCAAACTGTAACCATTCCAACCTACAAGTACCAAATCAATTGCTATAACTTTGACATGTACATGCCTGGAAATTGTAACACATTATAAATGTTGGAAATGACTTAATGACTACGTTGTACGAGCTTTTACATACGAGTACAGTACTGGCCATGTCTTGAACAGAAAAGAAATAAAATTTTTTTTTATCTCAGTAGCAGTTCATAAAGGATGCTCTATAGTTCATGTAACAAGTAATAGCAATGGAAATCTGTGTTTAAAAGTGATTAAAAAAAATTCTTTTATCGATTTACAGTGTATGGACAATTTTTCTTTGTGCCGTTTAATGTTTCTAAAAAAAATTTCCAATTTTTATATATATATAAACAAAAAAAAAAAAAAAAAAAAAATAAAAGCTCACAAGCAAGTTATTCATCAATATATTTTTAGAAGAGGCAGAATTTCTTTCTCTTTATATGTATATACTTTATATATATAACAGAATCCAAACTCGAATTTTTTAGATAAATTTAAACTTCAGCTGGCAAGTTGCACTTTAAAACATGTTGGTTATTTGAGAGTAAAAATATTTCATGCTCAAAAATTGTTATATTTTATTTTGTTTTCTATTTTTCAATGCTTCTTGGGAATTTCATTTAATAATAAGAAATAAAAATGCAGTTCTTTTAGTGTGCTAAAATTTTTCTTAAAAAAAAAATTAAACGAATTTTATCCTTCTTATTTCAGTGTCCTTTGTCACCAATTGCAGTTACTAATGGAAAATCAAAAAATCTGAATAAGAAAACAAGGATATTTTAGAAATGTAGCATTTAGCCTGCATATATTTAATGTACTTCATTTTAAATAAGTTTGAAGACTAAAGTAAAATAAGTAATCAATACTTTTTAAAAGAAATGCAATACGATGTTTGGAAACTTTTCGCACAGTGTACTTTTGAAAGTACACTGGCCTACAGAGGAGCAAGTTTGTGTTGAGGCATGGTAAGTTAAAATTATTATTTTAATAATATTAATAATTAATAATTATTATTGCTACTTATTTTGTTTGTTGTGTGTTTAAGTTAGTTGAAATGGCAGCACATCGTTGTGGTTTAAACCCACGAATGACAAACAGTTTCGAAAAATACTCTCAAATCTTGTTATGAAAACACAATCACAACTAGCTTTGAAACAGCTTTCGAAATGTATAATAAATTTTTAGCATAAATTTAATTTAAGAATGTAAAAAAAATTAAAAAAATTTATTTACAAGGAAATTAGTCGGGAAACGAAAATGAATATTGAAATGGTGCCTGTGTGGAAAAAATTCTCGTTTTGTTTGCGCTTTTGACCTGTCTTGTAATTTTGCGTCAAGATATTGAAATGATGATTGTGCAACAAAAAAAAAAAAAAAAAAAAAAAAATTCAAAAATAGTGAAACAGTTCGCTTTCAAAATAAAAGATTTTTCCTAACAGTGGATGAAAGGATGTGAATACTGAAAGTCTTATTGTAAAGCTTCCTACTGCATATGATTTGCTTTTTCTGTTGGTAAAATCATTCATTCCTTTTTCTGTTGTTGTAAAGATAAAACAACTTAACCATCAAAATCTTTTAAAGGGATTTTGTTTTTCTCTGCTGTGGCTTAAACTTGGAAATGCATTACAATGCAACCGCAAAATAGTTAAAGTGTACCATCATATTGTTATAAATATTGATAAGCCGGCTATTTAAATTTTGTTTTATATAAAAGAGTATATTTTCCGATCATAAATTTCCAGGTTGGCAGCTCAGGGAGTCTTCTTTTAAAAAAAATTCTCTTGTTTTGTTCATTGCAATTAATAAATAAACTAATAACTGCGAAAACTGTTTCATAAAAGTCAGCTGGAAATTTTCTAACATTTTTAATTTTGTATGCTCGCAATATTGACAAACATTTTATCTCATCTCTGCTATTCACAATCATTTTTAAAAATTAAAAAAGAGCTGTAAACAAACAAAAAAACTATCACCGAAATTAAGTACTTTTGCACATACACAAAACACACATCAATTAAAAATTTCATCTATTTTTATCTCACAAAAAAAATTTATGGTTTTCCTAAAAGTATGCAATAACATCATTTTCAAAAATACAATTACAAGCTGCATAAATTGTGTATGTCAGAAGTCTGTATTTGTTCGCAAAACTAACATTTGTTTTAAGAATTATTGCAAACTGAAAACTTTATAGCAAAATTAAAACAATCATTTGTACAAAATTATGGCGAATATGAAAAGAGGGGGAAGCAGAGAGGAAATTTCTGTTTACATGATATGTATGCAAATATAATGTTTTTTTAAATACTTTTAGAAATATTTTATTTACCATTTGACGGAGTAAAATTTATTAATATATTTTTTATACATTTCCGCTATTCTTGCAACTTCAAAAACTTTTGCATACCTGAAGGCTTTGGGAAAGTTATGGCTTAAATATACCGTTTTTATTTTAATATTACAAATTTTAATTTTAAAATTGAAATTAATTGCTATTGTTTATTAAATAGATGAAGTCTGTCGCCAACTAATTTTAAGCAAGGAAAGAAATTAATAAAATATTGGTAAAAAATATTAGAGCTTCTAATTATGCCTAAATAGTCAAATGTACTTGCACAGGTTGAACGCCGGGAAGGTATACTACTTTGTTTAGCAGCCAATTCGGTAAACCTTAATCATGACAGTTCATATTTGGCCGTCGAGAATTAGGGATATTGCAAATTTATTATGGAAAACCAACGTGTTTTAATCGTTAAAAAATTTTTTCAAAATCCATCATCGATTACTATAACAATGAGAAGGTTACGGGTAATTGTTGGAAGAAAGTAGGTGCCAACAAGAGGTACTATTTATCGTGTAGTAAATGATTTTGAAGGAAGAGGGGCTGCAGCTGATAAGCGTAGGCTTACTGTAAGATCGCACTGTAAGATGTACTGTAAGATCGGCTGAAAACATTATTGTTGGTCAAGAAAGTGTTCAATTCGTCGCAAAGCACAGGAGCTTGGTCCTTAAGGAATAAACATTTCGTTTGTAAGGATTTGTTAAATTTAATTAATTTTAAAAGGAGGAGTTTTATTGCACATATGAAATTTGCTTAAGCCGTGCAAAAAACAATTTTGAAGAAATTTTTAAAAAGTTTTCTATGTAGGGGCGTTTTCTGTTTCTACTTTGTTACACTAGTCTCCCCTTATTATTCATTGTTTTGGACGTTTTAAGAACAATATATTCCATATTTCCTTCCTTTATTTGCTTATATACATACGTAGTTTGGTGATCATGACAGCGCGATTAAATGTTTTTTTTTGGAATGCTCAACCATATACACACGCCATAAAGAATATTCATTCAACGTATTTTATGAAGCATATTTTTGGGTGATTATCACTATAATATCACTATAATTCGTCTGCTTTAAAGAATCTAAAAATGGCTTTATGTATTTCGTCAATTCTTTATTTAGAAACCTATTCCTTACACATAAGCAAGTAAATTCATACAGATATATTTCAAAATGAAACAAAAGCTTTGTAAAATTCAAAGCATACTTAAGGGGGCACAACCAGGTTTTAAAGCTGGCTGATAGGGTAATAATTTAAAAGATTCATAATACCAGTTTTGAGTGCATGTCAATTGAATTATTTCATTCTCTTCAAAGTAATCCGAAATATGTTTGAACCTTTTTTTTTTTAGGTGTACGTTAAAAGTGGCCACTAATATTGACGCCCATATAATTTACTGTAATTACTTTATAATTTGTACTCTTTTGATTCTAAAAAATGTATCAATATTAAATTTAAATCAATTAAAGTGCCTGCTAAGAACACAGAACCTTCTCAACGAACTAAGCACCCCACTTAATTAATTTCTAATAATAAATTCAAAAACAAGGGGAGAGACATTTAAAATTAAAAAATAAATGTATACAATTCATTTGTAGTTGTATGGCTGAAAGAACAACTTAAAAACAAATTAAGTGAAAAAATAAAATTGGAAAAATAAATTTTTATAGTTTTGTAAAAGCTTTATCTATATAAGTTATGTTTTTGCATAACTAGTAAACTATTGACTTATTGTGAACTTACTTTTGTAATGCATAGAAACAATAATTATTGAGAAAATCTTTATACATAAAAGAAAACCAACTTATAGCAACGCAACATTAATATTCATCTGTCCTCAATAAAACTGTAATATTGATTATAGTCTCCTAGAACATGTATGTGGAGAGCACGCTTAAATGTGTAAAGAGGTACCCAACGAACAACATTGTACTTAAGACTCAGTTATTATAATTTTTTTTTTTTTTTGCCAAAGTGGTCTTGCTTGACCGATTGAAACATTTTAATATTTATAAGAACCGATATTTTCCAAAAAAAGAAAAAACATTTTTATACTTGTTTTCGACCAAATTTTAAACCATGTTTACCACAGCAATGATGATGATGATGATGCAAGAGTATACCATTGACACACATATTAGTTTTCATATACTTGCAACACATATTGACTATTGAGCCACATGCACGTACGCACTGTTTTACTCATGCAAAATGTATTCATCCTGTCTCTTCTACAGCTGCGAATTTCCATTTTAAGGACGGCAGCGTACAAGATAAACAAATGAGAAATATCTTTTAATTGTTGTTGTTGCTATTGTTACAGTTCTTACCATTTGCTACATAATTACAAATTGAGGGAGCATAACTAGCGCCTGCGAGCGCAGGACACAGGCAGGCAAACAGACAGTTCGATTTTCATCAGTTTAAATATTTATTTACATTTTTTTTTATCAATAAAATTTTCTTTGCGAATACTAAAACATCCCAAAGGATATCCTAATTAAATATTTATTTGAAGTATTTTTTTTAAGTTGGTCCTTTTCCAGCAAATGCTATTTAAAGGTTGCACTCAAACACAAACTGTTTCATACATTTTTTTATAAAGTCCTCATTATATATGTATGTAAGTACTTTTTACTATAATTATCGTTTTGAACTTTTTTTTTAAAATAGTTCAAGCGCTTAAAAAAGAATTAATTTTTTTTTTTAAATATTTAGAAAAACTACTCCTTAAATAAAGTATCCTTTTGAATAACTGTTTTCTGAGAAAGTATGCTTTAAAAATATGTCTCTTACGGACGGTACTTGTTACAAAAACACTTTTTAAAAACATAAATTTATAGTCTATATTTTAGGGAAGGCAAATCTTTGTATCGACTCATTTTTAATGTGTGTTTGAAATCTGCAAGGACTTCCCTTGAAAAACAATTCAAAGAATTGTTCACATTAGATTAGCACTTTTCTGTACAATAAAGTCATCAACTTTTACTCGCATATGATCGAATGACCATTCTGTCTGAGTGACCATAAAAATCCATATGTTTAATGCTGTTTCAATTTTTCATCTGTATTTTATTCAACAATTTCGTTTTTCATTACAATGACTAGCAATGATTGAAGGAAGCACTCCAGTAGTCAACTGAGTTGAAGTTGTGTGTGTTTATTTCTCAGGTGCATTGTGTTATTGTATTGTTTGCAATTGTTGCAGTTCTTACATTCATATTAAATATGCTTTTATTTACTCTTTTTTGAGGAATAATATGTATGTGCATGCATCTCTCTCTATTGTTATCTTATGATTTAAATTTTTTTTATGCACGCAGGATTTGTTAATTTGACTGACCATTGTCAGAGTCCAAGACTACAAATTGCGACTTATACAAAAGCAATGAGTTTTTAATGCAGATTAATAAATCTGTTTTTTTTTTATGTGCTATAGTGCTGAAAGAACAGCAGAAAGAATGGGCCCCATAGTATATAAACTTTAGAGTCTCTCTAAGTTTAGAGTCTGTTATATGTTGCTAATTGCGAAAAAATAGTTATTTTTAAAAATATCTAGCAAAATAATTCACATATGAAATTGAAGAAGTATCTGATTAAAAACAGCCTTTTGCAAAGCTTAATAAAAGTTATAGCAGGAAATATAATATAAATAAGTGAAGGGCTTTAATGTAACAATAATTTTTAAATTTTCAAGAAGTAACTTCTTTTTAATTCAAAAAGTTCAAACCATCTTGCATAAACTCTTGAAAAATTATATTTTTCATTTAAAATTGCACTATAAACCACTCAATGTAAAATCTACAGCCTAAATGTATGCTTCACTTAATTTTCAATGTTATTTTACTTTCTACTTAATAAAACTTTTTTTTTTTTCTTAAACCAACCATGAAAAACATAAATATTTTGTGTTTTCTAACTACCCGATGCATACACATATTAAAATACTTACACACATCCAGATACAGGTTTTGTTCGAAAGCGAAAATACACTGTTAGGCAAAATACTATACATAGTTTTGGTTTCTAAGATTCTTATCAGTTAATTAGGCTACATTTTCTAATTTAATTACTGAGATAATTAAGTAATATTTTTAGATACACCGAACCCCTATCAGTGCATATTTTAATTAAACATTTTCGCACCACCCTCGACTACAAGGCATAAGAAGGCACACTGACTTTGTGATGTCTACTAATGGCAACAAGCCAACCGCAGAATCGGTAAATTTGTGCCTTATTAAATAAAATTAACTTTTCTCGCATACACTCATACTAAGAAACATTTGAAACTGCACGACCGTAGAACAATCTGCTGTTTTCAATTGGTTGTAATAGGAATTAAAATGTTTACTTGTGACTGCAAATGTATGATAAGTTGAAGCATGCATGTTTGCTAACAATATTTGAATACGTTTATGCAGTGTAAGAAAATACAACAAAACACATTTTATTCAACTAACAAAAGTGGCATGTGAACAGTTCACTAGCAGAAGGACTTGCATATATTTCTTCCAGGATTTCTCTTTTTTTCGCACTCAGTCTCTCTTATTCACTTCCTGCCCGGGAATGCCGACAATTTCTACATTACATGTGTAAATAAACCAGAGTGTAAATAAAAGGTGTTTCAGTTACAGTCCTCATTACGGGTGCCTCCGTAGGCGAATGAATAATTTGCAGCCTACTAAAGTGAACGTTTCGAGTTCGATTCCTGCCTAGACCCTGATTGTTTTCCTGCGATTGGCATTTATATCATTGATCCCGTACTTTTCATACATTCCTTTAAAAATGGTTATCAAAAATAAAAACCTTATGGAAATATTGTTAAAATTTGTTTACTCCTCTCGCTTAATTAATTCGATTGCCGACAAAAAATCGTTAAAATTTTAATAATAAATTTTTTTTTTTATGGTTTTTATTATCTCAAAATACAACATTGAGTTGGTTCTCATAAAATCGTATACTCATAAACACTCTGTACGAAGTACTAATAGTGAAACTGTGCCGTCTCTGTTTTCATGCCGCCGCCAGAGGTAGGGACACTTAACACGTATCCACTGCTCACTAATACATTTGTAAAGTTTTATTGCTTACTTTTTGTACTTTTTCAAGTAGATGTCGAAAATGAAAATGCAGGTTTTGATAATTTTGGGATTGAACAAATTTTTTTCTTTTAGCGCATCAAAGGTAAATATGGAACTGTAGAGACTTTATAATGTCACCTAAGAGGCAGTTGCCCTCGGTTTCCTTTAGGCCACTTCAATAAAAATAAATTGCATTTATCTCTGTTTATGTATACATTAACCAAGTCTTCCGTCGTTGGCCAAATCTGCCATTTAGAGTTGATTTTTTTGCATTAGAGCTTTGGAAAAAAGAAAACTCTTGTAGATTTGTGTGTACTTTCTTTGTAGTGTAACGCATTTTCTGTGTTATAAAAAAACTGAATACAAGTAAAAAAAAAAAGAAAAAAAAAGTGCGTTAGACACCAGCTAGAACTTTTTGCAGTTGTTACTTAACTAAAGCAAAAAAAATTATGACTCATATTTTTAGATTGGCTGCAAAACGTGTTGCTGGTTTAAATGTTCATTTTCTCTTCGTATGCGGCCTGCTTTTAGGCTGTTGTGCAAACGAAAAGTAGCAAAAATTTTAACTTGCCTTAATTTAATATTATTATAAAATACTCGTATGTATTGTATTGTATTGCATTGTATTGGTGTTGCTGTTGTAACTGTTGGATGTATGTATTGTTAGAATTATAATGTTTCGTAGCGATTTCGATTTTGTTTTCTGTTACACCCCATGATTACTGCAATTAAAAACATGTCCTTTTTGTTTACAATTTCAACAATGGCTGGTGGAACTGTTACAACAATAACATGTAGAGAAAACACTGCTAAAAGCTCTTTAATTTGAATTGCGGAGTATCACATGTTTCGCACACACATACATATGCGAACGTAACAAACAATGTGAGAATCAGATTCCTGGAATTCTTGTTCTAATTTAATGGTCTGTTATTATTGTAAACCGTTGTTGCTACACTGAGAATCGGAAATTATACATAAGCACATACATATTTCAGATATTTTTTTTATAGTCGTGAATAATTTTATAGTCAGCTATGAAACCAATTTGAAATTATCGATTTGATTACTAGCGAAATGTGTAGATTTTTTTTTTTTTTTTTTTTTTTGTTAAAAGTATCTCATTTCAATTGTAATTTTTTTAAAAACTTTTCACTGCTGTAAGAAAAATGGAAAAATTTTAAATATTTCTTAACCAAAAAAAAAAAAAAAAAAACTTATTTCCTTACAATAAAGGAAATTGAAATTGGAAATTTTTTATTTTGCGTTCTGAGTTGAAATATGACTACAAAAAAGAAAAGAAAAAGAAACCATAAATAATAGCAACAATTATGCATCTGAAATACAGGGTGTTGCTGTTAACAAGGCCGTTTCTATGCTTTCTCTTACAAGACTGGCCAGGAAATATTCCATTATTAACGGAAACTAAATTTATTTTTATTTACTTCAATTTGACAAGTTTTTTTATTTATGCATTCATTCATAAGAAGCGATACTCATCAGTACTGTGAAATACATTGTCATTAGAAGGAATTTTGGTTGGAAATTCCATTGCCACTCTTTATATGTTTCATTTTTCTGTTTCACTAGTTTCTAAATTTATTCCAGCATAGTTATTGTTTACTGTTGCGTATTGAGTTCTTCGAAACATTTTTTATCATTATGAAAGTTGTTGTTTTTGTTGTTGTTCGCCAAGTTGTAAAAGTGTTCATTTTTATTGCTGGCATATTTTTTTATTGCCGCTTGCATTTGAAAAACAAAAGCAGCTTTGCAAAATTAAAGCAATATTTTAATTGCCTTATGGAAATTGTAATATGCATAATAGAAATGAAATGCAATTTTTAATGTTTCTTTGAAACTTATTGCAGTGGCATAAACAACTTTTTTAATTTAAAATTTTATTTTAGTTTAGAAGAACTGCTGGCTAAATATGTAATTAAAACACATTTTTATTAGTTTTCTAGTGTTAAGGTTTTAACGAAATAAGATAGTAACTGACCGGAGTTTATTACGTATTAATTTTTGTAATAAAATTCTACGAAGTGCTGTTTTGGTTATTAAGAAAAGTTATATGTGCTGTACCAAAAAGAAATATTCTAGTTCTTCTTATAACTTTTGCTTATTTCCTCAAGATCTTTGAATTATATTTCTGCAGAAAACATTAAAATTATATAAAATTTTCATTTCACTTATTATTTGCGTTGCATGTGCAGCAAATTTTATGTCACAAGTTCAGTTTGCACCGAACAAAAAAGTCAGCATGTACATGAAAATATTTTAATTGACGTTTAAGAATAAAATAATGCATTAGAAGAAAAAGTATTCAAGTAATAATATTGTTCTCAAGTAATTCTTGTATTTAACTGCTCTTCTTTATCAATATTTCGGTACTGCTTTGTGTGCCTTCTTCAGGCTAATATGATAAAGAGTAATATATGTATTACTGATTTCCCTCTATAATATTTTCATTGACCACGCATTCAGATAAATTGGCCAGAGGCGTATTGGAAAATTTAGGAAGAATAATAAAGAAGGCCGAAACATTGCAAATATATCATTTTATTAAAACAACAGTTTGTTAACAAATTAGATTAGTTGAATTTTCAGTTTTATCTCTTCATTGCAGAGATATTTATTTTTTTTTTAATTATCGCCATGAAAATATTTTAAATACCTTTTTTATTATTCTACCGGGGGGTTATATTCTCGTTTGCGATGCGAAAGCATTTGCCATGCGTAAGTGAGATGCGTTAATAAACTAATTTGGTACTCTATAACATATCATATTGAAAAAGTGGCAATACGGACATCGTAAAATAAAAAATGGTAATGCAGTGCTTTATGAAATGTCAAAATCCATATAAGAAAGTCGGCAAGAACTTTTGTCAGCAGTTGGCATTAATGATTCTAGCAATGATCAAATAACTATACCAAGGCAAAAAACAAATGAAATAAAAAATAATTTGTTTTTGAGGTCATAAAATCATGTTAACATTTTTAATGGTCAAATAAATACTGATTCATAAAAATATAAAAATAAATTTTTTTTGCACTTCGTCGGCATAACAAAATTTAAACTTAATAAAAAAAAAAAATAGATTCAATATGATAAAAATATACATATACATTTTAAATATACTTATTGTTAAAAGTAACGAAGTTCATTATTAGCTTATAGTCTATGTTTTGTGTAAAATAAACAAATAAAAGTAACGGATCAAAAATAGGATAGGAATCAATAGCATGTTTTTCTTCAGTTGCGTTTAGTAAATAGCTTGCGCAAGATATTTGTTTAACATAGTTATATATAGTTTTGACAAGCACTTTCGCAAACCAAAGTACGACGATATCAGACTTGCATAAATGAGATGCGTTAACACATGTGCAAAAGCAAACCAGATTACGGGGATACCAGACTTGCTTAAATGAGATGCATGCACAAACGCAAACAAGAGTACCAAATATTTTATTTTGTGAACATTTTCTAACACATCGCCAACGAGAATAACCTCCAGATTTTCTGGCAAATTCTTACTCCAAATTAAAAAACTGACAACGCTAACATAGAATCACTTGCGACGAATTGTTAATACCACATATAAAAGATAATAGAGACGAAGAAATCCCCATCCATGTGTGTTGTGCAAGTTTTTGAATCCCGCTCGTCACTCTACAGTTTTCATCAGCAAATGAAAATGTCCATGAAAAAGTTCAGTCATTAATACATATTAATTTTTAGACATCTAGTCAGTTAATTGTGTAATTGTTTTAGAGATTCGCTTTTATTAATTCCGTACGTGGGCGTATGATTGTTATTATTCAAGTGATAATAATTATTGTGGTGGCATCAAGTATACGCACCCGTGCATTAATGCTGCTCGCGTTCCATTGGCGTATACGTAATATTTATTTGTATTAAAATGAATTAAACATTTAACCATAATAATGGCGATAAATCTCACAATAATGTCAAATTATATGCTTTTGCTTGTGCTTTTGCTTTTGAAATGAAGTTAATTAAAATTTAATTGAGGGATTACCGATTAATGGTGGTTTGTTTAAATACTTAATTGTGTTGGAGTCATTTTTACAACAATTCTGTGACATTTACTTTTTACCGTTGTTATGTTATCATTACATTAATGTCTGTCAACTATATATCATTACATTAATGTCTGCCTAAAAATATGTGATATTAGACAAATTAGCAAGATAAAAGATTTGGTTATCAAGATTTCCATAAGGCTTTTATTTTTCACTTTTAAAGGAATATATGAAAAGTGCGGTATCAATGATATAAATGCCGACAGCAGGAAAACAATCGGATTCTAGGCAGGACGCGAACGCGTGACCTCCCGTTTAGTAAACTGCAAATTATTCATTCGCCCACGGAGGCATCCGTGATAAAAGATTTATAGTAATATAAATTTCAGTGAAACTACATAAAGACCACTTTTGTCATTGTGTTGTGAAAGTGGCGTTGTTTACATGAATTAATTATGATTGGAATTAAAGAAAATATAACAATAAAAAGGCTATAGAAAAATATAATAGAAATCAATGTAGAAAAATGAAAAAGAATACAATACGCAATGAACTGAAGAACCAGAAGTATGCTGTTGCATATTTTTCTGCGTGCACTGTATTATATATGTATATGCTTTTGGAAATACAAGCTTAGGTTCCTCCAGCGCTCTTCTTTTTAAAACTGCCAGCCCCCATAATAAAAATATATATATATATGTATTTTTTTTTTATATTTTCTTTTTATATGTGATCAAGTTTTCGCAGTGATCGTTCCGAGATTTTAAAAAAATTTGACATCTTGGAGTACTTGCAACCTGGTTACCGAAAACATTACAATATTTTTCTTTTCGTTTATATGTTTTAAGCTCCCTACTCGTGTTTGCATATGGGCATGCGGTTTTCGAACAATTAACTTTCCGTTCATTCTAATTTGAACGAAATCTCATTATTTCATTTTTGTATGGCACTGCTCTCCAACAACTTGGCTGTGTTAATTTGAACAGCTTTTGACACACCGAAAACATAAATTAAAAACAAGGACTCAAAGAAAACTTATTGCAAAACATTAACAAAAGTAATTTTAAAATTGTTTGTTGCACACTTTACTCGTTTACCAGACCGCCGCTACTACTGCTGCTGCTGTTGCTGCTGCTGCTAATGTTACTGTATTTCACACAATATTTTCATAGAAGTTGTTGTTGTTGCTGGTTACTTGCAATATATTTCTCACTTTTTCTCCTTAATAGTTACTTAATGTGCTTTTGTTTATTATTATTTGCACTCCTTTTATGCATTTTTCATTTAGTGTGGCTGCATAGAAAGCTTTTGTAAGAATTGTTAAAAAAAAGGACATTAAACTCGTTCCAGTACATGCTTTCCCCCACTTGTATGCAAAACGAATATTATTTTCTTGCCTTTTAATTGTGCTGACTGCTTGCTGAAAGCGGTGCTTAACTTGAAAATTTAATGAAATGTATGTAAAGTAGTCATAATTTTGTTGAAAAATTGTTTAAGGAAGTATTTAAATAATTTTTTCATATTTCTCCTCTTCTTTTTTTTTTTTTTTTTTTTTGTTGATAGAAAGCAGAGTTTTTTTTTCGTTCTAAGAAAAGCATTAAATCTGCTTTTATATAGAAGGGCTGTTATATAAATTTTATTTTGGTTTTTAATGGTGGCACTCATAATTAAATCCTTTACAATGATGAAATATTAAACTTGAAGTCATTCATAAAGTTGTAAGTACAAATTCAAAATGCAAGTGATTTACGAGTGTTTCGTTGCTTGAAGCAATCGAAACAGCTTCAGGCTTACAAATGTGTGATAAAAAAGTAGCATAACTGGAGGGTGAATATGTTTACAAGCCATACAGCATTCCAATTTGGGCAAACTGCATGATTGTGTAGGATGGTGAATCACGGCTTTAAAAAGCAACAGAGATTTTAACTTATTTCACCTTAATTATCTAAAAATCGTCAATAAAATTATATGTCCTTTTAATGCAGTAAAAAAAAGGTTGCTGCATTCCACCACATTGTTGATTTATTCTCACATACTTTGATTCTAAATAAGTACTTTCTGCGCTGGTTTCTGCACAAGCTGCCCTTCGCGAGGAGTATAGTATAAATTGTTCTACAAGTAGCGTGTACTTCTTGCGGGTTGAGGGATAATTTACTCTACATATGGCAATGTTTTTACGCTCATGTGTCTCAATTATATTTTTTATTTGCCTTAAAATTAAATTCATTTCCTCTTAGTGCGTCATTAATTGTTCATTAAATAGTATTTTTTTATTTCCTTTTCCTTTGCTTTGGTGAGTTGCGTTCTTCAGGTGTTTTTGCAGCAGTGAGTGAATGCCAGTTGGCAGTAATTGGTATTCCTGTGTAATAATTTAATGGTATACTTTTTAATGCAGAAGCAAATTTCATTTACACAAAACATTTTTTCTACATAATGGAAGTCAAAAGTGCACGCTTATGAATGACTCACAACAATTCTTGACATTAATTTCAATGTTTTTCTCATACACCATAAATTAAATAATGAAAAAGCAACATCATCTAATGACTCTCTTACCAGAGTGAGTGACTTCTTTTTAAATAACTTGTTTAAGTTTGTGTAATTCAGCAATTCTTTATACCTCTTCTTTGTTTTTATAATTTATTTCATTTTATTTTTTTTAACAATAATTTACGTGGGCGTATAATTGAGAAATTTGCTTTCTGCTAAAAAATTGCCTTTGTATTGCTGTGTCTTTTTGCGAAATGTTCTTTCAGCGCAATTAATGGCAGTTTGTTTAATTATAAAGAAAATTCTTATTCACATACCACTTAGAAGAGCTCGAACACACATGCACATACCCACCCTTGTGCGCACATACAGATGTACTTCAATAATAAACACGTCTAGATGAAATGCCTTGCAGCATGTAGAAAGTAATTTTAATAATTTGTTACCACTCGTATGTTTTTTTTCTGATAGATTTAGCCGTATTGCAAAGGGTGTTTTTTAAGGTACGGATCCAGTAATAAATACGCAAAATAGATGAATTATCGCTGCACCTCTACCTTCAAAATCATTCTAGTTACAAGTGAAAATAAAACCCAATAAAAAAAACAAAAAAATTTATAAAACGAGACCACCGGAAATTTACCCTCTATTCATTTCAACTGGTTCAAGAATGAAAACAAGTATTTGCTTTAGCAAATATTTTCAAATATTATAATTGTTATTTTTTTTTTTAAATAATAGTTCCTTAGTTAGTTAGTTATTTATATTGAGTCTTATTTTTTCCATTAAATAGAATTTTTAACAAATATTTCTTCTATCAAAGCTTTTTCTAAAACTATCAATTATAATTCTAACTACATTACTAGTTCTTGACTATGCAAGTTGCCTATCCAATCTAAGAATAATTTTAAACTATAATTATAAATACATTAATTAATGGTCTAAGCAGTGGTTTCTCCCGGCACTTATCTACGAATAGAGTTGGATCTACTGTTTATAAGCTTAATACCAAAACATAAATTCTAAATGAAAACTAAACCTTAAAAATAAAAGAAATAGATAAGAGATTATAAATTAATAATAAAAATAAAATAAAAAAGAAAACAAAAATATTTACCCCATATGAATGCCACACGTGAGTGGAAGTAAAAATTCCTGTGAAATTCCAATAATGGATATATGTATATTGCGTGTTTGACCTATTAAACTCGTTCCCGCTAGATTAAATATGCCTAATCACATTGCCTGCAAAATGAGGCTATTTCTCCTTAACCATTCTCATCAAACCCAAAGCATAAAATGAAATTGGATTCAATCATTACTTTTCATAAACATATGACTTCGAGAACCTTCTAGCCAAATGCCTATAGTTCTACTCTATACATTAAAGTAAAATATGCCTCTCAAAAATCTCAATCTTTTCCATCAACGTTTTCGACATGTCAAATCCATATGGATTTCGACGAATGCTCACCTTGCACAAAAGCAATTTAGTCCTTACCGATAAATTCCTGCTTTTAAATAATGCTGCAAATATTGCCTTCACGCGATTTGCCCTCTCTAAATTATATAGCACGTAACCAGTAGATTTCAGAATCTTATTAGTTAACTCCAAGGTACTCCTGACTGTACTTTTTACTTTCTGGTACTACAAAATATTTACATTTCGCGGAAGTTTTCAAATAATTATAAACTATATACAAAGATTATATAAAATGGTATATTTTTGAAACAGGTGTTGCCTAAGGGAGAATTTATCACAGTTCACAATGCACCCATTTTTATATAGACAACAATACGACCGTGTTTATTTCATGAAGAATTGTTAATGTATTTCATTTTTACCCCTAAAAGTATGCTTTATGCCATAAAGTTTATTTTAACTTTTAACAGCGGTTTGGAATCACTTTATCTGTTTGCAGTTTTTATTTTGTTTTTGATATAATTTTCTGAATTTTTGTTATTTCTACTTTAGCACCTCATAAAAACAGTATGTGAGATATAAATATTTTAGCCAGAAATATTTCCAAACAACTACAAAACAAACAAACAAAAAAAAAAAAAAAAAAATAAAAAATTAAAGTGCTTGTAAAACAGATGAAAAATTTATGTTGATTATGGTTGCGCTAGAGAAAATATTATAACAAAACCTTTAACTTTGTTTTGCTTTATTTTTAAACAAAAAATTAACAAAAATTCTCTGTAAAATGAAATATTTGGCAGGAAACACATTTATTGAACAAGAACAAAAAAAATTGAAATTAAACCATAATATATGACTTTGAAGATAATATTTTTGGCTACAGCGAAGAAAAGTAAAAAAAGAATCTAAAGATAATTGTAATGTATGTTTTGTCTTAATTGAATAAAATAACTTTATTATAAATTTAAAAAATCTCTCAAAATAAAGCAATACTTACATAAGTCCATGCTTCATGTCCATTAACAGTAGTAAGTTTCATTCGCAAGAAAATCCTATGTGATTCCATCCTACTTTAAAAACTCGCATGAAAATAGTTTTGCTGGTACCACACTATCATACAAATGTGATGCAAACAATTAGTTTGTTACCACCTTGAAGTATATGCAACACTGATCGTATGAAAATTGTCATTTTGTGGGAGTTTTATAAATTTTTGCAAATCGTACGGTTTGCATTTGGATTTTTGGGTCACACTATAGGATAGGATAGTGATTCATGGCGTTTAGGTGTAGGGATAAGTAACACAATTTCTTAAACTCTTAAGTCAGTAGTTGTTAAAAATGGCTTGATTTTGAAGACAGAAAAATGTTCTAAAATCTTCATTGTATGAACAATATAAAACTATGAGCTACAATGCAAATCTAGTAAATACTAATCGAATAAATAAATGAAATTCGTGATTTTGCTTTTGAACATAGCAGACGTGTGTAATTTTGCTGTCACAAAAATATATAACGAGGAAAAAATTAAAAAAAAAAAAAAAAAATTTAATTACAAAAATTTTATTTATTTGAAAATTAATTGGATATAAAACGAAACTTATATAATTGAAAAAAAAGAAGACATAATTTGGTCTCGGAAGGAAGGGAAGTAAGGAGCTTGGGATGGAAAAGGTTCCCTTAGTGAAGCAGTATGGTGGACGACCTCTAAATGAAGGAAAAAAGGGGGAGTTAAAAACCAAAGCGGAAGAAAGTAAAAATAAAGAGGATGCGATCAGAAATTCCCAGCTGGGTAAGCAATTTATGGAGGCTGTGTTTGACGAAACAGCATTAGAAACAAATGAAAGAACTGAGGAAGAGATGAGGAAAGTAAGATGGGAGGATGAAATGCAGGACAATGGGATGTTTGACGCTGGTTTCCAAGTTGTCCAAACCAAAAAGAGGAAGTTTGGAGCGGAGGTATTTAAAAATGTTAATGAAAATAGTAATAAGTCTCTTTATAACGACAATAATAATAGATTTGCAATATTAGGAAATTTAGATTTCGAAGCGGAAGAGGGAATTAGTAAGAGTAATGTAGGGAACGGAGGTCCTGGTATTAATAAATGTAAACGGACTGGGGTTAAGGCCGGGATTTCTTATTGTCCGCCGATTTTTCTAGAGAACGTGAATGTAAGATCTTTGGTTGAGCAATTGAAATTGAAGGGGATAAGATTTAGAATTAGGAATCAGTCCCAATTTAAAAGTAAATTGTATTTGGAGGATGTGGCTGCGCACGCAGAGATGATGAGATTATTAAAAGAAAAGAATATTTCGGCATATACTTTTACTCCTAAGGAGTGTAGGAGACAGAGTATTCTGTGTAGGGGGTTATATTTCAGGTCTGATGTTGAGGAAATTAAGGCTGAGATTGACGAATTGATTCCGGACACTGTTGAGTCCGTTTCAAAATTTTCTACAGAATATTCGAAGAAACAGGGGATAGACACTGGGCTATTTTTGTTTTCATTGAAACCTGATCGGAGAGTTAACGAATTGATCTCGTTGAAGGTTGTATTAAATCAGGTGGTGTCATGGGAGAAGCCAAGGGCGGGTGTAAAAATTCCTCAATGTTGGAGGTGTCAGCGATGGGGGCATTACTCTAGGAATTGTAGTCGCCCAGTTGCTTGTTTGAAGTGTAGTGAGGGACACGGTCCGGGGGAGTGTCGTGTTAGTAAATCGAGTGAGGTAGTACCGTATTGTGTTAATTGTAAGGGGGAGGGTCACACGTCTAATTATAGGGGTTGTCCTGCATATAAGAGCTATGTTGCCTTGAGAAAGAGGTCTGTGGAGGAGTCAAAGAAGAGAGTGGAACAAGCTAGGAATAATGTTGCAGTTGCGGTCAAACAGTCTGCAGTTGTCGCAGATAGAACTTTTGCTAGCCTATTTAGTAAGGTGCCAACAGTGAAAAGGCCAGAGAAAACACCGTTGATAGAGGAATTTTTGTTGGTTGCATCATCAGTATGTAGTACGAGTCCCTGTACTCTGGAGGACAGAATTAGGAAATTTTTGAGTACTTATAGGTCTTTGACTAAGGACCAAGCAAGGAAGGAATGTTTGGAAATAATGAAGGATATTCAGAATACATATGGGCCGTAATTTTCTCAGATTACTGACTTTTAATGTTGGCTCTCTTGTACACGTGGGGAGGAGGTTGGAACTGAATTTGTTACTGGATCAGTTTAAAATTGATATTGCTTTTTTACAGGAAATTCATTTATCAAGGGATAGAAATGTATATCTTGATAATTATTCGGTGTTGAGGGACGACAGCTCTTTAGGTGTAGGGATTGCTCTTAAGAGGGGAATGAGTTATTCTAGGATTTACATTCCGAGTATTAGATTTTTGAGTGTGTTTATTGAGGTTAAGATTTTAATCAATGGTGAAATAAGGAGAATTCTTTGTGGTTCGGTATATTTTCCATCGAACTTTAAGCGTGAAGATATTTGTGGAGGACTTTCTTCGATTTTAGTTTTTTCAAATAGTTATGATGGATTGGTCTTGGGAGGTGATTTGAATGCAAAACACGTTTCTTGGGGTGATAATGTGAGTAATTTTAATGGTGAAGTTCTTTCGGCTTGGATTCGAAGCGAGGCGTTTTCTGTTGCGAGAATTTGTGATGCGTATCCCTCTTATCCGTCGGGAGAGTCGCATTTGGATCACTTCATAGTGAGCAATAATATGTTGGATTTTCAGGACCGGAATTTTGAAACATTTACATTACCTACATTCTCCGATCACGTTCCCTTGGGTTTATATATGAAATTGCCAAGCTTTAATTGTATTTTGGGTACTCCGGATCAGTTTGTGTCTTTGAAGGGAACTGATTGGACCACGTTTAGGATTGATTTGATTGAGGCTATTTTAAATCATTTTCCTCCTAAGAATAGGAATTTATCTGACAATGAAATAGATGCATTTATTGAGAAATTAAATAGTTCTGTGAATTTTGTGATTCAGATTCATTCAAAAAAGTTGGAAAATAGGAAGCGGAGATTCGTAGCTTCGGATAGATTGAAGAAGATGCTGCGAATTAAATATAATTGGCAGAAGGAGTTGAAGACAATATTTTCTAGGACGTTTAATAGAAGAAATCCACAGTATTTATTAATTTCCAAACAGATTGATTTGATCAAAATTATGATAAGGGAGCAAGTTGAACGGGAGCAGGCTAAGTTTTTTGATGATAGATTGATGAAAATAAGACCTGGTCCATGGGCTTACAGGGATATCTTTAGGATAATTGGAAATAGGAATCGTTCTGATTGTAAGGATATATCGGTGAATGGTGTGCGAATTGAGGGGTTGGGTGATAAGTTACAGGTTTTCAGGGATCATTTTTCGGCTGTCTTTGGGCATTCTGCTACTAATGCGAATACTGAATCAATATCTAAGGCGATAAGTGATGCAATCTCTCAGGCTGAGAATCCGATTTTATTTAACGAGGATTGTACATCTTTGAACAGTGGGGGCAGATTGGGTCTAATTGATTTAAGGTATTTGATGGATGTTTCGAAATTGATAAATAATAAGAAATCGTGCGGTATTGATGGAATATCGAATTTTATACTGGGGAAGTTTCCGGTTAAGGCGTTCGAATATTTGACTATTTTGTTCAATAACTGTTTGAATAATTGTTATTTTCCTAGGGAGTGGAAAATTGCTAAGGTCATTCCCATTCCAAAGCGGAAGGGGATTAATGATGTGAATACGTTTAGACCAATTTCTTTACTGTCTAATATAGGGAAGTTATTTGAGAGGATAATAAGGGATAGGATGGATGTAGGATTGAGTGATAGTTATATTCCTGATAAACAATTTGGTTTCAAAAAAGGTAGTTCAACGGTGCATGCACTCTTGAAGTTCCATACTGATGTGGTTCAGAACTTAAGGGAAGGTCGATGTACTGTAGCTGTGTCTCTTGATGTCGAAAAGGCTTTTGATAAGGCGTGCCATGATGGTATTTTGTATAAAATGCTAATGATCGGATTTGATAAAAATGTGATAAAACTTTTCAAAAGTTTTTTCGACGAAAGGAGATTCTGCGTAGGTATTGGAGGAGTGGTGTCATGTCAGGGAGAGGTTTCTTGTGGTGTTCCACAGGGTTCGGTGTTGGCGCCTCACTTGTACAGCATTTTCGTTTATGACTTTCCCCATGAATTTTACAATTGTAAGGGTATTCTGTTCGCTGATGACTCTCTTCTTTACACTCACGATGTGTCTCCTGAGGTGGCACTGCAGCGTATTTCATTGTATCTGAGGAATGTTGATGAATTCTACTCTAATTGGGGAATAAAGATTAACACCGAAAAGAGTAGTGCCATTTGTTTGAGAAATGCTTCTGGGAAATGTAAATATTTTGTGGTACCGGAGAGCAAAAGATTAAAGCTGAATTTGAATGGCAACAATATTGCATTTAAGGATACAATGAAATACCTTGGTGTGAACTTTAATAGGCTTCTGAAATTCAATGGTCACGCGCTGTACAATTTAGAGAGGGCAAATCGTGTGAAGGGAATATTTGCGAGATTATTTAACAGTAGGAGTTTACCGGTAAGGACCAAATTGCTTTTGTACAAGGTGAGCATTCGGCCACTTCTTCTTTATGCCTTTCCCATATGGTTTGCCATATCAAAAACCTTGATGGAAAAGATGGAGATTTTTGAGAGGCATATTTTAAGGAAATGCATAGAGAGGAACTATAGGCATTTGAATAAAAGATTCTCGAATAGATATGTGTATGAAAAGGCAGGATTGGATCCAATTTCATTTTATGCTTTGGGTTTAATGAAAAGGTTTGTGGAGAAATTGCCTCATTTTGAGGGTAAAGTGATTAGGGATATCTTATCTACCGAGAGAGAGTTCAATTGGTCAAACACGAAATACATATCCAGTATAGGAATTTTACAGGAACAATTGAATGGTTATCCCGGTCTTAACTTCTACTCACGTATTACTCCCGGCATTCATAGGGGCTGATTTTTTTTTTTTTGGTTTTGTTTAGTTTTTTTTATGTTATTTTATTTTTATTATTAATTTTTGATTTATTAGCTATTTTATTTTAAGGTTTAGTTTTAGTGTAGAATTTAAGTTTAGTATTAAGTTTATAAATAATAGATTCAACTCTATTAGTATAAATAAGGGCCGGGAGCAAGCCCTGATTAGACCATTAATTAATGTATTTATAATTATAGTTTATAATTATTCTTAGATTGGATAAGCAAGTTGCATAGGCAAGAACTAGTAATGTAATTAAAATAATACATAATAGTTTTAAGTTTTCAAGGAAAAAATAAATATTTGTAAAACAAAAATTTTATGTAATGAAAAAAAAAAAAAAGAAGCCTCAATAAATAAATAACTAACTAAAACTAACTAACGAATAAATAAATAATCAAATGAAAAAAATGAATCCTAAAAGTATGTTATGCCTAATTTAAATATTTTATATTAATTTAAAGGCTTATTAATTTAAGGTTATCTTTCTTACTCTTCTTAGTGCCACCAAAATCCAAACAATCCAACAAATCAAGTTTTTCTAAACACTCATTTCAGTGCTGCTCATTTGTAACGGCAAAACAAAGAAGAGAAACTCGAAATGTTGCAGTTGTTTTTATTGTTGTACTGCCTGGTAGTGGTGTTGCCACTAAAAGTACAAGAAGGAGTAGTATAGACATACAAGATGTAGTAATTATTTTGTTGTCGTTGTTGTTGTTGTTCTTGTTGTCTTCATTTCTATTTTTAGTAGTTGTACATTTCAAAATCACTTTGTTTTCTTGACATTTAAAACAACAGCAAACAATAACAACTGCAACAGCTTTTCTCCAATTGTTTAAAAATAAAGTGAAGTCGAACAAAGACGAGGAGTAAAAAATAAAGAAACAAAAAAAAGAGAAGAAAACCAGCCAAGAAATGTGTCACGACGACTGATGTTCGAATTTGTCATTTTATTTATTCCTTTTGCTTCAGAATGAATTTAACAAACAGATGTTTTGCACACACTTTGCATTACATACACTCATTTATCTCCTTCCCGTCACATAAACATACATACACATAAACACTCACACTTAAAATAATGTATAGGAAAATAGTTACACTCAGGCATTAGCCAACATGCACCAGAACAGCAATAAATGCACTTCTGCAGAAACATATGCAACCACTTAAGGATATACTGATATTCTGCACTATGGCTTGTTTTGCAATATGAAATATTTTAAAATTGGGGAATTTTTGTGAAAACCTCAGTAAAGAGAAATTTGCCGTAATTTTATATATCGAGTTTTTATTTTACTTATTTTTATGCAATTTTTTTTTAGTAAATTTTATATTTATAATCCCATAATATTTATTTATTAAATAAAATCAAGAAATAAATACGGTGCCAGGGAAATTTACTGTAGAGGTATATGATCTCACAAAAACACATTTTTAGATGTAAAGAAATGACGCCTTTATTGTGAAATTATGACAAAGGTGACAAATAGGAGTATATGATTGAAACTAAAATTTCCTTCCAAGGGAAATTTATTTAATGATGAATATATTTTTAACTTCAAATATTTATTGGTTCTTTAAATTTAAAAATAATTTTTTTTTTATGGAAAACATAGAAAAATTATAAGAAAAATGAAATTTCCTTTAATATAACTTTTTTTTTTAGCTTGAAGTTTTAGGTCAGTTAAACTCAGAATTAGCATAAAAATAAAGGATCTAAATAATTTCCGAGCGGCTGCGAGTATAAGGAATACTAAAGGCTTCTTATGATAAAAAGCTCCCAAACAGCTTTATTTTTCATTTCCAGTAGATTTCATGCATTTTTTCATCCCAATTTAAAATGAGTATTTTCTTTATTAAGGGAAATTTAAAAACTTTTATATAATCATGCCCCAAAGCGAACCATAATGCACATGTGTGTGTGAGTTTGTGCTTATATATCGCTTAAATGCTCTCCATACTTGTGTGAATTAGTTTTAATATTTCCACGTGTTTTATTGATGATTGAAACGGAAAATGCTGATAAGACTTGATTGGATGTAACACAGCGCCAAAAGTTGATGCTTATTAGGTATGGGTATTCCCCTTTTTTTGTTGTAGAAATGATTTGCCACGTTGTTCCCTGATGCATTAAAAATTTCGTACAGGTGGTCTTACACATTTCTAAAATTTTACTCCATGTATGGTTTAGCTTTTGGTTTTTTTTTCTTTTTTGCATTTGCAATTTAAATATTTTTTCTGGCTTCACTTCATATTTAATTATTTTACGCAAAATTGTTTTATATAAAATATTGTGCAGTACATTCAGGTTTTCTATCTTTTGTTTTTAGCTGAATTTGAAAGATTGTTTCTTTGTTTTTGAATTGCTGCCATGTTACTGCTGCTTACTTAAGTTCACCTAATACATGTTATGACAGGTTTCAGCATGTAAACACAGACATGCTGTAATACTATTTCCGTTGTATCTGTAGGGAACAAAAGTAGAAGGAAACAAAAATGTGTCACTTTTGATGGACTTTTATTGTTCTGCGTGAGAAATTAAAAGAATTTACAGGTTCTTCTTTGAAAAGCGGACAGGTGAATGCAGAATGATCGCCAAGTCAGCTTTATTGCATAGTTTTGCGGGGTGAGTAAATTATTGGCTTTTGGAAAAATCTTACTGGTTTCGATTAATTCATGATAGGCTAAAGTTCGTAAAATATTTCATTAGAAAAATATTCAATATGACATGACAAAGTAGACTTTCAAATAAATAAAAAGCACACGAGTAGAAGGGAGTATAATTATTATGAAACGCACAAAAGTTCGGATAGTTATTGCTAAGGTTGGAATTACCTGAAAACAAATGTTCTTGCAATTTTTTAAAGATCATATTAATTTGTTCTTAATAGTAAGCCAGTAAGTCGCAGGTTCTATTCCTGTCTACATTTTGTTTGTTTTACTGTTGACAAGCCTTATAAAAAGTAATAGCGTTTGACTTTAAAATCCTTTTGAGGTAACAAATTAAATTGGGAGCTCATGCTGTGAAGTTCAAGGGAAAAAATAAAATAAATTAAATACTTAAAATATTATTATTATTTATTTGAATTGGAAAAATTATTATAAATATATTTTATTATTCATATGATGTCTTTATCATAGACTACAAAAAGGAAATTGTAACATGATTTCATGTTGTCAAGCGAAAATGTCAGAACACTATTAATTATCGAAAATCCTGCGTAAACTTGTGCTGTTTTAGTGCAAATTAACGTTTTTAATCGCAATTCCTTTTGGCTTTTACTGGACTAGCTTTACTGCTCCTATATTAAAGTACATATGAAGCTGGTTGAAGGTTGTTGAATGAACTAGGTAGCAATTTTTAATTGGTATAGTCTTGAAAAAAAAACGCTGCGGGCAGATTCAAACAGTGTGTGATACGGTGTAAGTCATAGCTCGGGTTGCTGACAAAATTTTTCCTTATCACTTTGTTATGTCTGCTTTTATTTTTAATCCTTGACAGCATATTAAAAAAATATTTTTTAAAAGCTTGAAATGTAAAGCTGTACAAAAACAGAATAATTTTCATTTATATCGTATTTACATAAAATTCATACAAAAAATTTTCTAAATTAACTTTTTTCAAAGCATTTCAAAAACCAACTAACTCTTTCTTAAAACAAATTTAAATGAACAAATTGTTGCCGGAAATTACCAAATTCATTTCATCAACTAATGCCGCGTTGGGCGCGTTATAAATATTTCATTCCTTCGCTCATTTGCGATTAACTATGCAAACATTTCTTATTGCTTTTATTAATGGTGAATCCTTTCTCTGTTGCCTGCCCTCAACAAACACAAAATTTTAATTAACGTCAATGAACGTAAAATTCTAAATAAAATAAAATGGAAAGTGAGGAATTAACAACAAAAGAAAAGATGTGCAGCCAAACAAAATATTGTGATTAAATTCATTTTAAAGTTGACATAATTACGGACAACATGACATACAGATTTGAACAAATGAAAATATTTGTAAAGTTACACTGTGTATGGGGGGAGGAGGCAACATAAAATATGTAATTAAGCAAATAAAAGTTTAAAAAGTCGCAAATAGAGAAGCAAGCGATCATTGCCCTGTTTAAATTACTAAAAGCAAAGAAATATTATTTGTTTGGTTGCGAAGTAAGTGGGTTTTTGCGGGTCAGTGATTGCGAGCTGTAAAGCAATATAGGAGTTCTTGGCGTGAAAGGCTCGGTCTTAAAATTTTTTTAAAAGCGTTCCAACATCCTTTCAAAATCTGATCAAGAGTTAGCAATTAAATTAAATCCATTTAAATTTATTATTTCGGGGTATCAGCTAATGCCTATGCACATTAGGCATATCAGCACATCCTTTACTCAAGCACTACTTAGAACCGTTGGAAGTTTCTTCAAGTTTCAAGTTAGAAAAACATTGATTTATTTTCCGCGGTCACATCGGTTTGGGCATATTTTCTTATTTCTGTCCTTGTGTAACTACATTTCTTATATGAGAGGTTTGTGCAAAAAAAAACTTGCCTGCATGTACAGCGGCCAAAGCAGATTGTAAGCCAACGTGCCAAGCGTAGCGTGAGCCGGAGGATACATGGAAAGAAGAAATTTAAATTGGTAGGCTTAACAAAATATTTTGCTTTCTACAGCATAATACAATCACTTTAATGAAATCATACTAAAATCGTTAACTTGAATTTTGTGAAGTGAGCAACAAGATGCAGCCGGCGAATCGCAAATGAAATAAAATAAAACTAAACTTCTAACAAAACTGAATATTAGAGTAATTGTTATAAAAACTTCTGCTAAAAAAAAAAATTTTAAATAGTCGGAACAAAAAATATTTTCTCCCCTCAAAAAAAAAAAGAAGAAAAAAGTGTATTTTATTTTATTTATTTATTTCCTTAATATTACTAATATGTGAATATAATTATAGAATGGGGGTAATCACTGGCTGCTGAGGCCATCGGCTACATTTATCTTCCTTTAATAATCTCAACAAAAAAAATTCATTAAGCTTTCAGTGCATTTGTAGTGCTTTTGTCCATCTAAAAGTTTTAAAACCATATTTCATACGTTACAAATTTAAAAATTAAAAATTTAAGTGACCCTAAACAAACCTCTGCTAAATTTGGTACAGGTGCTGCAACGTACACGAGATGTTAACTAACGTTGGATTACATTGATATTCGAAAATAATACATATTTTTCTAACAAATTAAAAATAAGAAAAATAAAAAATAATTGATAAAACCATTTTGTTTGTAAAAATGATAACCATCAAACAAACGATGTTGCTGTAAATTCTGGTAATTAACAAACTAATTTTGCACTTTATTACATGAACAATATTTACAAGTTTACATTTATTTTAATTAATAAAGTGGAAACTAAAATGAGCAAAAAAAATGTGCATCAATTACACGAGTATGCCTCATGGTAGAATATTTTCGCCCCAAAAATGTTTAGATTAAATGTTTAAATTTAAATTTAATTTTTGTATATTTATTTTTAATTAATTTGGTATGCGAGATATTCTCAGAATTAAATCTCAAATGAATTACACTGAGTGGCAAAAAAAAATACATATTTCTTCGCTAGAAATCGTCGCCTAGGATCACAATATGTATTCAAATCCTGAATTAAGCAATCAGGTGTTTTTTTTATAAAATTTAATTTCGATTTAAAATTAATAGAAAATCTTTTTCTACTTCCTAATTAATTTTGTTTAATTTTTTGCGAGAGAATAAAACTAAATAAATTATTTTAAAAATCAGTTGCGTCACATAAAGTTACCTTTAAACGATGTTTTTTGCAGAAAATATAAGTACTTTTCTTATCGCTTACTTTCAGCGATTTTCGAATTGCCTGAAAATTAAAAGCGCTAAAACGAGTGTAGAAAACGCAAAGATGTCATCTAGTTGCATGTACATCTAAAGGCATAAGTTATTTGTAGTATATGAGAATTGCAAGCGCGAAAAGCATATGAATTTTTCCTTTTTATTTTAGACGAGGAACTTCCATAACTATCACCGACTTTCAGAAGTCATATCAGTCATTCAGAAGTCAGTCATATTAGCAGTCATTTTCTTTACTGTGTCTACTGTAAGTTTAATTTTCCCTTTTACTCTTTAATGTGTGTTAATCCATCTTACTGCCTTACAGTCTAATTAAATTGTCGTATACTCTACTTCTCGGTAAAAGGAATATAATATTAATTTTCATAAACATTATTTATTCACCTTTTCAATAGAAATATGTATGTATGAACATGCGACAAATTGCAAATACTGACATGCGAGCTTATGTATACTCTCAACAGATGTCGAATAATATCAATCTGGTTATGAAATTTCCTAACAATTTCCATCTCTATTCCATGCAATTGAACGTGTAGGCAGCGCTGCATGCACAACTACAACACACTGTTGCCCAACAGTTCTCGAACATCTGCTGTTATTTTGCGCAACCCCGCCTATTTCTTGAAGTGTGATCCATTAATTGTACATTTTACTTCAACGACGTGTTAATTTGCATTTCAACTTTTCATTTTCTTAAAAATTCGGATTCTGCCGAAATTCGTTCTGTGCAAAGAACTGTGTGTGTGTGAAACGATATATTCTAATTTGTAGCTTTAATTCCATAGAAAAACAAGCCAGTTACATTTCCAGTTAAGAATTTTACAAATTAGAAAATATTTTACTGAGAAGTATTTTTTTTTTACTACAGGGAGTTTTCTTTTATAAATTGAGGACTGTGTGTTCAGTAATATGAATTCTCAGTATTTTCGAGAATGATTTTAAATAAGAGTATTTGAAAATGTTCAAAACGTGCACAATATTTTTTCCTTCATATAAAATAGTTTATTTATGTATTTATTTCTGTAATTATTTCTAAGTTTCAATTAATAAAATCAATCGAAACTAACAAAAAGTTTCTAGATTTGAAATAATTTATAAAAAAAAACTTTCAAAATATACGAAACTGAAGAGAAACACACATTTGTTTGAATCTTTGTTTTTAAATTTATTTCAATTAACGAAAAAGGCTGTACATTTATGAAAAACTTTCAGAGACTAAATGAGAATTACTATGAAAATGTGGATACAGAGGTGTTCCATTGAGGCATTTTAATTTTTTTTCTTTGCACGTGCCCGACAGCTGTTGTTTGGAAGAAAGAAATGTATTTTTTTTTCTGAAAACTTCTATACATTTATGAAAAACTTTCAGAGACTAAATGAGAATTACTATGAAAATGTGGATACAGAGGTGTTCCATTGAGGCATTTTAATTTTTTTTTCTTTGCACGTGCCCGACAGCTGTTGTTGTGGAAGAAAGAAATGTATTTTTTTTTCCGAAAACTTCTATACATTTATAAAAAACTTTCAGAGACTAAATGAGAATTACTACGAAAATGTTGGTACAAAAGTTGTTCCATAGAGGCAATGTAATTTTTTTTCTTTGAACTTTCTTCACAGCTATTATGCGATAAAGAAATTTCTTTTTTTTTAAGAGCTTTTAGTTAGAAGAAGATGTCAGCAGAAGAGACTGCGTTTGTGTGCTTTATAGATGTGTAATAAAATTTTAATTGTTACAAACAAAAAGTTTATTTAGCTACAGATATTTTTGGGTACACAATATTTCAGCTGCTGCAACTGCAACATAAATTTATTTCTTCAGTTCTTTCCATGACTTTTTCGAAACTTTAAAAGTGATATGTTGATTATTGAAGTTTTCATTTCGGCAGTTGTTACTTCGTTTTAGCACACGAGTGTTATTGAACTTGATATGTGTGTAACTCGTATGCAACTCTTAAATGAAATAAATAGGATCACACTCGTTTCAATACAGAAATAATAAATTTACCTTTAAATAAATGTTGTGGTAGTGCAATTCATTCATACGAGTCCTCCTATAAGAAAAAAACACACACACACACAGATACAGATAAATATTTTTCCGGAAGGCAGTGTATAATAAAATGGAAATACGCATTCTGAAAAATATTTAATAATTGCAAAAGTAAAATTATCTTAACAAGTGCACGCACCCGAGAAATACAAACTGATACGAATGCATGTTACAGCGATTACACAAATACACTGAAGAAAATTATATTGAATGTTACTTTCAGTCTGGACGGGATTTCTTTACAATCTGAATTTTTTTAAAAATACTTTTTATAACAGAAATGTTTTTAAACATAATTTTTTTTTATTAAAGATCTCTTTTTAAATAAGTACTTTTTTTGCAAAAGATACTTTTTTTGACAGCAGATTTGTTTTACACCTGGTACTTTTTTAAAAGCAGTACTTTGTGGCTAATTATATATAATTTTTTATTTTTTCGCGTTGAAGATTATAAAAGTAATGTGTCCTTCTCTGCAAGAGTTCAGTTGCAAGTTCATTTTTCTGCAACATGAACTTTTGGAAAAAGGTACTTTTTTTTTAAAACGCTATTTTTATAACACGTAATTCTAACAACTGATAATTATTTCAAATATTAGCTTGTTAGAAGATATATTTATTTCATTAAGTATGTTTTACTTAGCAAAAGTACTTTTACTGCTATAAATTTTTACTAGGGGTACTTTTTTATAGATGATAGATTTTTTACATTTATTGCTAAAATTATTTTGCAAAAAAAATTTTGTATTGCAAAAATCTTTTGAAATACTTTTTTTTTTTATGTTTCTAAGTATTTAGAAAAATAAACACATTTCTTTGCATAAACATTTAAGCACACGCCTTCAGACACACACAGATACACACACTCATAAATACATGCCAAAAGTGATTTACTGGAAAATATCTGTCGGTATCTATACGTGCATACATTTGTTATTTTCGCTACATCAGTAAGTTTGCTTCTATCGGTTGTGCGTAGTCGTTTCAGGCTCTACACACAATAAGCAAAATGCAGATGCACAATTTTACATAAATTCTCGTTTATAGAATTCATAATGATTTAACAAATGAGGTGAATGCAATACAAATCCTTTGACATCCTGTTTATATTAAGAGAGCAAAGAAATGAAAATAAGCAAATAATATTAAATAATACAAAGCTCGAAAATATTAAGTTTTCTATAAAATTTCTTACAATTATTCGCATAAAGGATGCTCAGACGAACAGGCACAGCATTCATATATTCCGACAATATTTCTTATCCTTTGGCGAAGGATATTTTCAAATTGTGGAATAGACAAGTTTTAAAAGGAATTTGATAAAACAATGCAGGGTATTTGCAATACTGAACACACACACACATACAACACACAATTATGAAATTAATTCTTCCATAAATAGTATCTATTAAATACTAATTATTCCTTTCGCTTTAATGTATTTTGTATAAAAATGTTTGCATTCATCATGGCAAAGATATTAAATTAGGAGATCCATGCGATGCGAATTTGTGATTTATAGAAAATTTAATATGAAGGAAAAAATGCGGAATCCTGTCTTGTAATGAAACGTTGTGTAGGAAACGTTGCACTCATGCCAGGACCTTGCGGTCTTCTCATTATAAGTGTAAAGGAAATGCTATTTTACAAATAAAGGACCTGTAAGAAACACTTATATCCTTTTACTTATAACCATAGGGTTTATACAGTTTTTTATAAGAGTTTTCAAATTAAGGACATGTGCCGGAAACAGCTATTTCCTAGTCAATGTCTATATAATTTACTAAATACCTTAAAATCATAATTTTTAAAATCAATTAAAACATTTTTATGGAAAACTAAGCCCGTATGGAAGGAAGCCATGTCCTTATTAAGCAATTCAATTTAAAAGACGATTTTTAGATATTTTTTATTAATTATTTCATTATACTCTATTCAAATTCTCATAAATTATTGTGTAAATGAAATGAGCTTTTTTTCGAAAGGATATCTAGTGTTGCGTATGTCCTTGATTTAGAGATCGTTATACAGCTTACTGAAAATTCTTACTCTATTCGAATTCTCATCAATCGCTTGACCTTCATGAACGAAATTACAGCTGAATGAGTTTTAATTTCTAAACAATATCTCTGACTGCACATGTCCTTTTTGCGTTTAAACTAGAATTTAGTGAAATGTGTTAAAGCATAACCTTTATCTATTTGATGAGCACTTTAATCTAGTTGTAGCAAGATTTATAATTTTTGTAATTTTAAATTAAAAAACTAAACAAGTTTGCATGATTTTGCGTATCCTGTAAGTCCTTGTCGTGGTAATATTTATGAAACAATATTAAAAAATAAGTATTGACTATTAGCAGAAAAATTATTTGTTTAAAATTTAAATTCAGTTTTCTGCTCACTTTTGTGGAAGCTAATGTTGCACGGAGACACTGACTGACTGCTAGATTGCAATGTATCATAAATTTTTATAGCATAAATCTTACAATAGTTGAGGATAATTTCTGAGGTTAATTAAAAAATAATATTAAAATAAAAATATTCATTTTATAGCAATGGCAATTAGTTTTAAATTTGTACTTCTGGCTAACTAAAACTAAAGGAATCTAGCGGATATGGCGGCCAATACTTTTACAATTTGGTAAATAAGTACTCAAACAGGACAAGATATCCAGCAGCTGCTTGCATTTGGATTAAATTTGTAAAATCCTGTAATTGTGCTTTGAATAGGAACAGCTACACTACTCATTCTCCATAGCTGGTGATCAGCTAATGGTTTTTTTTAACAAGTGTCGTTGGATTAGTTTTAGTCTTGTTCATGCCCCTACTGGGGATTCACATCCTTCCATCCTGCCATCCTTCTAATATGAAGAACATACTAATAACATTTCTGGCAGTAAATAAAATTTGTTTTGTCTTGCTTTGACTGGATTTTAATTATAAATTTTTAGATATAAAAGATACCAGTCCGAATACTCATTGTTGTCTAGTGTAATAATGTAAGTGAAATAAATAATAAATTCACTGAAAAGGAGGTTGCGAGATTGCATTGCAAGGAGATGTAATGCTTTACAACTACAAAAAAAAATACAACATTTAAGTTCGTTGTGCACCAAATGCAAGAAGCACATGCGATAAAAATGGAAAACTTTTGTAATGAAATAATATTTTTTAGGAGGTCTTTCTGTCCTTTTTATGTGTCTCTTTAAAAAATAACAACTGCTTTAATTATAACAACATAATTATACAATATAAACTAATACACAAGGACTCGTATATTCGAGTGCACAATTTGCCCACATTTCTACACTTCTCACGCCAAATTCAAACAAGTATACAGAAACCAGAAAGACACTGTCGTAAATAAACACAACTGGCAAGTAAAGTAAATAAGAATTATTTCTCAAATTAGAAATGTAACTCAAATGATGAGCAAAGCTGTGAGTGTTGCTTATTAAAAGTTGAATAACTGGCAAGGAAAAAGAAGAAAAGAAGAATGATGACGAAGAAATATTTTGCGAACAAGAATACAAAATAACTGTAACAGGCGAAATATCTTATACTCGTGCTTTGTTGGCCGGGCTAACGAGCAGCACACTCGCCTCACATAGCATGTACTCGTACTCCTTGTAAGTATTTATTTCCGTTTCCTGTAGACATGTTTATGTATGTATTTTTGGATCCCTTGTTTTCGTAAATATTTTATTTTTATTGTTTATTACTTGTTTGAAATAACTTTGACAAGCAGAAGTTGTTGTTTCAAGTCATATATATGTGTGTACATACTTACATAAAATACACAACAATACATACAAAACAATTTCACTGCCACTGCACATACTGACAACCTCATATCCTTGCTGCATGCACTTTCATGTTAAGCTTTAATTTTATTTATGTATGTAAGTATTTAATGAAATACTTTTAAGCAAACAAATTGCTTTCTCTCTCCCTCTTACTGTGCCTAATTCAGCCCCTTTGCTCCCACACGAAGAGACATGCACATACAATTATTTGCTTTGCTGCAAAAATAAGCCAACATAATTTTTAAATAATTTCATATTTCCCCCCGTTTAACTTCAAAACTACTATGGGTGTTGTTAAAAGAAAATTAAAAAAAAAACGAAGCTGTAGTATTGTATATACTACTGTAGAAACTGTATTTCAGAAATCCTTTCTTCGGAACCAGAGGCAATTTTTCCCATAATTTGGCAAAAATTATATTTCGATTGCAATTAATTAATGCACAGCTGATGTAGAGAACTAATATTGTTGGCTTTTATGCATGTGTAGCTTTTTACCATTCAACCACTTTTGGTGTGCACTGTATTGTTAAATTTATTGGGCATCTTCAAAACTATGTTTTGATCTAATGTGAACTAATTTTTATATGATTTCAAATGAACACCTATTCCATTCCATTCCACTCCCTTCTAGAAATGACTTTGTGCTTCTAAACCGTCGCATATATCAGTGTTAGTGGCTTTTAGTGCAAATACATTGAATAAGTTCAATAAGTTCATTTAGCCGAGTTTAGAAGGACCCCGTCATCCGGTTAAAGGATAACAAGACAGTGTGGTGGTAAATTTTTAGAGGTGTAATTACTTGTGCGAATGGAAGATCTCTAATATAGAAATCCTTTAGAGAGCAAAGCGAAAGATCAAGTAAAGATCAAGTAAATTATCTTCTTAATCTTTATTTGGTTCATTAAATATTTTTTGACCTTCCCTGGATTCCTTACCGTCCACTGTACGCCAAAAAAAAGACATTTAACAGATTTTTTTTTTAACTAAATTAAAACGCAAAGCTTTCGGGTCTAGGCGGGAATCGAACCCGCCACCTCCGGTTTAGTAGGCCGGGCATTATTCATTCGCCTACGGAGGCAATAGCTGCATTAGCATACCCTTTCTATCTTAAGCAAAAGAATTTGAACAATTTGAAATAAAATTTCAATAACATCAGGTCTTTCTCTACGAACAGCCATTGGAGAGGAGACTGAGGCTTCCACCAGTCTGGTATTCATGAGACAAAATGTAACACGAACTGGCTCAGCGATCACTGTAGCACCTCAATAGAATTGCCCACTAATAGAATGATGATGGATGTTGATGGTTGTGAGATGCCTGATCCTACGGAGGCACCCACTGAGGTCAGAAAATATACAATCTAATGCTGTTATGAGAATGAAAAACTTGACCACAATGTGGCAGGATTGTGGATTGTGCCAATGTATTCACATGACAATCGCAGTATTCCATATTTTACACAATTAACTCATCCAGTCATCCATTCCCTGTTCTGTAAAAGCTTAATATTTTAATTAATAAAAGTTCAAGTTAATTTTCATTTGCAACAATCATACTCTCAAGTGATTTTCCATATTAAATCTTTTCAATTTGTTCAAATTATTCAATGTCAATGTTGATTTGTATGCGAAAACTCGTTCTATTTCTGTAGGGCATTAAAAAATTTCCATCATTTTCCCCTTTTTTTTTCTTTTTGTTTTGTCGTATTATTATTTTTCCAGTTTAATTTTATTTTTCACTTTGGAAATATATTTCAGCAAACCATTTTATTGTAATCATGTTTTACTTAAAAACGCATATAAAATGCATTGCAATGCACAGAGTAAATATTTCACTTCAGTTCATACTCTCATTTATATTTAAACTCGCATTTAACAATATTGTTGTTGCAAAAGCTGCATTTAAAATTATACCAAAGTAAAGTAGATACAACTAAACTACTGGTTGCAGTGACTTTTATTTAGTGAACCAAAAAAAAGGATGGGGGGGGGGGGGTGGAGTACAAAAAGAACGGAAAAGAAACTACATGAGCACTGTTTTCTGCAGCTTTATTTTGTATTGTTCTGTTGACATTTAACAAACGAAAAACGTAGTAGACAAATTCATTTTAATGTCTGTGTAGGACCTTCAGCATGTGCTTATGTGTGCCTCTAGCTTATTTATTTATGTGTGAGAGCTTTAAAGGAAATTCTATAGTTGATACAAAAAAAAAAAAAAAAATAAAAATAAAATTAAAAAAAACGTAACGATAAATAGCAGCAACACAATTGCAAGCTGCATAGAACAATGCCAGCATCAGTGGCAACAGAAGCAGCTGTTGTTGTTTATTTATTAATATCAATTAAATTTACAACAATTACATTAAATCCATGGCAACACACATGCATTGCACATTCATACGAATGCACAAATGCATTTATTTATAGTCTCCAATAAGACTGCAATCAGTTAAATTTGAGTCAGAATTGCTAAAATCCGCACTGCATCTGAGGCTCGAAATGAAACTATACTTCTTAAATTTCACAACTGAGGCTGATCTTGTAAATAAATTTTAAAAAAGGTTATAAATTATATATTATAAAACGATATTTATAATATATTATAAATATTTATAATATTTATTATAATATTTATTTATATATTATAGTTCAAAACTCATGTGTATATTTTTTTTTTTTTTTGGTAAACCAAATCGAATTCAATTATTTGTTTAATTTTATTTGAATTATATTTATAAAAGAACTATTCGCATCTAACTTATTCGATTATAAATTGTTTGCTGTACTTGTATTCATTTTTACATAAATAATTATTATTTGTATGCCTTAATTAAAATTAAATTAATAAAAAGAAAAATCGTGCCCAGCACAAAATTGATTTAATTAAACTATTTGGAAAAATTTTTTTAAAATCAATTATATGAAAAATTTTCAAATGAAATTATTCGAATAGAACTCAATCGATGAAAGTATTCGGATAGATTTATTTCAATTGCAAAGCATAATGTTTATTTAAAGAACTTTTTTCATAAAGAAGTTTTATTGAAAACATTTTTCTTTATAATTAAAATAATTTCAATTGCATCACTTGGCAATTGCATTTTTGATGATGCCGGTACTTCCTAATGCTCATCAGCCGATTGCTGAGGAAGTGTAATGCAACCCATACAACGGTACAAGCGTTGGTACAACTTGAGCAGGTTGTAATGAAGATTGTAAGGTGTATGGGCTTGTTGTATAAAGTTGTGTCTCGGTTGTATGAAAAATCAACATTTTTTGATTTTTTGGCAAGTTGTGCCAACGCGTTGCAACGTGTGTGGGCTAGTCATGCGACTTTCTACATCATTCTCATTTTAATTTTGCGAGAGAAAGACGTGTCGTCGGTTAATTTGGTTTTTGAAAGCAAAGAAAACTAACGGAAATACTAATTAAAAATGGAAGACACAGTTGAAATGAAACTAGAGCAGAGTTCTACGATGAATTATTTAATGATAGCCAATAATATCAGTAAATTATATGTTTATTAAAAATCTTTTAGATTAAACAAAATTTGAATGTCAATAAATATTTAATTTACTTAAAGAGCTTTCAATTGTTTTATTGCTTCACAAAATTTAAGCCTAATTTGTTTTGCTTCGTGGGATGCGTTTGGGATTATTTGTTGGTTCCAGCTGTACATTGTTTGCAAAATGAAATTGTACGAAGAGGTTTTATCGTTTTTGGTTACAACACACAACTTGATTACTAACCGAGTTGTACCAACGGTTGTATCGTGTATGGGTTGCATAAAGGAAAATATCACGCACAAAGTTTGAAATTGAAACAAGTCTGCATTAAAGAAAACTTATTTTTATCAAAATTTTGCGAAAGCTTTTTAAATCAGAGCCCCAACAAAATCAATAACTTCGTTTCACTCGAAGGCAGTTTAATTTTGCTGCACCATTTTCACTGACGCCAGTCCTTATTTTTTTATGACAGTGTGCATTAAGTTACAAAAAAAAAAAAAAAAAAATACTTTAAACAATTGTTAACAGAGTGGGAATGCACAAATGCATGCAGTTATTTTAGCGATGTGGAGAACACACAGCGAAAATAAAATAAACAATGTTAGTAAATGCCATTTATATTTTCATTTTGAACAAAAACACATACCAACGTACACATTAACACACATACACAAATTGATTCTTTCATACAGGCACGGAAACAAAAATTGCGTTGAATTCGTACGAAAGCAGGCAATCAGTCAGTGTCAGTAACATACAGTTTTATGCTTTAAATATTTACTGTCCCTCGCCTCATCTCCACGTCGCATTGTTTTACGCATCTAAAATTGTATTTTTCATTTCTAACTCTAATTATAAATTTTGTAAAGACTTTTAAAAATGTTCAATACGTTTCTACGTCATTAAGATACGAACGGCATGAATGACTGACAACTGCGAAAAATCAGCAGAAGTTTTTAAATATAAATTAAATTTTATTGTAAAAAATAAATTTGGAATGGATCCATGATTGCCCTCTTTCTACTTTACTTAATGAAATTTTTGTTCATCTGAGGATACATAAAGTGTAGTTTGTTGGTATTTGTGAAAAGAATCCTGCGAATATGTATTGCATAGAGGTAAGGCGATGTTCTTAAATGTCGACATTTCAGAAATACATTTTAATAAATTTTTTTTTTAAATACTCCAAAAATTAATGATTGTATTTTCTTTTTATTTTTACAGTGCTCTTTTCACAAGCAAAACGGACCAGGTGAGTTCAAAATTTTATATGAAAAGTACTTAATTGAGAGCTTCAGTGAAACCAGTCGTCTAAATTGATGCTGAAGCGGTTAAAATAATTTTTATTCTTGAACCACAAAAATAAATCGAATAGAAATATTTTGCTGGCCTGAAGCACAAACACGGCAGGTTCCATCAAAACACGGACAACTTGTTGCAATGCAACGTAGGCAGAAAAAAAAATTAGCTTGAACGCGTTTCAACTGGCTTCAGAGTCCATACAAAAATAATTTTTATTTCCACATTCCATTGAGTTCTGAAAAAATTCTGAAATTTTTTTTACTCAGTTCCCCGCAATATTTTTAAATAAAAAATTCATATACTTCCGAGCATTACAGTGCACAGCAATACAATTACAATTAGAATTTCTTAAAATTTTATAATTTAATATAAAAAAATATACATATATACTTATATATATATATATATATATATATATATATATATATATATATATATATATATATCAATACTTGAAACCCGCAAAACTATTTACTCAAGAATTTTGTATTTAATTTCCAATTAGTTTGCTTTAGAAAACCGAAACAAATACGGGATAATTTATTCTATTCCAGCAACACTTCATTAGGAATACCAGCCCCTCATGTGATGTGTTGTGCCACATAAAGAAGAAAGAAAAAAAAACAACAAAATATAATAACAACAACAAAAAGTAAATAAAACAAAAGGAAAAAATTAATGGCAACGTAAATGGGAAAGCATAGCATGTCTGACTGAAATAGTAAAATTATATTAAATTTATGTCATGAATAATTATGTTGATAACCTTGCGACATTGAGAACACACACACACACACACATACACACCCACACACCCATGCATAAATCCCCTTGAATACATACAAGTATGCTTCTAGTTTTTGTGCACTTGTTGTCCTGTTGCTTAATGCTGATCATGATGCTGTTCATCATTCATCATTGTCGTCATTGTAACGTTATTGTCATCACGTAATGGCAACAAAGAATGTTGCCCAACAGACGTAAACGGCATCAATAATAAGAAAAATGCAGATGACAAGCAATGTCACAAACATGCATTTACATACATTTGCTGACACATACTTAAATATACACACACATACAAATACATTTGGCTTGTATCATAGCAATACAAATAAATGAGTAGTTTGCAATGTTCATGTTCCAGATTAAGCCAAATACGGCTGTTTCTACTCCAACTAAAACGTCATTGGTCTGTACGTTAGAATGTGAGCACGGCAAAGTGAGCTTCGCTTGTCTTAGAAAGCTTTCATTGTTAATTTTATATATTCACAAACAAACTTGTTTTAATACTTGATATGAGGCGTAGTTGTGTGCAGCCACGTACAGTTAAATTGTACCAACACTTTTAACGTTCATATTTATTTTTAAGTTCAACACTGTATCGTTCGATGCCTTTACTTGGCCCCTCTTTCGCCCCTTTCTTATTTTTATACAAAGTTATATTAAAAGCTTTAAATGTTTGCTTTTAATAACTACTTTAGCTTTTGTTTAACTATGAGATTCACATTATTGGAAACTACTGCTTACACGGATTATGAAAACTGATATTGTGCTCACACTCTTGGAATCACCCACCTCCAGAGTGAATCAGCTAATGATGTGACAATAGCCAAGGTTTGATATAAGAGAATTCGACTACGACCATCTGAAGAATTTATTCCTGGCAAACGAATACGGGTAGGCGAATCAATAACGGAAAGCCTACTAAAGTGGAGGTCTTGGGTTTGGTTCCTGCCTGGAGCCGGTGTGTTTTCCTGCGCACAAGCCGTAAGCTTTTCCGTTTAGTTCTTCAACAAAAAAATAAATAAATTCCTGAAACAATATTTTTAACTGCGAATACGAATATATGTATACAGAAATATTTTCTCATACGAACACAAAATACGAGTATATGGAATACTATTCGCCAATGCGAATATCTGGAGCCACATTCGATATATAACATGTATATCCCGCGCAAAAGGCCAATACTAACACGAATATGAATATATGAAATGAATATTCGAGAATATCTAATGACTTTTCCTTAAGATTCAATTGTTTTTTTATTTCGAAAAATGAAACTACTGGCTTATGTTGTGAAGACACTTCCATTCCAACACCGGCGCTGCTGCGCTTCACATGCTTTCTGCGATCCTTCCAATTTTGCGGTACTTCTTCTCATAAAGCAGACCGCAGTTCATCGATGACACGTTCAATATTCAATTCCAATGCTTGCATCAATGAGTTCAAATAACCCCGTCAATAGTTATACACTGGCGTTGGATCAGAAGATCATTGCGGCCAAGATACTGGTCCAAAACGTGAAATCAATCAATACTGGAAATTTCTACACAATACACTGTCTTGTTGAAGGCACCTGCCTTCAGATTAAGACTATTTCCATTACTTTTTGGGAAAAAATAATCGTTCAGCATCGACATATACCGAAATTTATTAACGGTAAGGTTGTGTTCTGGGCGATGACACCACCAGCATGAAGAGCACTCCAGACAAATACTTTAATTGAGTAACTACTGAGTAACCCTTTATTTATCATGGATTTGAATTGCTTGCTGGTAAATGTTAAGTGGCCAGTCCCATTCGTCACTTAAACTCTCCAACAACAATTAAAACAAGAGTTAGTAAAGCGCATTCTTTGCCATTTATCGTTAAGGCCTCGTATGAATATCCTAGCCAGTCGTACGATGTGTCAACTCTGCTGAAAAATTGAATAGGGCCGCATAAAAATGTCCGATTTTTATGGCAACCAAAACTTTATGAATATTTCGTAAAATGACAGTTTTAATACGACCAGAGTTGCATTTACTTCAATCAACAAAAAAAAAAATCGTTTTGATCAACACCATTTTGATGTGATCTTTTAAAAGAGGGGGTCTCGCTCTCTCATTTTCGTGTGAATGAATCGTATCGCTGTCCAGGATAGTGTCCAGGTCTTTAACCACACATCGAATATTATTTGAGTTTAGAACTCAAATACATTTATTTTTCTTTAACTTATTTTAGGCCTTTCTTATTATTATTTCTTAAATAAAATAATTTTGAAATGGTTTTTATTTACTTACTTTCTCGTAATGGAATAAAAAAATCGAGTGCGAATACAAACGCAGATATTTGCCACATCACTAGAACACGCATATGCCATCGCAAGTATGAAATAATTATTAATCTTTTCCTAATAAGTTGAGTACTGGCATTAAAGTTTAAATAATAAGGTGAGCGAACTTTTCTGTTTGTTCATTTCTTTATTTGATCCCTTAAATTCCCTTCAACAAAATTAAATATTAAATGTTTTGTTTATCGCTAAATTTCGTCGGCAATAAATTCGAAATCGTTATTCTTTTGTTAAGGAAATTCTATGGCCGATAAAGTCAACAAATTGTTAAGAATAAATAATCATAAATCTTTCTGGTTTTATTCTCCTACATGTTCTGTGTATTTCGCACTACCAAAATTTGGTCAGTGTCTTTATTTTGTTAGCATGCTTGCAGCACCATCTGGCCTAAAGAAGTTTTAATTAAGTTAAAGGTGGCCATTTTTCGCCCTTCTCTGATTAAATGTGTTGAAGTAGAATATACGGGGGTAGAAGGTTTTGTTTTTATTAGAAAGTACGGAATGAAGAAAATGAATGATTGAATTTACAAACAGATTACCTTAAAAAAATGTCCTTGTAGATGAGCTGTATTACATAAAGTACTTTTTGTATACTTAAAGTACTTTTACTTAATATGCTTATTTGAGCAGCATTTAAAAAAAAAGAATTCTGTTGTCTAAGTAAGGAAGACAACTGGTCTTCCTTACTTAGTAATGCAAAAGTACACATTAATGCAAAAAGTACCTTTACAAAAAGTACCTTTAGCTAAATGAATCTTTTTGAAAAACTAACTTTCTCTTAAGTGACATTAAGAAATATACTCGTACGAGTATCTATCCTCAAAATCAGTTTCTGGAGTAAAAAGTACCTTGTGTATCTGTGTACTTATTAAAGAGCTCTAACTTAAAAAAAACTTTCTCTTCGAAGATTACCATTGAAATAACATTATTGGGAGCTCATTACGAAAACGTGCTTCCACAGAACTGTCATTTTCACATATCGGTTAAATTAGAAGAGTTTTGGTGGTGGAAAGCAAGTGTTTAAAAAAGTACCTTTTTAAAATATAATAACAAAAGGAATTTTCAATTAGTGACTTTGGACAATAAACTGAAAAGAATTATTTAAAAAAGTTATTTAACCAGTTAGCTTGTTTCAGAATTTCTTTAAAATAGAATTTCAGAAAGTGTTCGGACCACAAAAAAAAGAAACATTAAATAAAAAAAAAATTTACATAAAAATGTATCAGTATCTGCTAATAATATTTTTTGAAGAAAAACACTGCCGAGTAATGCTTGGAATCGAACCTGGCTATCATACAATTGCCTGCAAGAGTACGCAAGACCGAGAATAGTGTCAAATAAATATTTTAATTTAATTTCCTGTATTATGTTGCTGAAGCTTCAACGTTCGGATAACTCCAGCCACTTGTTAGAAGTAAAGGAGCAAGAAAGTAACGACTTTCAAAGTGCTTCTATTCCATTACATTTCTTTGTCCAAGTTATGCCAATTGAAAGATGTATTTTGCATCTGAATGCAATTGCTAATGACAACTTAAACTGAAAGGACGTTAATAGAAGTGCAACTGCGGAGCACTATAGAAATCAGTTATTTCACTTTTCCTTTGCCCATTGAAGCCTCATAAAGGTAATAGAGTGAAAGACCACAAACCGCACTGGCGGAGCTTCAGTCGAAGACACAATGCGTTCCGATTCTTATACAAACAGCTCATTATAATAATATTCGATTGGAACAGTAAATGCTCCGTTTATTGAATTCCTGCAGACTTCACTCAGTGACGTTTGTGTGGCGATGTGTGTCATCAGGCCAAAAGAAGCCAAACTGCTGAGTTCATACATAAGTTATAAGCTGTAATGTGATTGTGTGTGTGCGGCCGCCATTGTTGTTTCAGTACAGTATAATAAAATTCTGCTTGTTTGCAGCTGCATTTTTACCATAAATTTCACTTTAGTAAAAACTTTAAAATATTTTCTTCTCGAAACTAAAAAAAAAAAGGAAAAAAAAGTAAAAAAGAAAAAAAGAAAAGTAAAACAGTGTTTTATACTTCTTGTTCTTTGTTTTATTACGCCAGTTATCCTATTAGCCAATGAGCTCTTGCATTAATGTCAATATCAACAAAATATTGCCCGCATAAATGTCCAATCGATTGCTCCCCTTTCGTTAATGGATCCGTTGGCATCAGAGGCTTCATTCACAACTAAAGGACAAAGTGAAAGTTGAATTGCTTGTTTCTGCTTCTCATTTTTATCTCATGAATAAAAGTTTATTGCTGTTGTTTTCCATTTGTTTTTAACTCGGTTGGAGTTTTACGATTTTTAGTTGTTGTTACGTGTCTTTGTTGTGTTCATAAATTGATTGCAATGGAATGACGTCGCCAATTTGAAAATCAGAAAAACAGCTTTAAATATGGCAAACGTGGCTGCAGCAATTGCAAAAACGTTCCTCGCAGCCAAGTTGGAAAACAATGGGGAACATCACGAGAAACAATCAGTGTCAATTTTATATTTATGATTACGAGTATCATGCAAATAAATACACAAATGCATCTGCATAAAAAACATGAAAAAAATTAAATTTTCTTCACATAAAAATGCATGAAATTGTATAATTTTACAAATGTAAATGCTTTTTGCTACACTACTCGGGATCTGTATTTTTATGAAAAGTGGCATTTGCAAAGAAAAAATATATATATATATAGAAAAGTATAAAATTATCCCAAATATTTCAAAATGAAGGCCTTAAAGTGGTACCCGTTACTTGTGGGAAAAAGGTACTTTTAAGAAGCACTTTTCCAAAAGTGTCTGAAAAAATTATACCTTAAAAAGTAAATGATCGAAAAGTTTGTCAATGAGTTACCATTTGAAAAAGTATGCGGGAAAAGTACCTTTTGAAAAAGAGACTTTAAAAAGCACCTTTTCAAAAATTTGCCGTTTAAACAGTTTTTTAAGCTACGGAAGTATTTCATTATATTAGTGGCCAACGTGAATTCCTCTGTGAAATAGTCCTAATGAAATAAGGAATTTAGTGTTGCTCAACTCCCATAAACATACTAGTGAGGTACCTTTTCAAAAGTACCTTTTGAAAGTTCTGTAGTTTTTACCTTAAATACTTCTTAAAATATGTTTCTAAAAGGTTGTATTTTATTGAGGATCTTTTAATTCTTTTTAAAATAAAATTATTTTACAAAAGTACTTTTTTCTTCGAAAATATAAAAAAACTGCTTTTAAAAAACTGCTTTTTGTAAAGTATTTTTTTTATAAGAGCAAGTTTTCCTGAATAGATCTTTTTTGGAAGAATAATTTTTTTAAAAATGTCTCTTGAAAAGATTAGATTTGTGGAAAGCACATATTAGAAAAAGTATCGTAAAAATGTTGCTTTTCGAAATAGTATCTTTAAAAAAAAGTACACTTTTTCATTAAGAAAGCTATTTTTTAAAAATTTACCTCAAAAATGTTTTTTTTTTTTAAAGTACCTTGAAAGGCAACTTTTGAAAATAGTGTTGATTTGATAAGAACGTCTTTGTGATATTGTAAAGGAATGCATTCATTTTTTAAATTCCAAAATGAAAGCTTGTTTTAGAAATTTGTAATTGGAGACACACATATGGGGCACATATTTTGGCAGATAAGTTATTGATAGCCAAAAGTTTTCTATATTCCCACAAAAACGTTCCGAATTTGCTGCTCTTAAAGGAAGTCCTTTGTGTGATTTCTTAAACATTCAGCGAGCTTTCTTCTTTATTTTCACATCATTCCCCTCTTTCCGTCATTTGCTTTTTAATCAATTCTAGAAAATAATAACAAAAATCAACAACGAAGAAGGACATTCATTATTGCCTCGTCTCTACTTGCGTATGCAATTCATGCATTTTAGCTTGTGTATTACTCGCTTTGTTTCATTACATTTAGTGGGTCTGATAATGTCTGGCCGGATAAAAGGTAGAAACAGACGAACAACTTCTCTCATTGTCGTTAAGCAGCAAACATGAAACTATTTGAATAGGCTTTAATATTCGTTGTCCTTAACCAGAGTCGCACAAAATACAACAAGTGCTTTTCTCATCATGAGACTCATGCTTTGCAGGTCATGCCATCACCCACCGCCAGCCAAATTCCCACACATTTGCACACTTGTGCTAATTACTCCTACACGTGTACAAGAACAACCACAAGCACAATCGCAACCACAAGCACAAGCACAAGCACGTTCACATGCACTTAATTTCCTTTATTAAAACTTGTTGTTTTTGTTTTCCCATTGCCGTTTTGCTTCGAGGATACAAGTTCTTCACCTTTATTAACTTGACTGGCTGCTGGCTGGCTGAATAAATGTTTATCTAAAGTTTAGTTTTAGACACTGAGCGATGTCTTCGTTAAATATTGTCATGTATTATTGTCGTTGGAGCTTTTGTTGTTCTGTATTTGCCTAACCTTTATGAGAGTGTGTGCGTGTGTGGTCATTGTACCCTGTAGTTGAAAGCAAGTTACGCAGTGTTCGTAGCTTTTAAAGATCCTGGATTTTTTTTTTGGTAACAAGAAATTTTTGGCACAAAAAAAATCCCTCCTCTTACCATCAAATCGTTGTTTGTCGACATTGATAATATTGTGTTCACGTGTCAGGTGTCTGCTTACTTGTGAATGTGGCTGTAGGGAATATCTTGAGTGAGATATAATAAAATTTGATTTCCAGTTTCTAGTTATTTAAATGCACTAAGTTTCCGGAAATTAATACTCAATGGAATATTTGATTCAAACAGATTATTTCGATATATCAGCTGGCTTATACGGGGACTCCATTGCATGCTAATGTAGATCATCAGGACATCCTTATTAGAGGAACTGGAGTTAAAAATGAACCAGAATGAAAGAGAATCTATCAAAATTTCTTTTCTTATTTTACTTTAAATGAAAATCTAGTTCATGCCACAATCTTCTAGTTGCATATTGATTATTTCGGATTATCGTCAGGCTTATACGAGGATTCCACTGCATGCTAATGTAGATCATCAGGCATCTTTATTAGAAGAACTAGTTAAAAATTAACCATCATCACAGATAAAATATACTGCATTTATTTTCTTTTTTTTTTTAAATGAAAATCTAGTTCATGCCACAACCTTCTAGTTGCATAACGTTCACTATTCATTACATTTTAAAGCGAACATTAAAAGTTTCTACGATATTGACTAAACTTTATTTATTTTTTTTTTGTATGAAAGAGCCGGCCATGAGCAGAGTCCATATAGACTTCTACTGAGGCCAATAGTTTATATCTTAATCATCTGTTCTTTTTTCGGTTTCTTTCCCCCATTTTGTTCGTATTTCGCAATATTATCGAACAGTTTTTCTACAAGTGAAGTGTTAGCCAAAAAAAAAGGATCACATTACTAGCAAGCGGTCTAACGGGTATGACAGTAAGTGAATATATGCATGCATTTATGTAATCTCTAAAGCATGTACAAGTATATATGGAAGCTGGCTGGGCCGCTGAATTGTAACTGATTTTATGGTCAATTGAAGAGTGTTTAAATAATCCTTAAGTTCAACTCGAGTTATTCATTCAACTAAAACAATGAAAATGTTAAACAACCATAAAGTTTCCTTCAGTACTAATTGATTGGCGGATATCAATGAGTTTTTATGGCTGGCAATTAATTAATTAATTCGAGGGAACAATGTTACTTTCACAGTCCACCTGATAGTTAACAAGAAATACACCCAATCCCCTTTTTACACGGTATATGCGTTATCAGATGATAATAATAATAATAATAGATTCAGTGAGTATCCTTCAAACAACTAAAAGTTAAACATTTAAATTAATCTTGTGTGGTGTTGCCGCAAATAAGAATAATCGTATGACTGACTTGCGGCCATAATATTTTTTTTTTACTTTTTCGATTGGGGCAAGTTAGCACAATAAAAATTGCTGGGATTGCCACATTTTGGGGGAATCCTGTGATCCTTCTTTTGTACTTTACAATATTCAATTCTATTAATTTTTAAATTATGAAAATACTTTTTAAATAATTTTTGCTTTTTTTTTGGTTTTTTCGTTAAGCTTAATTTTTGATATTTGATATAAAAACAATTTTAGAATGTATTTTGAAATCCTTCTTTCGAAATACGTTGCAACACTTTGATGTTACTTTACTCTACATATCAAACAGCTTAAAATGTTTTGTAACTTCTTAACTCATTATTAGTTTATGGTTTAATTAATTAAATATTTTCGCCTATAAATTTAAATCTGCAAACACATTTCCTTGTTAATAACAGTTGCCATGGCATTAGAAAACGAATTAATAGACAGATGGTAATGGGTTCCTTTCAACACTACAAGTAAATTAAATTTTATATATAAAATCATGTTGTAGACCTGCGTGTTATGAAAGCAAAATAATAAAAATATAGTCGTACTTTTCCTTAATGACTTTTACAGCTCCAGGCATTCCTTATAAAGCAATTTGCAAATCTATCAATTTAAATTTATAGTTGATGCCAACGCAGCCCAATTAGTTACGCCTTGAGAAACATTTTCCATTTGCCAATCAAGGACTTTTAATGGTTATTGTTTGTTGTAAAACTCATCTTGTTGAGAAAATCGAAAGCCTATTTATGTATTGAAATTAAAACGCCTTCTAAATTGTCTACTCTTTACACTTTTCACCGGCAAAATATTGCAATTGTTGTTAATATCTCTCTATGAAAAGAGCCTGCATAAAACATTTGTATGCTGCATGTATTTACAAGTAGAATAAAAATTTCATCTTATCAAAAGTACTTATGAAAATACGTAGACAGGAAGGCTCTACACAGCGAACAATTTGCTTACGGGCATGAGCACACGAACATTCTTGGTTTGCAACAAAGCGTCTCGATTCACTTTAAATGTTGCTGCGAACCACGTAAAATTTGCCATCGCCTTTAAGAAATCCTGCTTATCAGCAAAAACAATATATAAAAAGGAAAATTTATTGTGTTAAAAAAATAAATAAAAACATTTAAGAAACATGTTGCTAAATCAGCTGAATTCAGAAGAATCGTGTGAAGAGTATGATTCGCCATTGTTATGCCGAGAGCATGTAAACATACTTTTAGGCGTTTCCGCTCACATCCTGTAGCAGTAAATAATTTATTATCACCGTAATAAATTATCTTGTAAATTAAATTATCTTCTAATTATCTCATCTAATTATCACAGGACTATAATTAAAAGTAGAGAGCAATATGAGAGCAATATATTGTGAAAATTTTAATTTTTAACACAAACCAAGGATAAATGAAAAGGATAAAAAATGTTAAGCTTAATCATTTTCAAAAAAAAAAAAAAAAAAAAAAATATACCAGCACTAGAAAGCATAACTTTTTTTGTTAATAATAAAAATTTCCACAAAAATTTTCCTCCAGTTGTTGTCATTCCAACTTTCGCTAAATTTTTCTTAAACAAGATGGTGCAGAGTAAAAAAATAAAATTAAAATATCTTTTATAAACAGAAAGTTATTAATAACTTCAAGAAAATAATGTAAAAAATAAGTACGTTATTTGTGATGGCTGCCAAAAATGTTTGCTGGGTAATATATACCTTTTTGTTTGCACCTAAAAGGAAAGTGACATTGGAAATCTCTTGAATGAAATTTTCCATTTCAATAACGATACTAAATTATAGGAAAATTTAATGATTCCTTGCGCATTTATTTCCATTTTAAACACTAAAATTACATTTTTTTTACGATTATTACAATTTGAGTACAAACAGCTATAAAAGACATTTTAACGATATAAGAAGGGTAAATACGGAAAATACTCATACACTCGAGGAAAAGTTTAGACAATTTCGCTGTATAGTATCCTTCCTGTATCGGAATAATTTTCTTCATGCGGGCAATGAATTTTTACATCAATTTCAAAAATATTTACATTACCATGTCATCGTTATACAGTTACGTTCAAATACTTTTATTCGCGCAATATTATTTGAAAAAAATTTTTTTTAAATAATTGAAAAAAAAATTATATTTTTTATTGACAAATTCGCCGAAAAAAACCTATTTCGACTCGCAATGCTAATGAAAGAGAAATTCGAATAGACGTATTTATTCCTGAGTCACATTATGGAACGGCTGCTCTACAGCGAGTTCGAGTTAAACAGAGAACGAATAAAAATCAGGCGAAACGTACGGCACAACAAGCCACATTGCTCTGATGGTTGCAAGAAACTGCTTCTCAGGGAACCCTTGAAAATGAAATGTTTTAAATTGCCTGCATTTTTTCCTGACCTTTTAATGCCTCCCTACTTGGATACACGTGCTGATATTTAAAGTTTAATTTTACTACGAGAATTTTCTCACATAATATTTTCATTTCGCTTCTTAAGCAGCATGACTTAATTTTTTTTCACATTTCCCATTTTTGTGCTCTTCTTATTTTTATTTTATTTTTTTTTTTTGCCAGACCTGTAAGACTTTTAAGTACGAGTTTATCCTGCCGCAGCGCACAAACAAGTATTGAAATAAAGGTATAATCTTATATTGTAATCGAAAAGGCATAAATTATTTACGAGCTTTTTGTGGCATTAAATTTCATTGATTTTTTTTCTGCTACTCCGGCACTCCATTCAACAATCATACGCGAGCACCAGTCGTGCTGAAAACGTATGAGCTGGGCCATATTAAAGGTGGGCTGGCAATAACAGCGATTTAAATGGAAGAGACAGTCAAAATGTTATTCGTCGTTTTGCTTGATACATTTTATATAAAGTGCAAATATTTTTGTAAAAAAAAAGAAGAAAAACCAACAAAAAATCAAGGAAAAAAATGCTCGTCCTGCGGAAGGCTCTGTGCGTTAAGCAATAAAAATGTGTGTGTGTGTGTGTGATTTTTTTTCATTTCTTTGACTTGATTGATGTCTCCATGCTTGACAAATTGAATTCTTATAAATTAAGCCATATGTTTTTCCCAGCGCACATACACCGGCATATACACACACATACAACATAGTGCACACATACTTACAAAGGAGCAAGGAAAACCTTTATTACTGTTGCCTGGGAGCGCAATCAGCATTAAGATGGTTTAACACCAATAAAAGGGCTGCACCTTCTTCTACCCAACCATAAACTGAACTCGTTACATGTGTAACTGTTTCTTGTTACGACCGCTAAAAGGTAACGAATAACGGGTAACGGGAAACCATTAAAATGTTAATATTGTAACTGGCAAGCCAGAGCTGCTTAAGATTAAGATTTAAACTCACATGCAGAGGCACATTCAAATGATACCCTCTACACACACACACATAAAAGGCGAATAAAAAAATGCAAATTTATATTTATCTAGTGCTTAGCGAGGAAATATTTTAAATAGTTTTCCTTTAACGGTTAAAGGAAATAGGGGAAGCATGTAATATTTTTCCACCGCCTCTAGCAGGCTTTTGAGTCATCTCATTTGAATTTAAGCACTTTTCAACAATTAAAGTTAAAGTATAAAGCTTGCATTATTTCCAAGTAGCCGACAAAATGAATGTCCATGCATTTCCTTCCGGAAACTCTGTGAGGTTGACGCGTAGGTTGCCGCAAAGGACGCTATTGTGCCGATGTAGTTTGCTTCGTATACGCATTATATTTCATACAAATGTAACTGTAAACATTTTCAAACAAACTGAAAGACTGGCTTGAGAATTTAGCCAAGTTTTCTAGTTTTGCCACTTTGCATATTCAAAACTCAATATCTTTCGGTTCTGTTGCAAACACAGTGGCCGTTATACTCTCAAAAATCCTTTCAAAACCAAAAGTTAAGTAGTCAAGTTTTGAAAAGCCTCTTTAAGAACAAATTATAATTAAGAAAAGAAATGAATTTTCGTTACTTTGTGACATACGGGCTATATAATTTTCCAATTCTAAACTATCGGGAGGCTACTGTGGTCTGTGAATACTAGTAAATATTTTCTGCTGGATCGAGACATGCTGAGACCTCCTGCATTATCGTTAAAGGACACTGACTGAGATTTCGCTACAGCTGCAAAGATTTATTTCTATAATTTTTTTTTGGATTTTTAAATTGGAAAATACAAAACTGTCAAGTGAAAAAAGGTTGTTGTTAAGTTTGAAACTGTCGCAACATTTGACAGACAATTTATTTAGGAACGGCTGCTGGCTGGTGCTACTGTTGCTACTCCTGATGATGTTTTTGCTAAAATAGCATCAGTATTATATTGATTTCATGGTGTCAAGGAAAGACTTGGCTGCTGGAGTGGGGCATAAACTGATACAATAATAATAGCGGTATTCAGTGGAAGAGTGTTGCAATATCTGGCTTATTTTTTTTGCAACTCTGTTATTACAACAGCTGATATTTGCACACTTTTAGCTTCCACAGGAATAATACGGTATACTATTAAAATATCCTTTTTGTAATTATAAATTTGACTGCTTAAGCCCTTAAACGCCAAACATTGAACACCCCTAATGTTGTAGAATACTGTTGATGGTTCAGTTGAGATGAGCCTGTGATGTATTGTGCTGTGCTATAATGTGGTTACTCCACCACTGCCCTCTTCCACCCACAAAACGAAGTAGTGCGGCTTTAGTTTGGCGGTTAACGTTGACTACTGTTGGCTGCCGGATGCAGTCAAACAAAAATAGAATTTGCCTTGGCCAAAGCATTAGATAAATAAAAAGCCATTAAATCAATTCATCTCAATACAAAATATCAATAAGATAAAATTAGAAGAAAAAAAAAACTGTTTAAATGGAAGAGAGTTGAGTGAAAAAATACTAACATTGAAGTTTCAGCAAAAACTTTTTTAAACTGATAATGGAGAACGAACTAAACCCACAAAAGAAAAAATTACAGCAAAGAAAATGTGAAAAAGAAAAATCCATATAAAGATAATCATCATCATCATCATCATCATCATCCAAAAAAGAGCTCTCTAAACAAATTGAGTAGGAAAAAGTAGAAGGCAACTAAACGAAGTAAACGAGATGCAACCACAACAGACCAGACCGCACTGAAAACAACGTAACTCAGGCCAACGTAAACAAAAAAAAATAAAAAATAAAAAATAAAGAAAAAAACAAATTAAACAAACAAACCAGAAAAAACGTAAAATTGCAATTTGTTTATAATAAAATCAGTTTGATTTAACAATATCGGAATATCACTTCTTCCAGTTAACCACTGATATCCACACTAGTGCTGTCTGTCACCAATTCAAAAACCAGCCAACTCAATTTAATCAATTCGTAAAAATGATACCGGAACAATGACAGCAAGCGAATTACTTCCGGTTGTCTTCTCGCTGCACTCTCTGGCTGCCGCACCACAAGCAAATGGCAGCAATTTACGAGTAAATGTGTTCCTCAACAATTATTTCATTTTCAGCGAATGCTCTTCATTAGACACTAGAATTAAGTGGAAATTGATTATAAAGTCATGATGACGGTGAGCTGTAATTGAAAGACTCAATCTTAGAAGCACAAGAAACAAAAACAAAAAACTAAAAAAAAAAATATTAAGTATGATGTGGGCAGGTGTGCGACACATGAATAACTCAATAAGTGCTGGAAAAAGTACTGAAACTTTTTTGTTTTTTTTTTTATTATTATTTTTAAACATTAACAACGATGGCATTTAATAATTAAGGAGGCATTTCATGGCAAAAGAAAAGTCCTGGAAGAAAACTAATATCATTTGGAGAAAGAAAGAAAAATAAGAAACTTTTTTTTCTTCGCAAATATTCCTTTTTTTACGAACCTCGACTTTATTGCGAGGACTATTTTTCTTTTTCACAGTAATAATAGAATTTTCCTGTCAATTCCATACTGCAAGTCATATAAGAAACATGAATTGCTTTTCATGCAATTCGTAATAGAAACCGTCATTAGTTCTGAAGCACTTTTCCGCGAACTAGCTGGCAACCAAATGTTGGCAAATTTCTATCTTTTCCACACCAGACTTTATGCAGATGTCGTTGGCTGATTTCAAAAGGCACAACAAATCCTTCTTAAACTTTTCATGTGACTGTACATCAAATAAAAATCAATAATTTTTTTAAGCTAGAGATAATTGAGGGCAACGAACGACAGACTGGAGATCAGTTAGTTTAGCTTAGGTTAACCAGCCAGGAAAAATTCCTATCGCTTGCTATTCCTTTGGGATTCTCAAGTTTAGAGAAGAGAGGTAGAGGTGACCAGTGGGTGTTGTATGATAGTGGCGTTCTCGATTAGCAAACTGATACTTTGGAGAGCTTTTTAAATGATCTTTTATGCCAACATCCAGTATAATTCGACGTCTCCTTAGAAGTTTTTTCAAACAATTCTAGTTCTCTGTAATCGATTGTTTATAGTTCAATGTACTTGAACTGACCTCAAAGATATCGCATGTGATTTCAGTTTTAGATGGTTACGTTGCACTTGCCTGGCCTCTACCAGCTTGCAAGCAACTTGGATGTTATAAAAAAAAACAAAGTTGGAAAGAGATAATAAATGCTGTGATCCATATCACCACGAGGAGAAACATAAACCCTCACTTGACTGCTAAATCCACTTAATAACGCTGCTTATCTCTGCACAGTATTTTAAATAATTTTCCGCCTCAACAATCCACCCTGCCAATTTGGTTTTTGCCTAACAGTGCCCTACTTCATATTCCTCAGTTTAAAGTTAAACGGCCGAGGACAAGCAACAACAACAAAAGAAAGGAAAACATCAACAACGCACACACTCTCACACAATTTTCCTATTGACTAATGTTTGGCCACAATGACTTAAATTGACTGCGATAAGTTGTATCGCTGCCTGTATCGCAATGACACAAACATGTGCTGCAAATGCTACAACAAATACAAACCCGACAGCGAACAAAAATTGCAAGAAATCAACTCAAGTGTAACGACAACAATTGCAAAACGGAAACCGGAAACTGTTGTACTAACAGCCTTCACTATGGACATTTTGTCTAGAAAAATAAACGTTAAGTGAAAAAGTAGAAATAAAATTGAAATAAAGACATACTGCTAGATATAAAACAAATGTGCTGTAATTGTTACTTTTGCTTAAATACGTAGAAAAGAGAAAAAGAAAACAAACGATAAACAGAACAGCAGTCGCAGGTTCAGGCGTTTATTTTTTAAATTCTTTCTAAAAGCCACGAGAAAAAAAGGCAAAGCATAAAAATGAATTGAATGCCATTTTAGTCAATGTCCAGAGTTATTTTGTTACAGCCGTCGTGTGTGCAGGTGCCTCTGGATGTTTGTATTCGTTGTGTGTGATATTTTGTCGGCTGAGTAAGACTGCTGTCACTCTCTGACAGTGATTATGTATTACAAGGCATATTGGCTCCGGCTGTGAACGACGGCCAGTTCTGAAAAAAATCCCTACAAACCAATTTTTTTTTTTCTTTGAATTTTAAGCATAAAAGCTAAAATGGGCAGAAGTTTTAGTAGCGTTGTTTTCCTAAACAGTTACTGAGTAAAGGATGAAGGAGGCACGTTGGTGCGGCATATGGTTGATTCTATTTTCCTTTTGCCATTGCATGGTCGGTTATGAATGGTGAACTGTCACTAATCATACCTTTTGGCCAGACAATTACATACAGCTACACTTACGAGCATTTTTTTTATAAACTTTCCTTTTTTGTTTTTGTTGTAAATTTTAAAGCAGAGTCGTCCTTGTAAGTGTTTGCGTATGCCGTAAAAGCATTTGCTGCTGATAACAATTTTGCTAATGTCTTTATAGTCCTCTAGTTGCAGAGTAAATTCCATTTGAATTTATTTGCCGCAAACAAATTAACAACGACACAAAATCTTTTACACACTTCTAAAGAAATTTGTTATATTCGATATAAATAGCTTTTGAAAATTATAAAAAGAAACTGTGTAAAAATCAAAATCAAATAGTTCTAATTAGTTGGCTTGAAATATTAAAGTAAATTCTGTAGCGTGGAACGCCTCGCTCAAACGTCGTCAGTAGTTTTCTATTAAAAAGCATGTCCTTAGAACCGCGTCTAAGGCTGCTTAATGATATTTCCCAGCCGTCTGTAGTAATAAATTCAAAATAGAATTACAATAACATTTTAAGATTCTCTGTAAGAAATATTGTACTTTGACACTGTCAAAGTTAAAGGCTGAGCCCAACGAGAAGCTTAAGACACACTTCTGAAATACGTTATAAATCGTCTTTTATTGTATTAAAAAGTTATTTATAAATAGTATTTTATTTTCTATAAACAATTATTTACTTTATTAAAAATGTGGGAAAAAAAAATTTTTTATAAATCGAATTTATTTCCAGTTTTTTAAAAAATCGTTATACAAAATCGTCCTCGTACAGAGAACGTGTTTTAACTATACACTTTTTCTATAAAAGAAAAAAAATTACTTCTAAACAAAATTCATTTCCATTGAAAAATTATGTTAAAAATACAAGATTTCGTTTATTAAGAACTTTTATTTATTTTATTAGAAGATTATTCTATTAAAATACAAAAACTCTTGTAAACAGGGATTTTTTCTATGAAGAAATTGTTTATAAACGACATTTTTCTTACTGGCTGGTGAGACTATCGAATAAGTTTTTTTTTTAATAAATTTACACCTAAAAATATGATATAAAATTGAGATTTTAGTAAATCGTTTTTTATACTAAATCCTGTTAATAATGGATATTAATGGACAAATCCTGCTGTAACAGGAAATACACCTACTATTGATAAAACATAATGGGATGGAGCTACAACATAATGTAAATAATGTAAAATAATATCAATTGAAGAGTTAGCAAATACTAGTCCTGCTAATCCTCCTATTGTGAATAAAAATACTAATCCTGAAGCTCATTAGTTACTTGGAGATGACCTTAATTGAGTTCCGTGTAAAGTAGCTGCTAATCATCTAAAAATTTTAATTCCTGTTGGAACTGTAATAATTATTATTGCTGATGTAAAATATGCTCGTGCATCTACATCTAATTCCTTTAGTAAATATATGATGAGCTCATATAATAAATCCTAATAATCCAATAGCTGGTATTGCGTAGATTATTACTAAAGATCCAAATGTTTCCTTTCTTCCTGATTCTTGGCTAATAACATGAGAAATTACTCCTAATCCCGATAAAATTAAAATATATTCTTCTGGTTGGACAAAGAATCAAAATAAATGTTGTTATAAAATTGGATCTCCTCGTCCTGTTGGGTCAAATAATGAAGTATTTGAATTTCGATCAGTTAATAGTATAGTAATAGCTCCAGCTAAAACTGGTAGGGATGGTAAAAGTAATAAACCTGTAATAGCTTCTGATCATAGAAATAAAGGTTATAAAATTTAGTGATCGTATAACTGATGAAAATCCAGCGGAATGAAGAGTATGTTTAATATACGACTAACCATTTTTTTAATTGGAAACTTTTCTCCCGTTTTGTTGAAAAAACATCCCCTTCAAACAATATTTTTTGCTATTTGAAATTGCAGTTGGACGGCTAAAAACCACTAAGGTAGCCACCTTACAAAAATCGCAATTTTTTGTGATTTTTAATTGCTGGCAAATACATTAGAAATTTACTCGTATTCTGCGACAAAAAATTGACTATAGAAAAAGTAATATAAACGTGAGTTCAGCTTAAAAAATTTTGGATTTCCATTTAAGAATTACATCCAGGAGAAGGGAATCATCAAATCGCGCATCATCTTTACTTTCAGTTAAGTTTTTACCATTTTAACGAATTTTCACGATTGGAATTCAATTAAAGGAGTAATTCCATGAGAAAGGAAGGAGTTGGGCAGTCAAAAATCACTAAGGTAGCTACCTTATAAAAATCGCAATATTTTCTGTTTTTCAATAACTGGCAAATATATAAGAAATATCCTCGTATTTTGAGACAAAAAATCTACTAGTAAAAGTAATATAAACGTGAGTTCAGCTTAAAAAATTTTGGATTTCCATTTAAGAATTACATCCAGGAGAAGGGAATCATCAAATCGCGCATCATCTTTACTTTTAGTTAAGTTTTTACCATTTTAACGAATTTTCACGATTGGAATTCAATTAAAGGAGTAATTCCATGAGAAAGGAAGGAGTTGGGCAGTCAAAAATCACTAAGGTAGCTACCTTAGAAAAATCGCAATATTTTCTGTTTTTCAATAACTGGCAAATATATAAGAAATATCCTCGTATTTTGAGACAAAAAATCTACTAGTAAAAGTAATATAAACGTGAGTTCAGCTTAAAAAATTTTGGATTTCCATTTAAGAATTACATCCAGGAGAAGGGAATCATCAAATCGCGCATCATCTTTACTTTTAGTTAAATTTTTACCATTTTAACGAATTTTCACGATTGGAATTCACGTTTATATTACTTTTACTAGTAGATTTTTTGTCTTAAAATACGAGGATATTTCTTATATATTTGCCAGTTATTGAAAAACAGAAAATATTGCGATTTTTATAAGGTAGCTACCTTAGTGATTTTTGACTGCCCAACTCCTTCCTTTCTCATGGAATTACTCCTTTAATTGAATTCCAATCGTGAAAATTCGTTAAAATGGTAAAAACTTAACTAAAAGTAAAGATGATGCGCGATTTGATGATTCCCTTCTCCTGGATGTAATTCTTAAATGGAAATCCAAAATTTTTTAAGCTGAACTCACGTTTATATTACTTTTACTAGTAGATTTTTTGTCTCAAAATACGAGGATATTTCTTATATATTTGCCAGTTATTGAAAAACAGAAAATATTGCGATTTTTATAAGGTAGCTACCTTAGTGATTTTTGACTGCCCAACTCCTTCCTTTCTCATGGAATTACTCCTTTAATTGAATTCCAATCGTGAAAATTCGTTAAAATGGTAAAAACTTAACTAAAAGTAAAGATGATGCGCGATTTGATGATTCCCTTCTCCTGGATGTAATTCTTAAATGGAAATCCAAAATTTTTTAAGCTGAACTCACGTTTATATTACTTTTACTAGTAGATTTTTTGTCTCAAAATACGAGGATATTTCTTATATATTTGCCAGTTATTGAAAAACAGAAAATATTGCGATTTTTATAAGGTAGCTACCTTAGTGATTTTTGACTGCCCAACTCCTTCCTTTCTCATGGAATTACTCCTTTAATTGAATTCCAATCGTGAAAATTCGTTAAAATGGTAAAAACTTAACTAAAAGTAAAGATGATGCGCGATTTGATGATTCCCTTCTCCTGGATGTAATTCTTAAATGGAAATCCAAAATTTTTTAAGCTGAACTCACGTTTATATTACTTTTACTAGTAGATTTTTTGTCTCAAAATACGAGGATATTTCTTATATATTTGCCAGTTATTGAAAAACAGAAAATATTGCGATTTTTATAAGGTAGCTACCTTAGTGATTTTTGACTGCCCAACTCCTTCCTTTCTCATGGAATTACTCCTTTAATTGAATTCCAATCGTGAAAATTCATTAAAATGGTAAAAACTTAACTGAAAGTAAAGATGATGCGCGATTTGATGATTCCCTTCTCCTGGATGTAATTCTTAAATGGAAATCCAAAATTTTTTAAGCTGAACTCACGTTTATATTACTTTTACTAGTAGATTTTTTGTCTCAAAATACGAGGATATTTCTTATATATTTGCCAGTTATTGAAAAACAGAAAATATTGCGATTTTTATAAGGTAGCTACCTTAGTGATTTTTGACTGCCCAACTCCTTCCTTTCTCATGGAATTACTCCTTTAATTGAATTCCAATCGTGAAAATTCGTTAAAATGGTAAAAACTTAACTAAAAGTAAAGATGATGCGCGATTTGATGATTCCCTTCTCCTGGATGTAATTCTTAAATGGAAATCCAAAATTTTTTAAGCTGAACTCACGTTTATATTACTTTTACTAGTAGATTTTTTGTCTCAAAATACGAGGATATTTCTTATATATTTGCCAGTTATTGAAAAACAGAAAATATTGCGATTTTTATAAGGTAGCTACCTTAGTGATTTTTGACTGCCCAACTCCTTCCTTTCTCATGGAATTACTCCTTTAATTGAATTCCAATCGTAAAAATTCGTTAAAATGGTAAAAACTTAACTGAAAGTAAAGATGATGCGCGATTTGATGATTCCCTTCTCCTGGATGTAATTCTTAAATGGAAATCCAAAATTTTTTAAGCTGAACTCACGTTTATATTACTTTTACTAGTAGATTTTTTGTCTCAAAATACGAGGATATTTCTTATATATTTGCCAGTTATTGAAAAACAGAAAATATTGCGATTTTTATAAGGTAGCTACCTTAGTGATTTTTGACTGCCCAACTCCTTCCTTTCTCATGGAATTACTCCTTTAATTGAATTCCAATCGTGAAAATTCGTTAAAATGGTAAAAACTTAACTGAAAGTAAAGATGATGCGCGATTTGATGATTCCCTTCTCCTGGATGTAATTCTTAAATGGAAATCCAAAATTTTTTAAGCTGAACTCACGTTTATATTACTTTTACTAGTAGATTTTTTGTCTCAAAATACGAGGATATTTCTTATATATTTGCCAGTTATTGAAAAACAGAAAATATTGCGATTTTTATAAGGTAGCTACCTTAGTGATTTTTGACTGCCCAACTCCTTCCTTTCTCATGGAATTACTCCTTTAATTGAATTCCAATCGTGAAAATTCGTTAAAATGGTAAAAACTTAACTAAAAGTAAAGATGATGCGCGATTTGATGATTCCCTTCTCCTGGATGTAATTCTTAAATGGAAATCCAAAATTTTTTAAGCTGAACTCACGTTTATATTACTTTTACTAGTAGATTTTTTGTCTCAAAATACGAGGATATTTCTTATATATTTGCCAGTTATTGAAAAACAGAAAATATTGCGATTTTTATAAGGTAGCTACCTTAGTGATTTTTGACTGCCCAACTCCTTCCTTTCTCATGGAATTACTCCTTTAATTGAATTCCAATCGTGAAAATTCGTTAAAATGGTAAAAACTTAACTGAAAGTAAAGATGATGCGCGATTTGATGATTCCCTTCTCCTGGATGTAATTCTTAAATGGAAATCCAAAATTTTTTAAGCTGAACTCACGTTTATATTACTTTTACTAGTAGATTTTTTGTCTCAAAATACGAGGATATTTCTTATATATTTGCCAGTTATTGAAAAACAGAAAATATTGCGATTTTTATAAGGTAGCTACCTTAGTGATTTTTGACTGCCCAACTCCTTCCTTTCTCATGGAATTACTCCTTTAATTGAATTCCAATCGTGAAAATTCGTTAAAATGGTAAAAACTTAACTGAAAGTAAAGATGATGCGCGATTTGATGATTCCCTTCTCCTGGATGTAATTCTTAAATGGAAATCCAAAATTTTTTAAGCTGAACTCACGTTTATATTACTTTTACTAGTAGATTTTTTGTCTCAAAATACGAGGATATTTCTTATATATTTGCCAGTTATTGAAAAACAGAAAATATTGCGATTTTTATAAGGTAGCTACCTTAGTGATTTTTGACTGCCCAACTCCTTCCTTTCTCATGGAATTACTCCTTTAATTGAATTCCAATCGTGAAAATTCGTTAAAATGGTAAAAACTTAACTGAAAGTAAAGATGATGCGCGATTTGATGATTCCCTTCTCCTGGATGTAATTCTTAAATGGAAATCCAAAATTTTTTAAGCTGAACTCACGTTTATATTACTTTTACTAGTAGATTTTTTGTCTCAAAATACGAGGATATTTCTTATATATTTGCCAGTTATTGAAAAACAGAAAATATTGCGATTTTTATAAGGTAGCTACCTTAGTGATTTTTGACTGCCCAACTCCTTCCTTTCTCATGGAATTACTCCTTTAATTGAATTCCAATCGTGAAAATTCGTTAAAATGGTAAAAACTTAACTGAAAGTAAAGATGATGCGCGATTTGATGATTCCCTTCTCCTGGATGTAATTCTTAAATGGAAATCCAAAATTTTTTAAGCTGAACTCACGTTTATATTACTTTTACTAGTAGATTTTTTGTCTCAAAATACGAGGATATTTCTTATATATTTGCCAGTTATTGAAAAACAGAAAATATTGCGATTTTTATAAGGTAGCTACCTTAGTGATTTTTGACTGCCCAACTCCTTCCTTTCTCATGGAATTACTCCTTTAATTGAATTCCAATCGTGAAAATTCGTTAAAATGGTAAAAACTTAACTGAAAGTAAAGATGATGCGCGATTTGATGATTCCCTTCTCCTGGATGTAATTCTTAAATGGAAATCCAAAATTTTTTAAGCTGAACTCACGTTTATATTACTTTTACTAGTAGATTTTTTGTCTCAAAATACGAGGATATTTCTTATATATTTGCCAGTTATTGAAAAACAGAAAATATTGCGATTTTTATAAGGTAGCTACCTTAGTGATTTTTGACTGCCCAACTCCTTCCTTTCTCATGGAATTACTCCTTTAATTGAATTCCAATCGTGAAAATTCGTTAAAATGGTAAAAACTTAACTGAAAGTAAAGATGATGCGCGATTTGATGATTCCCTTCTCCTGGATGTAATTCTTAAATGGAAATCCAAAATTTTTTAAGCTGAACTCACGTTTATATTACTTTTACTAGTAGATTTTTTGTCTCAAAATACGAGGATATTTCTTATATATTTGCCAGTTATTGAAAAACAGAAAATATTGCGATTTTTATAAGGTAGCTACCTTAGTGATTTTTGACTGCCCAACTCCTTCCTTTCTCATGGAATTACTCCTTTAATTGAATTCCAATCGTGAAAATTCGTTAAAATGGTAAAAACTTAACTGAAAGTAAAGATGATGCGCGATTTGATGATTCCCTTCTCCTGGATGTAATTCTTAAATGGAAATCCAAAATTTTTTAAGCTGAACTCACGTTTATATTACTTTTACTAGTAGATTTTTTGTCTCAAAATACGAGGATATTTCTTATATATTTGCCAGTTATTGAAAAACAGAAAATATTGCGATTTTTATAAGGTAGCTACCTTAGTGATTTTTGACTGCCCAACTCCTTCCTTTCTCATGGAATTACTCCTTTAATTGAATTCCAATCGTGAAAATTCGTTAAAATGGTAAAAACTTAACTGAAAGTAAAGATGATGCGCGATTTGATGATTCCCTTCTCCTGGATGTAATTCTTAAATGGAAATCCAAAATTTTTTAAGCTGAACTCACGTTTATATTACTTTTACTAGTAGATTTTTTGTCTCAAAATACGAGGATATTTCTTATATATTTGCCAGTTATTGAAAAACAGAAAATATTGCGATTTTTATAAGGTAGCTACCTTAGTGATTTTTGACTGCCCAACTCCTTCCTTTCTCATGGAATTACTCCTTTAATTGAATTCCAATCGTGAAAATTCGTTAAAATGGTAAAAACTTAACTGAAAGTAAAGATGATGCGCGATTTGATGATTCCCTTCTCCTGGATGTAATTCTTAAATGGAAATCCAAAATTTTTTAAGCTGAACTCACGTTTATATTACTTTTACAAGTAGATTTTTTGTCTCAAAATACGAGGATATTTCTTATATATTTGCCAGTTATTGAAAAACAGAAAATATTGCGATTTTTATAAGGTAGCTACCTTAGTGATTTTTGACTGCCCAACTCCTTCCTTTCTCATGGAATTACTCCTTTAATTGAATTCCAATCGTGAAAATTCGTTAAAATGGTAAAAACTTAACTGAAAGTAAAGATGATGCGCGATTTGATGATTCCCTTCTCCTGGATGTAATTCTTAAATGGAAATCCAAAATTTTTTAAGCTGAACTCACGTTTATATTACTTTTACAAGTAGATTTTTTGTCTCAAAATACGAGGATATTTCTTATATATTTGCCAGTTATTGAAAAACAGAAAATATTGCGATTTTTATAAGGTAGCTACCTTAGTGATTTTTGACTGCCCAACTCCTTCCTTTCTCATGGAATTACTCCTTTAATTGAATTCCAATCGTGAAAATTCGTTAAAATGGTAAAAACTTAACTGAAAGTAAAGATGATGCGCGATTTGATGATTCCCTTCTCCTGGATGTAATTCTTAAATGGAAATCCAAAATTTTTTAAGCTGAACTCACGTTTATATTACTTTTACTAGTAGATTTTTTGTCTCAAAATACGAGGATATTTCTTATATATTTGCCAGTTATTGAAAAACAGAAAATATTGCGATTTTTATAAGGTAGCTACCTTAGTGATTTTTGACTGCCCAACTCCTTCCTTTCTCATGGAATTACTCCTTTAATTGAATTCCAATCGTGAAAATTCGTTAAAATGGTAAAAACTTAACTGAAAGTAAAGATGATGCGCGATTTGATGATTCCCTTCTCCTGGATGTAATTCTTAAATGGAAATCCAAAATTTTTTAAGCTGAACTCACGTTTATATTACTTTTACTAGTAGATTTTTTGTCTCAAAATACGAGGATATTTCTTATATATTTGCCAGTTATTGAAAAACAGAAAATATTGCGATTTTTATAAGGTAGCTACCTTAGTGATTTTTGACTGCCCAACTCCTTCCTTTCTCATGGAATTACTCCTTTAATTGAATTCCAATCGTGAAAATTCGTTAAAATGGTAAAAACTTAACTGAAAGTAAAGATGATGCGCGATTTGATGATTCCCTTCTCCTGGATGTAATTCTTAAATGGAAATCCAAAATTTTTTAAGCTGAACTCACGTTTATATTACTTTTACTAGTAGATTTTTTGTCTCAAAATACGAGGATATTTCTTATATATTTGCCAGTTATTGAAAAACAGAAAATATTGCGATTTTTATAAGGTAGCTACCTTAGTGATTTTTGACTGCCCAACTCCTTCCTTTCTCATGGAATTACTCCTTTAATTGAATTCCAATCGTGAAAATTCGTTAAAATGGTAAAAACTTAACTGAAAGTAAAGATGATGCGCGATTTGATGATTCCCTTCTCCTGGATGTAATTCTTAAATGGAAATCCAAAATTTTTTAAGCTGAACTCACGTTTATATTACTTTTACTAGTAGATTTTTTGTCTCAAAATACGAGGATATTTCTTATATATTTGCCAGTTATTGAAAAACAGAAAATATTGCGATTTTTATAAGGTAGCTACCTTAGTGATTTTTGACTGCCCAACTCCTTCCTTTCTCATGGAATTACTCCTTTAATTGAATTCCAATCGTGAAAATTCGTTAAAATGGTAAAAACTTAACTAAAAGTAAAGATGATGCGCGATTTGATGATTCCCTTCTCCTGGATGTAATTCTTAAATGGAAATCCAAAATTTTTTAAGCTGAACTCACGTTTATATTACTTTTACTAGTAGATTTTTTGTCTCAAAATACGAGGATATTTCTTATATATTTGCCAGTTATTGAAAAACAGAAAATATTGGGATTTTTATAAGGTAGCTACCTTAGTGATTTTTGACTGCCCAACTCCTTCCTTTCTCATGGAATTACTCCTTTAATTGAATTCCAATCGTGAAAATTCGTTAAAATGGTAAAAACTTAACTGAAAGTAAAGATGATGCGCGATTTGATGATTCCCTTCTCCTGGATGTAATTCTTAAATGGAAATCCAAAATTTTTTAAGCTGAACTCACGTTTATATTACTTTTACAAGTAGATTTTTTGTCTCAAAATACGAGGATATTTCTTATATATTTGCCAGTTATTGAAAAACAGAAAATATTGCGATTTTTATAAGGTAGCTACCTTAGTGATTTTTGACTGCCCAACTCCTTCCTTTCTCATGGAATTACTCCTTTAATTGAATTCCAATCGTGAAAATTCGTTAAAATGGTAAAAACTTAACTAAAAGTAAAGATGATGCGCGATTTGATGATTCCCTTCTCCTGGATGTAATTCTTAAATGGAAATCCAAAATTTTTTAAGCTGAACTCACGTTTATATTACTTTTACTAGTAGATTTTTTGTCTCAAAATACGAGGATATTTCTTATATATTTGCCAGTTATTGAAAAACAGAAAATATTGCGATTTTTATAAGGTAGCTACCTTAGTGATTTTTGACTGCCCAACTCCTTCCTTTCTCATGGAATTACTCCTTTAATTGAATTCCAATCGTGAAAATTCGTTAAAATGGTAAAAACTTAACTGAAAGTAAAGATGATGCGCGATTTGATGATTCCCTTCTCCTGGATGTAATTCTTAAATGGAAATCCAAAATTTTTTAAGCTGAACTCACGTTTATATTACTTTTACTAGTAGATTTTTTGTCTCAAAATACGAGGATATTTCTTATATATTTGCCAGTTATTGAAAAACAGAAAATATTGCGATTTTTATAAGGTAGCTACCTTAGTGATTTTTGACTGCCCAACTCCTTCCTTTCTCATGGAATTACTCCTTTAATTGAATTCCAATCGTGAAAATTCGTTAAAATGGTAAAAACTTAACTGAAAGTAAAGATGATGCGCGATTTGATGATTCCCTTCTCCTGGATGTAATTCTTAAATGGAAATCCAAAATTTTTTAAGCTGAACTCACGTTTATATTACTTTTACTAGTAGATTTTTTGTCTCAAAATACGAGGATATTTCTTATATATTTGCCAGTTATTGAAAAACAGAAAATATTGCGATTTTTATAAGGTAGCTACCTTAGTGATTTTTGACTGCCCAACTCCTTCCTTTCTCATGGAATTACTCCTTTAATTGAATTCCAATCGTGAAAATTCGTTAAAATGGTAAAAACTTAACTGAAAGTAAAGATGATGCGCGATTTGATGATTCCCTTCTCCTGGATGTAATTCTTAAATGGAAATCCAAAATTTTTTAAGCTGAACTCACGTTTATATTACTTTTACTAGTAGATTTTTTGTCTCAAAATACGAGGATATTTCTTATATATTTGCCAGTTATTGAAAAACAGAAAATATTGCGATTTTTATAAGGTAGCTACCTTAGTGATTTTTGACTGCCCAACTCCTTCCTTTCTCATGGAATTACTCCTTTAATTGAATTCCAATCGTGAAAATTCGTTAAAATGGTAAAAACTTAACTAAAAGTAAAGATGATGCGCGATTTGATGATTCCCTTCTCCTGGATGTAATTCTTAAATGGAAATCCAAAATTTTTTAAGCTGAACTCACGTTTATATTACTTTTACTAGTAGATTTTTTGTCTCAAAATACGAGGATATTTCTTATATATTTGCCAGTTATTGAAAAACAGAAAATATTGCGATTTTTATAAGGTAGCTACCTTAGTGATTTTTGACTGCCCAACTCCTTCCTTTCTCATGGAATTACTCCTTTAATTGAATTCCAATCGTGAAAATTCGTTAAAATGGTAAAAACTTAACTGAAAGTAAAGATGATGCGCGATTTGATGATTCCCTTCTCCTGGATGTAATTCTTAAATGGAAATCCAAAATTTTTTAAGCTGAACTCACGTTTATATTACTTTTACAAGTAGATTTTTTGTCTCAAAATACGAGGATATTTCTTATATATTTGCCAGTTATTGAAAAACAGAAAATATTGCGATTTTTATAAGGTAGCTACCTTAGTGATTTTTGACTGCCCAACTCCTTCCTTTCTCATGGAATTACTCCTTTAATTGAATTCCAATCGTGAAAATTCGTTAAAATGGTAAAAACTTAACTGAAAGTAAAGATGATGCGCGATTTGATGATTCCCTTCTCCTGGATGTAATTCTTAAATGGAAATCCAAAATTTTTTAAGCTGAACTCACGTTTATATTACTTTTACAAGTAGATTTTTTGTCTCAAAATACGAGGATATTTCTTATATATTTGCCAGTTATTGAAAAACAGAAAATATTGCGATTTTTATAAGGTAGCTACCTTAGTGATTTTTGACTGCCCAACTCCTTCCTTTCTCATGGAATTACTCCTTTAATTGAATTCCAATCGTGAAAATTCGTTAAAATGGTAAAAACTTAACTGAAAGTAAAGATGATGCGCGATTTGATGATTCCCTTCTCCTGGATGTAATTCTTAAATGGAAATCCAAAATTTTTTAAGCTGAACTCACGTTTATATTACTTTTACTAGTAGATTTTTTGTCTCAAAATACGAGGATATTTCTTATATATTTGCCAGTTATTGAAAAACAGAAAATATTGCGATTTTTATAAGGTAGCTACCTTAGTGATTTTTGACTGCCCAACTCCTTCCTTTCTCATGGAATTACTCCTTTAATTGAATTCCAATCGTGAAAATTCGTTAAAATGGTAAAAACTTAACTGAAAGTAAAGATGATGCGCGATTTGATGATTCCCTTCTCCTGGATGTAATTCTTAAATGGAAATCCAAAATTTTTTAAGCTGAACTCACGTTTATATTACTTTTACTAGTAGATTTTTTGTCTCAAAATACGAGGATATTTCTTATATATTTGCCAGTTATTGAAAAACAGAAAATATTGCGATTTTTATAAGGTAGCTACCTTAGTGATTTTTGACTGCCCAACTCCTTCCTTTCTCATGGAATTACTCCTTTAATTGAATTCCAATCGTGAAAATTCGTTAAAATGGTAAAAACTTAACTGAAAGTAAAGATGATGCGCGATTTGATGATTCCCTTCTCCTGGATGTAATTCTTAAATGGAAATCCAAAATTTTTTAAGCTGAACTCACGTTTATATTACTTTTACTAGTAGATTTTTTGTCTCAAAATACGAGGATATTTCTTATATATTTGCCAGTTATTGAAAAACAGAAAATATTGCGATTTTTATAAGGTAGCTACCTTAGTGATTTTTGACTGCCCAACTCCTTCCTTTCTCATGGAATTACTCCTTTAATTGAATTCCAATCGTGAAAATTCGTTAAAATGGTAAAAACTTAACTGAAAGTAAAGATGATGCGCGATTTGATGATTCCCTTCTCCTGGATGTAATTCTTAAATGGAAATCCAAAATTTTTTAAGCTGAACTCACGTTTATATTACTTTTACTAGTAGATTTTTTGTCTCAAAATACGAGGATATTTCTTATATATTTGCCAGTTATTGAAAAACAGAAAATATTGCGATTTTTATAAGGTAGCTACCTTAGTGATTTTTGACTGCCCAACTCCTTCCTTTCTCATGGAATTACTCCTTTAATTGAATTCCAATCGTGAAAATTCGTTAAAATGGTAAAAACTTAACTAAAAGTAAAGATGATGCGCGATTTGATGATTCCCTTCTCCTGGATGTAATTCTTAAATGGAAATCCAAAATTTTTTAAGCTGAACTCACGTTTATATTACTTTTACTAGTAGATTTTTTGTCTCAAAATACGAGGATATTTCTTATATATTTGCCAGTTATTGAAAAACAGAAAATATTGGGATTTTTATAAGGTAGCTACCTTAGTGATTTTTGACTGCCCAACTCCTTCCTTTCTCATGGAATTACTCCTTTAATTGAATTCCAATCGTGAAAATTCGTTAAAATGGTAAAAACTTAACTGAAAGTAAAGATGATGCGCGATTTGATGATTCCCTTCTCCTGGATGTAATTCTTAAATGGAAATCCAAAATTTTTTAAGCTGAACTCACGTTTATATTACTTTTACAAGTAGATTTTTTGTCTCAAAATACGAGGATATTTCTTATATATTTGCCAGTTATTGAAAAACAGAAAATATTGCGATTTTTATAAGGTAGCTACCTTAGTGATTTTTGACTGCCCAACTCCTTCCTTTCTCATGGAATTACTCCTTTAATTGAATTCCAATCGTGAAAATTCGTTAAAATGGTAAAAACTTAACTGAAAGTAAAGATGATGCGCGATTTGATGATTCCCTTCTCCTGGATGTAATTCTTAAATGGAAATCCAAAATTTTTTAAGCTGAACTCACGTTTATATTACTTTTACAAGTAGATTTTTTGTCTCAAAATACGAGGATATTTCTTATATATTTGCCAGTTATTGAAAAACAGAAAATATTGCGATTTTTATAAGGTAGCTACCTTAGTGATTTTTGACTGCCCAACTCCTTCCTTTCTCATGGAATTACTCCTTTAATTGAATTCCAATCGTGAAAATTCGTTAAAATGGTAAAAACTTAACTGAAAGTAAAGATGATGCGCGATTTGATGATTCCCTTCTCCTGGATGTAATTCTTAAATGGAAATCCAAAATTTTTTAAGCTGAACTCACGTTTATATTACTTTTACTAGTAGATTTTTTGTCTCAAAATACGAGGATATTTCTTATATATTTGCCAGTTATTGAAAAACAGAAAATATTGCGATTTTTATAAGGTAGCTACCTTAGTGATTTTTGACTGCCCAACTCCTTCCTTTCTCATGGAATTACTCCTTTAATTGAATTCCAATCGTGAAAATTCGTTAAAATGGTAAAAACTTAACTGAAAGTAAAGATGATGCGCGATTTGATGATTCCCTTCTCCTGGATGTAATTCTTAAATGGAAATCCAAAATTTTTTAAGCTGAACTCACGTTTATATTACTTTTACTAGTAGATTTTTTGTCTCAAAATACGAGGATATTTCTTATATATTTGCCAGTTATTGAAAAACAGAAAATATTGCGATTTTTATAAGGTAGCTACCTTAGTGATTTTTGACTGCCCAACTCCTTCCTTTCTCATGGAATTACTCCTTTAATTGAATTCCAATCGTGAAAATTCGTTAAAATGGTAAAAACTTAACTAAAAGTAAAGATGATGCGCGATTTGATGATTCCCTTCTCCTGGATGTAATTCTTAAATGGAAATCCAAAATTTTTTAAGCTGAACTCACGTTTATATTACTTTTACTAGTAGATTTTTTGTCTCAAAATACGAGGATATTTCTTATATATTTGCCAGTTATTGAAAAACAGAAAATATTGCGATTTTTATAAGGTAGCTACCTTAGTGATTTTTGACTGCCCAACTCCTTCCTTTCTCATGGAATTACTCCTTTAATTGAATTCCAATCGTGAAAATTCGTTAAAATGGTAAAAACTTAACTGAAAGTAAAGATGATGCGCGATTTGATGATTCCCTTCTCCTGGATGTAATTCTTAAATGGAAATCCAAAATTTTTTAAGCTGAACTCACGTTTATATTACTTTTACAAGTAGATTTTTTGTCTCAAAATACGAGGATATTTCTTATATATTTGCCAGTTATTGAAAAACAGAAAATATTGGGATTTTTATAAGGTAGCTACCTTAGTGATTTTTGACTGCCCAACTCCTTCCTTTCTCATGGAATTACTCCTTTAATTGAATTCCAATCGTGAAAATTCGTTAAAATGGTAAAAACTTAACTGAAAGTAAAGATGATGCGCGATTTGATGATTCCCTTCTCCTGGATGTAATTCTTAAATGGAAATCCAAAATTTTTTAAGCTGAACTCACGTTTATATTACTTTTACAAGTAGATTTTTTGTCTCAAAATACGAGGATATTTCTTATATATTTGCCAGTTATTGAAAAACAGAAAATATTGCGATTTTTATAAGGTAGCTACCTTAGTGATTTTTGACTGCCCAACTCCTTCCTTTCTCATGGAATTACTCCTTTAATTGAATTCCAATCGTGAAAATTCGTTAAAATGGTAAAAACTTAACTGAAAGTAAAGATGATGCGCGATTTGATGATTCCCTTCTCCTGGATGTAATTCTTAAATGGAAATCCAAAATTTTTTAAGCTGAACTCACGTTTATATTACTTTTACAAGTAGATTTTTTGTCTCAAAATACGAGGATATTTCTTATATATTTGCCAGTTATTGAAAAACAGAAAATATTGCGATTTTTATAAGGTAGCTACCTTAGTGATTTTTGACTGCCCAACTCCTTCCTTTCTCATGGAATTACTCCTTTAATTGAATTCCAATCGTGAAAATTCGTTAAAATGGTAAAAACTTAATTAAAAGTAAAGATGATGCGCGATTTGATGATTCCCTTCTCCTGGATGTAATTCTTAAATGGAAATCCAAAATTTTTTAAGCTGAACTCACGTTTATATTACTTTTACTAGTAGATTTTTTGTCTCAAAATACGAGGATATTTCTTATATATTTGCCAGTTATTGAAAAACAGAAAATATTGCGATTTTTATAAGGTAGCTACCTTAGTGATTTTTGACTGCCCAACTCCTTCCTTTCTCATGGAATTACTCCTTTAATTGAATTCCAATCGTGAAAATTCGTTAAAATGGTAAAAACTTAACTAAAAGTAAAGATGATGCGCGATTTGATGATTCCCTTCTCCTGGATGTAATTCTTAAATGGAAATCCAAAATTTTTTAAGCTGAACTCACGTTTATATTACTTTTACTAGTAGATTTTTTGTCTCAAAATACGAGGATATTTCTTATATATTTGCCAGTTATTGAAAAACAGAAAATATTGCGATTTTTATAAGGTAGCTACCTTAGTGATTTTTGACTGCCCAACTCCTTCCTTTCTCATGGAATTACTCCTTTAATTGAATTCCAATCGTGAAAATTCGTTAAAATGGTAAAAACTTAATTAAAAGTAAAGATGATGCGCGATTTGATGATTCCCTTCTCCTGGATGTAATTCTTAAATGGAAATCCAAAATTTTTTAAGCTGAACTCACGTTTATATTACTTTTACTAGTAGATTTTTTGTCTCAAAATACGAGGATATTTCTTATATATTTGCCAGTTATTGAAAAACAGAAAATATTGCGATTTTTATAAGGTAGCTACCTTAGTGATTTTTGACTGCCCAACTCCTTCCTTTCTCATGGAATTACTCCTTTAATTGAATTCCAATCGTGAAAATTCGTTAAAATGGTAAAAACTTAACTAAAAGTAAAGATGATGCGCGATTTGATGATTCCCTTCTCCTGGATGTAATTCTTAAATGGAAATCCAAAATTTTTTAAGCTGAACTCACGTTTATATTACTTTTACTAGTAGATTTTTTGTCTCAAAATACAAGGATATTTCTTATATATTTGCCAGTTATTGAAAAACAGAAAATATTGCGATTTTTATAAGGTAGCTACCTTAGTGATTTTTGACTGCCCAACTCCTTCCTTTCTCATGGAATTACTCCTTTAATTGAATTCCAATCGTGAAAATTCGTTAAAATGGTAAAAACTTAATTAAAAGTAAAGATGATGCGCGATTTGATGATTCCCTTCTCCTGGATGTAATTCTTAAATGGAAATCCAAAATTTTTTAAGCTGAACTCACGTTTATATTACTTTTACTAGTAGATTTTTTGTCTCAAAATACGAGGATATTTCTTATATATTTGCCAGTTATTGAAAAACAGAAAATATTGCGATTTTTATAAGGTAGCTACCTTAGTGATTTTTGACTGCCCAACTCCTTCCTTTCTCATGGAATTACTCCTTTAATTGAATTCCAATCGTGAAAATTCGTTAAAATGGTAAAAACTTAACTAAAAGTAAAGATGATGCGCGATTTGATGATTCCCTTCTCCTGGATGTAATTCTTAAATGGAAATCCAAAATTTTTTAAGCTGAACTCACGTTTATATTACTTTTACTAGTAGATTTTTTGTCTCAAAATACAAGGATATTTCTTATATATTTGCCAGTTATTGAAAAACAGAAAATATTGCGATTTTTATAAGGTAGCTACCTTAGTGATTTTTGACTGCCCAACTCCTTCCTTTCTCATGGAATTACTCCTTTAATTGAATTCCAATCGTGAAAATTCGTTAAAATGGTAAAAACTTAATTAAAAGTAAAGATGATGCGCGATTTGATGATTCCCTTCTCCTGGATGTAATTCTTAAATGGAAATCCAAAATTTTTTAAGCTGAACTCACGTTTATATTACTTTTACTAGTAGATTTTTTGTCTCAAAATACGAGGATATTTCTTATATATTTGCCAGTTATTGAAAAACAGAAAATATTGCGATTTTTATAAGGTAGCTACCTTAGTGATTTTTGACTGCCCAACTCCTTCCTTTCTCATGGAATTACTCCTTTAATTGAATTCCAATCGTGAAAATTCGTTAAAATGGTAAAAACTTAACTAAAAGTAAAGATGATGCGCGATTTGATGATTCCCTTCTCCTGGATGTAATTCTTAAATGGAAATCCAAAATTTTTTAAGCTGAACTCACGTTTATATTACTTTTACTAGTAGATTTTTTGTCTCAAAATACAAGGATATTTCTTATATATTTGCCAGTTATTGAAAAACAGAAAATATTGCGATTTTTATAAGGTAGCTACCTTAGTGATTTTTGACTGCCCAACTCCTTCCTTTCTCATGGAATTACTCCTTTAATTGAATTCCAATCGTGAAAATTCGTTAAAATGGTAAAAACTTAACTAAAAGTAAAGATGATGCGCGATTTGATGATTCCCTTCTCCTGGATGTAATTCTTAAATGGAAATCCAAAATTTTTTAAGCTGAACTCACGTTTATATTACTTTTACTAGTAGATTTTTTGTCTCAAAATACAAGGATATTTCTTATATATTTGCCAGTTATTGAAAAACAGAAAATATTGCGATTTTTATAAGGTAGCTACCTTAGTGATTTTTGACTGCCCAACTCCTTCCTTTCTCATGGAATTACTCCTTTAATTGAATTCCAATCGTGAAAATTCGTTAAAATGGTAAAAACTTAACTAAAAGTAAAGATGATGCGCGATTTGATGATTCCCTTCTCCTGGATGTAATTCTTAAATGGAAATCCAAAATTTTTTAAGCTGAACTCACGTTTATATTACTTTTACTAGTAGATTTTTTGTCTCAAAATACGAGGATATTTCTTATATATTTGCCAGTTATTGAAAAACAGAAAATATTGCGATTTTTATAAGGTAGCTACCTTAGTGATTTTTGACTGCCCAACTCCTTCCTTTCTCATGGAATTACTCCTTTAATTGAATTCCAATCGTGAAAATTCGTTAAAATGGTAAAAACTTAACTAAAAGTAAAGATGATGCGCGATTTGATGATTCCCTTCTCCTGGATGTAATTCTTAAATGGAAATCCAAAATTTTTTAAGCTGAACTCACGTTTATATTACTTTTACTAGTAGATTTTTTGTCTCAAAATGCGAGGATATTTCTTATATATTTGCCAGTTATTGAAAAACAGAAAATATTGCGATTTTTATAAGGTAGCTACCTTAGTGATTTTTGACTGCCCAACTCCTTCCTTTCTCATGGAATTACTCCTTTAATTGAATTCCAATCGTGAAAATTCGTTAAAATGGTAAAAACTTAACTAAAAGTAAAGATGATGCGCGATTTGATGATTCCCTTCTCCTGGATGTAATTCTTAAATGGAAATCCAAAATTTTTTAAGCTGAACTCACGTTTATATTACTTTTACTAGTAGATTTTTTGTCTCAAAATACGAGGATATTTCTTATATATTTGCCAGTTATTGAAAAACAGAAAATATTGCGATTTTTATAAGGTAGCTACCTTAGTGATTTTTGACTGCCCAACTCCTTCCTTTCTCATGGAATTACTCCTTTAATTGAATTCCAATCGTGAAAATTCGTTAAAATGGTAAAAACTTAACTAAAAGTAAAGATGATGCGCGATTTGATGATTCCCTTCTCCTGGATGTAATTCTTAAATGGAAATCCAAAATTTTTTAAGCTGAACTCACGTTTATATTACTTTTACTAGTAGATTTTTTGTCTCAAAATGCGAGGATATTTCTTATATATTTGCCAGTTATTGAAAAACAGAAAATATTGCGATTTTTATAAGGTAGCTACCTTAGTGATTTTTGACTGCCCAACTCCTTCCTTTCTCATGGAATTACTCCTTTAATTGAATTCCAATCGTGAAAATTCGTTAAAATGGTAAAAACTTAACTAAAAGTAAAGATGATGCGCGATTTGATGATTCCCTTCTCCTGGATGTAATTCTTAAATGGAAATCCAAAATTTTTTAAGCTGAACTCACGTTTATATTACTTTTACTAGTAGATTTTTTGTCTCAAAATGCGAGGATATTTCTTATATATTTGCCAGTTATTGAAAAACAGAAAATATTGCGATTTTTATAAGGTAGCTACCTTAGTGATTTTTGACTGCCCAACTCCTTCCTTTCTCATGGAATTACTCCTTTAATTGAATTCCAATCGTGAAAATTCGTTAAAATGGTAAAAACTTAACTAAAAGTAAAGATGATGCGCGATTTGATGATTCCCTTCTCCTGGATGTAATTCTTAAATGGAAATCCAAAATTTTTTAAGCTGAACTCACGTTTATATTACTTTTACTAGTAGATTTTTTGTCTCAAAATACGAGGATATTTCTTATATATTTGCCAGTTATTGAAAAACAGAAAATATTGCGATTTTTATAAGGTAGCTACCTTAGTGATTTTTGACTGCCCAACTCCTTCCTTTCTCATGGAATTACTCCTTTAATTGAATTCCAATCGTGAAAATTCGTTAAAATGGTAAAAACTTAACTAAAAGTAAAGATGATGCGCGATTTGATGATTCCCTTCTCCTGGATGTAATTCTTAAATGGAAATCCAAAATTTTTTAAGCTGAACTCACGTTTATATTACTTTTACTAGTAGATTTTTTGTCTCAAAATGCGAGGATATTTCTTATATATTTGCCAGTTATTGAAAAACAGAAAATATTGCGATTTTTATAAGGTAGCTACCTTAGTGATTTTTGACTGCCCAACTCCTTCCTTTCTCATGGAATTACTCCTTTAATTGAATTCCAATCGTGAAAATTCGTTAAAATGGTAAAAACTTAACTAAAAGTAAAGATGATGCGCGATTTGATGATTCCCTTCTCCTGGATGTAATTCTTAAATGGAAATCCAAAATTTTTTAAGCTGAACTCACGTTTATATTACTTTTACTAGTAGATTTTTTGTCTCAAAATGCGAGGATATTTCTTATATATTTGCCAGTTATTGAAAAACAGAAAATATTGCGATTTTTATAAGGTAGCTACCTTAGTGATTTTTGACTGCCCAACTCCTTCCTTTCTCATGGAATTACTCCTTTAATTGAATTCCAATCGTGAAAATTCGTTAAAATGGTAAAAACTTAACTAAAAGTAAAGATGATGCGCGATTTGATGATTCCCTTCTCCTGGATGTAATTCTTAAATGGAAATCCAAAATTTTTTAAGCTGAACTCACGTTTATATTACTTTTACTAGTAGATTTTTTGTCTCAAAATGCGAGGATATTTCTTATATATTTGCCAGTTATTGAAAAACAGAAAATATTGCGATTTTTATAAGGTAGCTACCTTAGTGATTTTTGACTGCCCAACTCCTTCCTTTCTCATGGAATTACTCCTTTAATTGAATTCCAATCGTGAAAATTCGTTAAAATGGTAAAAACTTAACTAAAAGTAAAGATGATGCGCGATTTGATGATTCCCTTCTCCTGGATGTAATTCTTAAATGGAAATCCAAAATTTTTTAAGCTGAACTCACGTTTATATTACTTTTACTAGTAGATTTTTTGTCTCAAAATACGAGGATATTTCTTATATATTTGCCAGTTATTGAAAAACAGAAAATATTGCGATTTTTATAAGGTAGCTACCTTAGTGATTTTTGACTGCCCAACTCCTTCCTTTCTCATGGAATTACTCCTTTAATTGAATTCCAATCGTGAAAATTCGTTAAAATGGTAAAAACTTAACTAAAAGTAAAGATGATGCGCGATTTGATGATTCCCTTCTCCTGGATGTAATTCTTAAATGGAAATCCAAAATTTTTTAAGCTGAACTCACGTTTATATTACTTTTACTAGTAGATTTTTTGTCTCAAAATGCGAGGATATTTCTTATATATTTGCCAGTTATTGAAAAACAGAAAATATTGCGATTTTTATAAGGTAGCTACCTTAGTGATTTTTGACTGCCCAACTCCTTCCTTTCTCATGGAATTACTCCTTTAATTGAATTCCAATCGTGAAAATTCGTTAAAATGGTAAAAACTTAACTAAAAGTAAAGATGATGCGCGATTTGATGATTCCCTTCTCCTGGATGTAATTCTTAAATGGAAATCCAAAATTTTTTAAGCTGAACTCACGTTTATATTACTTTTACTAGTAGATTTTTTGTCTCAAAATGCGAGGATATTTCTTATATATTTGCCAGTTATTGAAAAACAGAAAATATTGCGATTTTTATAAGGTAGCTACCTTAGTGATTTTTGACTGCCCAACTCCTTCCTTTCTCATGGAATTACTCCTTTAATTGAATTCCAATCGTGAAAATTCGTTAAAATGGTAAAAACTTAACTAAAAGTAAAGATGATGCGCGATTTGATGATTCCCTTCTCCTGGATGTAATTCTTAAATGGAAATCCAAAATTTTTTAAGCTGAACTCACGTTTATATTACTTTTACTAGTAGATTTTTTGTCTCAAAATACGAGGATATTTCTTATATATTTGCCAGTTATTGAAAAACAGAAAATATTGCGATTTTTATAAGGTAGCTACCTTAGTGATTTTTGACTGCCCAACTCCTTCCTTTCTCATGGAATTACTCCTTTAATTGAATTCCAATCGTGAAAATTCGTTAAAATGGTAAAAACTTAACTAAAAGTAAAGATGATGCGCGATTTGATGATTCCCTTCTCCTGGATGTAATTCTTAAATGGAAATCCAAAATTTTTTAAGCTGAACTCACGTTTATATTACTTTTACTAGTAGATTTTTTGTCTCAAAATACAAGGATATTTCTTATATATTTGCCAGTTATTGAAAAACAGAAAATATTGCGATTTTTATAAGGTAGCTACCTTAGTGATTTTTGACTGCCCAACTCCTTCCTTTCTCATGGAATTACTCCTTTAATTGAATTCCAATCGTGAAAATTCGTTAAAATGGTAAAAACTTAACTAAAAGTAAAGATGATGCGCGATTTGATGATTCCCTTCTCCTGGATGTAATTCTTAAATGGAAATCCAAAATTTTTTAAGCTGAACTCACGTTTATATTACTTTTACTAGTAGATTTTTTGTCTCAAAATACGAGGATATTTCTTATATATTTGCCAGTTATTGAAAAACAGAAAATATTGCGATTTTTATAAGGTAGCTACCTTAGTGATTTTTGACTGCCCAACTCCTTCCTTTCTCATGGAATTACTCCTTTAATTGAATTCCAATCGTGAAAATTCGTTAAAATGGTAAAAACTTAACTAAAAGTAAAGATGATGCGCGATTTGATGATTCCCTTCTCCTGGATGTAATTCTTAAATGGAAATCCAAAATTTTTTAAGCTGAACTCACGTTTATATTACTTTTACTAGTAGATTTTTTGTCTCAAAATACGAGGATATTTCTTATATATTTGCCAGTTATTGAAAAACAGAAAATATTGCGATTTTTATAAGGTAGCTACCTTAGTGATTTTTGACTGCCCAACTCCTTCCTTTCTCATGGAATTACTCCTTTAATTGAATTCCAATCGTGAAAATTCGTTAAAATGGTAAAAACTTAACTAAAAGTAAAGATGATGCGCGATTTGATGATTCCCTTCTCCTGGATGTAATTCTTAAATGGAAATCCAAAATTTTTTAAGCTGAACTCACGTTTATATTACTTTTACTAGTAGATTTTTTGTCTCAAAATACAAGGATATTTCTTATATATTTGCCAGTTATTGAAAAACAGAAAATATTGCGATTTTTATAAGGTAGCTACCTTAGTGATTTTTGACTGCCCAACTCCTTCCTTTCTCATGGAATTACTCCTTTAATTGAATTCCAATCGTGAAAATTCGTTAAAATGGTAAAAACTTAACTAAAAGTAAAGATGATGCGCGATTTGATGATTCCCTTCTCCTGGATGTAATTCTTAAATGGAAATCCAAAATTTTTTAAGCTGAACTCACGTTTATATTACTTTTACTAGTAGATTTTTTGTCTCAAAATACGAGGATATTTCTTATATATTTGCCAGTTATTGAAAAACAGAAAATATTGCGATTTTTATAAGGTAGCTACCTTAGTGATTTTTGACTGCCCAACTCCTTCCTTTCTCATGGAATTACTCCTTTAATTGAATTCCAATCGTGAAAATTCGTTAAAATGGTAAAAACTTAACTAAAAGTAAAGATGATGCGCGATTTGATGATTCCCTTCTCCTGGATGTAATTCTTAAATGGAAATCCAAAATTTTTTAAGCTGAACTCACGTTTATATTACTTTTACTAGTAGATTTTTTGTCTCAAAATACAAGGATATTTCTTATATATTTGCCAGTTATTGAAAAACAGAAAATATTGCGATTTTTATAAGGTAGCTACCTTAGTGATTTTTGACTGCCCAACTCCTTCCTTTCTCATGGAATTACTCCTTTAATTGAATTCCAATCGTGAAAATTCGTTAAAATGGTAAAAACTTAACTAAAAGTAAAGATGATGCGCGATTTGATGATTCCCTTCTCCTGGATGTAATTCTTAAATGGAAATCCAAAATTTTTTAAGCTGAACTCACGTTTATATTACTTTTACTAGTAGATTTTTTGTCTCAAAATACGAGGATATTTCTTATATATTTGCCAGTTATTGAAAAACAGAAAATATTGCGATTTTTATAAGGTAGCTACCTTAGTGATTTTTGACTGCCCAACTCCTTCCTTTCTCATGGAATTACTCCTTTAATTGAATTCCAATCGTGAAAATTCGTTAAAATGGTAAAAACTTAACTAAAAGTAAAGATGATGCGCGATTTGATGATTCCCTTCTCCTGGATGTAATTCTTAAATGGAAATCCAAAATTTTTTAAGCTGAACTCACGTTTATATTACTTTTACTAGTAGATTTTTTGTCTCAAAATACGAGGATATTTCTTATATATTTGCCAGTTATTGAAAAACAGAAAATATTGCGATTTTTATAAGGTAGCTACCTTAGTGATTTTTGACTGCCCAACTCCTTCCTTTCTCATGGAATTACTCCTTTAATTGAATTCCAATCGTGAAAATTCGTTAAAATGGTAAAAACTTAACTAGAAGTAAAGATGATGCGCGATTTGATGATTCCCTTCTCCTGGATGTAATTCTTAAATGGAAATCCAAAATTTTTTAAGCTGAACTCACGTTTATATTACTTTTACTAGTAGATTTTTTGTCTCAAAATACGAGGATATTTCTTATATATTTGCCAGTTATTGAAAAACAGAAAATATTGCGATTTTTATAAGGTAGCTACCTTAGTGATTTTTGACTGCCCAACTCCTTCCTTTCTCATGGAATTACTCCTTTAATTGAATTCCAATCGTGAAAATTCGTTAAAATGGTAAAAACTTAACTAAAAGTAAAGATGATGCGCGATTTGATGATTCCCTTCTCCTGGATGTAATTCTTAAATGGAAATCCAAAATTTTTTAAGCTGAACTCACGTTTATATTACTTTTACTAGTAGATTTTTTGTCTCAAAATACAAGGATATTTCTTATATATTTGCCAGTTATTGAAAAACAGAAAATATTGCGATTTTTATAAGGTAGCTACCTTAGTGATTTTTGACTGCCCAACTCCTTCCTTTCTCATGGAATTACTCCTTTAATTGAATTCCAATCGTGAAAATTCGTTAAAATGGTAAAAACTTAACTAAAAGTAAAGATGATGCGCGATTTGATGATTCCCTTCTCCTGGATGTAATTCTTAAATGGAAATCCAAAATTTTTTAAGCTGAACTCACGTTTATATTACTTTTACTAGTAGATTTTTTGTCTCAAAATACAAGGATATTTCTTATATATTTGCCAGTTATTGAAAAACAGAAAATATTGCGATTTTTATAAGGTAGCTACCTTAGTGATTTTTGACTGCCCAACTCCTTCCTTTCTCATGGAATTACTCCTTTAATTGAATTCCAATCGTGAAAATTCGTTAAAATGGTAAAAACTTAACTAAAAGTAAAGATGATGCGCGATTTGATGATTCCCTTCTCCTGGATGTAATTCTTAAATGGAAATCCAAAATTTTTTAAGCTGAACTCACGTTTATATTACTTTTACTAGTAGATTTTTTGTCTCAAAATACGAGGATATTTCTTATATATTTGCCAGTTATTGAAAAACAGAAAATATTGCGATTTTTATAAGGTAGCTACCTTAGTGATTTTTGACTGCCCAACTCCTTCCTTTCTCATGGAATTACTCCTTTAATTGAATTCCAATCGTGAAAATTCGTTAAAATGGTAAAAACTTAACTAAAAGTAAAGATGATGCGCGATTTGATGATTCCCTTCTCCTGGATGTAATTCTTAAATGGAAATCCAAAATTTTTTAAGCTGAACTCACGTTTATATTACTTTTACTAGTAGATTTTTTGTCTCAAAATACAAGGATATTTCTTATATATTTGCCAGTTATTGAAAAACAGAAAATATTGCGATTTTTATAAGGTAGCTACCTTAGTGATTTTTGACTGCCCAACTCCTTCCTTTCTCATGGAATTACTCCTTTAATTGAATTCCAATCGTGAAAATTCGTTAAAATGGTAAAAACTTAACTAAAAGTAAAGATGATGCGCGATTTGATGATTCCCTTCTCCTGGATGTAATTCTTAAATGGAAATCCAAAATTTTTTAAGCTGAACTCACGTTTATATTACTTTTACTAGTAGATTTTTTGTCTCAAAATACAAGGATATTTCTTATATATTTGCCAGTTATTGAAAAACAGAAAATATTGCGATTTTTATAAGGTAGCTACCTTAGTGATTTTTGACTGCCCAACTCCTTCCTTTCTCATGGAATTACTCCTTTAATTGAATTCCAATCGTGAAAATTCGTTAAAATGGTAAAAACTTAACTAAAAGTAAAGATGATGCGCGATTTGATGATTCCCTTCTCCTGGATGTAATTCTTAAATGGAAATCCAAAATTTTTTAAGCTGAACTCACGTTTATATTACTTTTACTAGTAGATTTTTTGTCTCAAAATACGAGGATATTTCTTATATATTTGCCAGTTATTGAAAAACAGAAAATATTGCGATTTTTATAAGGTAGCTACCTTAGTGATTTTTGACTGCCCAACTCCTTCCTTTCTCATGGAATTACTCCTTTAATTGAATTCCAATCGTGAAAATTCGTTAAAATGGTAAAAACTTAACTAAAAGTAAAGATGATGCGCGATTTGATGATTCCCTTCTCCTGGATGTAATTCTTAAATGGAAATCCAAAATTTTTTAAGCTGAACTCACGTTTATATTACTTTTACTAGTAGATTTTTTGTCTCAAAATACGAGGATATTTCTTATATATTTGCCAGTTATTGAAAAACAGAAAATATTGCGATTTTTATAAGGTAGCTACCTTAGTGATTTTTGACTGCCCAACTCCTTCCTTTCTCATGGAATTACTCCTTTAATTGAATTCCAATCGTGAAAATTCGTTAAAATGGTAAAAACTTAACTAAAAGTAAAGATGATGCGCGATTTGATGATTCCCTTCTCCTGGATGTAATTCTTAAATGGAAATCCAAAATTTTTTAAGCTGAACTCACGTTTATATTACTTTTACTAGTAGATTTTTTGTCTCAAAATACAAGGATATTTCTTATATATTTGCCAGTTATTGAAAAACAGAAAATATTGCGATTTTTATAAGGTAGCTACCTTAGTGATTTTTGACTGCCCAACTCCTTCCTTTCTCATGGAATTACTCCTTTAATTGAATTCCAATCGTGAAAATTCGTTAAAATGGTAAAAACTTAACTAAAAGTAAAGATGATGCGCGATTTGATGATTCCCTTCTCCTGGATGTAATTCTTAAATGGAAATCCAAAATTTTTTAAGCTGAACTCACGTTTATATTACTTTTACTAGTAGATTTTTTGTCTCAAAATACAAGGATATTTCTTATATATTTGCCAGTTATTGAAAAACAGAAAATATTGCGATTTTTATAAGGTAGCTACCTTAGTGATTTTTGACTGCCCAACTCCTTCCTTTCTCATGGAATTACTCCTTTAATTGAATTCCAATCGTGAAAATTCGTTAAAATGGTAAAAACTTAACTAAAAGTAAAGATGATGCGCGATTTGATGATTCCCTTCTCCTGGATGTAATTCTTAAATGGAAATCCAAAATTTTTTAAGCTGAACTCACGTTTATATTACTTTTACTAGTAGATTTTTTGTCTCAAAATACAAGGATATTTCTTATATATTTGCCAGTTATTGAAAAACAGAAAATATTGCGATTTTTATAAGGTAGCTACCTTAGTGATTTTTGACTGCCCAACTCCTTCCTTTCTCATGGAATTACTCCTTTAATTGAATTCCAATCGTGAAAATTCGTTAAAATGGTAAAAACTTAACTAAAAGTAAAGATGATGCGCGATTTGATGATTCCCTTCTCCTGGATGTAATTCTTAAATGGAAATCCAAAATTTTTTAAGCTGAACTCACGTTTATATTACTTTTACTAGTAGATTTTTTGTCTCAAAATACGAGGATATTTCTTATATATTTGCCAGTTATTGAAAAACAGAAAATATTGCGATTTTTATAAGGTAGCTACCTTAGTGATTTTTGACTGCCCAACTCCTTCCTTTCTCATGGAATTACTCCTTTAATTGAATTCCAATCGTGAAAATTCGTTAAAATGGTAAAAACTTAACTAAAAGTAAAGATGATGCGCGATTTGATGATTCCCTTCTCCTGGATGTAATTCTTAAATGGAAATCCAAAATTTTTTAAGCTGAACTCACGTTTATATTACTTTTACTAGTAGATTTTTTGTCTCAAAATACGAGGATATTTCTTATATATTTGCCAGTTATTGAAAAACAGAAAATATTGCGATTTTTATAAGGTAGCTACCTTAGTGATTTTTGACTGCCCAACTCCTTCCTTTCTCATGGAATTACTCCTTTAATTGAATTCCAATCGTGAAAATTCGTTAAAATGGTAAAAACTTAACTAAAAGTAAAGATGATGCGCGATTTGATGATTCCCTTCTCCTGGATGTAATTCTTAAATGGAAATCCAAAATTTTTTAAGCTGAACTCACGTTTATATTACTTTTACTAGTAGATTTTTTGTCTCAAAATACGAGGATATTTCTTATATATTTGCCAGTTATTGAAAAACAGAAAATATTGCGATTTTTATAAGGTAGCTACCTTAGTGATTTTTGACTGCCCAACTCCTTCCTTTCTCATGGAATTACTCCTTTAATTGAATTCCAATCGTGAAAATTCGTTAAAATGGTAAAAACTTAACTAAAAATAAAGATGATGCGCGATTTGATGATTCCCTTCTCCTGGATGTAATTCTTAAATGGAAATCCAAAATTTTTTAAGCTGAACTCACGTTTATATTACTTTTACTAGTAGATTTTTTGTCTCAAAATACGAGGATATTTCTTATATATTTGCCAGTTATTGAAAAACAGAAAATATTGCGATTTTTATAAGGTAGCTACCTTAGTGATTTTTGACTGCCCAACTCCTTCCTTTCTCATGGAATTACTCCTTTAATTGAATTCCAATCGTGAAAATTCGTTAAAATGGTAAAAACTTAACTAAAAGTAAAGATGATGCGCGATTTGATGATTCCCTTCTCCTGGATGTAATTCTTAAATGGAAATCCAAAATTTTTTAAGCTGAACTCACGTTTATATTACTTTTACAAGTAGATTTTTTGTCTCAAAATACGAGGATATTTCTTATATATTTGCCAGTTATTGAAAAACAGAAAATATTGCGATTTTTATAAGGTAGCTACCTTAGTGATTTTTGACTGCCCAACTCCTTCCTTTCTCATGGAATTACTCCTTTAATTGAATTCCAATCGTGAAAATTCGTTAAAATGGTAAAAACTTAATTAAAAGTAAAGATGATGCGCGATTTGATGATTCCCTTCTCCTGGATGTAATTCTTAAATGGAAATCCAAAATTTTTTAAGCTGAACTCACGTTTATATTACTTTTACTAGTAGATTTTTTGTCTCAAAATACGAGGATATTTCTTATATATTTGCCAGTTATTGAAAAACAGAAAATATTGCGATTTTTATAAGGTAGCTACCTTAGTGATTTTTGACTGCCCAACTCCTTCCTTTCTCATGGAATTACTCCTTTAATTGAATTCCAATCGTGAAAATTCGTTAAAATGGTAAAAACTTAACTGAAAGTAAAGATGATGCGCGATTTGATGATTCCCTTCTCCTGGATGTAATTCTTAAATGGAAATCCAAAATTTTTTAAGCTGAACTCACGTTTATATTACTTTTACTAGTAGATTTTTTGTCTCAAAATACGAGGATATTTCTTATATATTTGCCAGTTATTGAAAAACAGAAAATATTGCGATTTTTATAAGGTAGCTACCTTAGTGATTTTTGACTGCCCAACTCCTTCCTTTCTCATGGAATTACTCCTTTAATTGAATTCCAATCGTGAAAATTCGTTAAAATGGTAAAAACTTAACTAAAAGTAAAGATGATGCGCGATTTGATGATTCCCTTCTCCTGGATGTAATTCTTAAATGGAAATCCAAAATTTTTTAAGCTGAACTCACGTTTATATTACTTTTACTAGTAGATTTTTTGTCTCAAAATACGAGGATATTTCTTATATATTTGCCAGTTATTGAAAAACAGAAAATATTGCGATTTTTATAAGGTAGCTACCTTAGTGATTTTTGACTGCCCAACTCCTTCCTTTCTCATGGAATTACTCCTTTAATTGAATTCCAATCGTGAAAATTCGTTAAAATGGTAAAAACTTAACTAAAAGTAAAGATGATGCGCGATTTGATGATTCCCTTCTCCTGGATGTAATTCTTAAATGGAAATCCAAAATTTTTTAAGCTGAACTCACGTTTATATTACTTTTACTAGTAGATTTTTTGTCTCAAAATACGAGGATATTTCTTATATATTTGCCAGTTATTGAAAAACAGAAAATATTGCGATTTTTATAAGGTAGCTACCTTAGTGATTTTTGACTGCCCAACTCCTTCCTTTCTCATGGAATTACTCCTTTAATTGAATTCCAATCGTGAAAATTCGTTAAAATGGTAAAAACTTAACTAAAAGTAAAGATGATGCGCGATTTGATGATTCCCTTCTCCTGGATGTAATTCTTAAATGGAAATCCAAAATTTTTTAAGCTGAACTCACGTTTATATTACTTTTACTAGTAGATTTTTT